>NW_026847771.1:39654757-39882643 GCF_025583915.1 Anolis sagrei ordinatus
AACGTGCCAAGAGGAAGGCGCGTCAAGCCAACCCCGACCGAGACCGCCTCCCACCTGGAAACCAATGCCCTCCCACCTGGAAACCAATGTGGGAGAAGGTGCAGATCAAGAATAGGGCTCCACAGCCACCTACGAACCCACCCCCAGGACACTGAACTTGGAGAACCATCATCCTCGGACTACGAGGGATTGCCTAAGTAAGTAAGGTTGGGGTAATAACATATCCCTGTTTGATACCTGAATACACCTTAAATGGGTCACTTTGGAAGCTATTGCTGTCCAAGTAAACATTGACACTGAAATACAACATTGCTTGAGCTCTGCGAGTGCAGCATTTTTCCGAATGAAGCAGAGAGTATTTGAGGATCGAGACATCTGTAGGGAGACCAAGGTGCTTGTTTATAAAGATATTGTCCTCCCAACCCTGCTATATGCCTGTGAAACATGGACTGTCTACAGACGTCACACGCAACTCCTGGAATGATTCCATCAGGGTTGCCGCCATTAAATCCTGCAAATCTCATAGGAAGAAATGCAGACAAATGTCAGCGTGCTGGAAGAAGCAAAGACCACCAGCACTGAAGCAATCCTCCTACGCCATCAACTCCGCTGGACTGGCCACATTGTCCAAATGCCCAATCACCGTCTCCAAAGCAGTTGCTCTACTCCGAACTCAAGAACGGAAAATGGAATGTTGGTGGACAGGAAAAGAGATCAAAAGATGGGCTTAAAGCCAACCTTAAAAACAGTGGCATAGACACTGAGAACCGGGAAGCCCTGGCTCATGAGCACTCTAACTGGAGGTCAGCTGTGACCAGCAGTGCTGCAGAATTTGAAGAGGCAGAAATAGAGGGTGAAAAGGAGAAATGTGCCAAAAGGAAGAATATCCACCACCAAGACACTACACCAAGGCTACGAGGAATTATCTAAGCAAGTAAGTAAGTAACCATGATGGATGGCCATCTGTCAGGGGTGATTTGAATGCAATATTCCTGCTTCTTGGCAGGGGGTTGGACTGGATGGCCCATGAGGTCTCTTCCAACTCTTTGATTCTATGATTCTATGATTCTATGATTCTATGATCCAATCTGTGGCTAGTTCATTCAGTGGTGGATTATTATTATTATTATTATTATTATTATTATTATTATTATTATTTTGCTAGCATAGCTCTCAGAGACCAATTGCTAGCGGGAACACATTTGTTTTCTTTTCCCAGAGGTTCTGATTTTCCGTTTGCAGCTCTCAACATTTCATAATGTTTTCCTCTTCACTGTTTGCTTTCTCCAGGAATCGGCACATCAGTGTTATGAGCTTTATTTTTTTTATGTCTGGCATATTATGTTCTAATTATGTATCAGCTGGAATCTCATAAGAGTTTTCGACAGGCTTATATTCCCGTTGCTTCCTTGTTTGCATAGATCCCAACGTATCAACACAGCCATTAATCTTGTATTGAGCTTGGGCAACTTGGCAAATAACGTGGCCAAATAATTCCGTACCTTTCTTTACATAGATGACGGCGTCGCTGATGGGAATGACGGGAACAGAAGTGTTGTCATGCCAATAATGATCAATGTGCAATTCTGGGAATGGTGAAAGTAATTTTTCTGAGTTCGGAGCAAAGCGCTGAACTCAAATGGACCACCTTTGTGGCCTTTTAAAATTCCCGTTTCCATTCTCCCAAGGCCTTTACGGGTCTGCCATTGCTGGCCTCTGCCATGTGCTTCTGAAATGAGCCTGTGTCTATTTCAAGGGAGTCGGGTTTCACCAACCTGCTTCTCCAGCTGCCACATTCTGCTGGCACTGAATCAAGCTGAAAATGGATGGAGTTTCGCAGGAAACCTGTGCTCCATGCAGACATAATAATGTTGTTGTTCATTCGTTCAGTCGTCTCCGACTCTTCGTGACCTCATGGACCAGCCCACACCAGAGCTCCCTGTCGGCCGTCACCACCCCCAGCTCCTTCAGGGTCAGTCCAGTCACTTCAAGGATGCCATCCATCCATCTTGCCCTTGGTCGGCCCCTCTTCCTTTTACCTTCCACCTTCCCCAGCATAATTGTCTTCTCTAGGCTTTGCTGTCTCCTCATGATGTGGCCAAAGTACTTCAACTTTGTCTCTAGTATCCTTCCCTCCAATGAGCAGTCGGGCTTTATTTCCTGGAGGATGGACTGGTTGGATCTTCTCGCAGTCCAAGGCACTCTCAGAACTTTCCTCCAACACCACAGTTCAAAAGCATCTCTCTTCCTTCACTCAGCCTTCCCTAAGGTCCAGCTCTCACATCCATAGGTTACTACAGGGATTACCATGGCTTTGACTAGCGGATCTTTGTTGCCAGTGTGATGTCTCTGCTCTTCACTATTTTGTCGAGACTGGACATTGCTCTCCTCCCAAGAAGGAAGCGTCTTCTGATTTCCTGGCCACAGTCTGCATCTGCAGTAATCTTTGCACCTAGAAATACAAAGTCTGTCACGGCCTCCACATTTTTCCCCTCTATTTTCCAGTTGTCAATCATTCTTGTTGCCATAATCTTGATTTTTTTGACGTTTAGCTGCAACCCAGCTTTTGCGCTTTCTTCTTTCACCTTGATTAGAAGGCTCCTCAGCTCCTCCTCGCTTTCGGCCGTCAGAGTGGTGTCATCTGCATATGCCCTTGAAAACCGCCCGGAATAATATATAATAATAATAATAATAATAATAATAATAATAATAATAACAATAATAATAATAATCCTTTATTTATATCCCGCTACCATCTCCCGCAGGACTCGGTGCGGCTTACAAGAGGCCGAGCCCAAATACATCAACATAACAACAACAAAAAAACAATAAATAACTCATAAAAGCAAAACAATACAATAATAACACAACGCATTTTAAAAACCTGTGGCAGGGCCAAATGTAAGAATTAAAAATTTTAAAAAGCTGGCCATGTCCAAGGGAAATAGGAGGGATGTTTTTGGGATAGGTGGGTGTGCAGACAGTTCTAAGTCTGATGTATTGTCGAAGGCTTTCATGGCCGGAATCCATGGGTTGTTGTAGGTTTTTCCGGGCTATATGGCCATGTTCAGGAGAAAAATTGCCTCCAGAACATGGCCATATATCCTGGAAAAACCTACAACAACCCACAGTTCTAAGTCTCTCGTAAAGTGCATTTAGGACGTATTGCTTAGGATTCCTTATTCTGGCAAGGCCCACTGGAACATCCACGTTTTCAAGCTCCTTCTAAAGTCTGCCAATGTTGGGGCCTGCCTGATGTCCTTGGGGAGGGAGTTCCAGAGTCGTGGGGCCCCCACTGAGAAGGCCCTGTCCCTCGTTCCCACCAATCGCGCTTGTGATGCAGGTGGGATCGTGAGCAGGGCCTCTCCAGATGAACAAAGAGATCGTGTGTGTTCGTATACCGAAATGCGGTCACGCAGATAGATGGGTCCCAAACTGTTTAGGGCTTTGTAGGTAAACACCTGTACCTTGAATTGGGCCCGGAAAATGAACGGCAGCCAGTGGAGCTCCTTAAACAGGAGGGTTGACCTCTCCCTGTAAGGAGCACCAGTTAACAGCCTGGCCGCTGCCCGTTGAACCAACTGGAATTTTCGGGCTGTTTTCAAGGGCAGCCCCACGTAGAGTGCATTACAGTAGTCCAATCTGGAGGTGACTAAGGCATGGACCACCCTGGCCAGATCCGCCTTTACGAGGTACGGTCGCAGTTGGCGCACGAGTCTCAATTGTGCAAACGCCCTCCCAGCCACCACCAACGCCTGAGCTTCCAGGAAGACACCCAAACTGTGGACCTGTGACTTCAGGGAGAGTGCAACCCTGTCCAGCACAGGTTGCCACCCTATACCTCGATCTGGTTTATGATTGACCAGGAGGACCTCTGTCTTGTCAGGATTAATCTTCAGCTTGTTCATCCTCATCCAGCCAGCCACAGGGCCAGGCACTCGTCCAGCACCTGAGGGGTTTCCTTGGAATTAGGTGGAAAAGAGTAGTAGAGTTGTGTGTCATCTGTGTAGAGGTGGCACCCAACTCCAAAACTCCGGATGACCTCTCCCAGCGGTTTCATGTAGATGTTAAAAAGCATGGGAGACAGAATGGAGCCTTGCGGGACCCCACAGGTCAAAGGCCAGGGGTCCGAGCAGACATGGTTAAGAAATCTCTGTGTCTCCAGAAGAAGAGGCAACAGGCGCAAGGAAGAGACTGGCTTAGCTCACGACTGGGTGGCAGGCCGAAATGCAATAGATCTACATCAGGCATGGGCCAAGTTTGGCCTTCCAGGTGTATTGGACTTAAATCCCCACAATTCCTAACAGCCTTGGGCGCTTTCCTTTTCCCTGTCCCTTTCCTTTTCCACTTAAGCAGCTGAAGGGAGGAAAGAAAAGGGCCTGAGGCTGTTAGGAATAGTGGGAGTTGAAGTCCAAACACCTGGAGGGCCGAAGTTGGCCCATGCCCGGTGTGGATAGATATAGTGATTTGTTTTACATTGTATTGCCCGAGGCTTTCATAGCTAGGATTACTGGTTTGTTGTGTGTTTTCCAGGCTGTATGACCATGTTCCAGAAGCATTCTCTCCTGATGTTTCACCTGTATCTATGGCAGGCATCCTCAGAAGTTGCGAGGTCTGTTGGAAACTGGGAAAATTGGGTTTATATATCTCTGGAATGTCCAAGGTGGGAGAAAGAACTCTTGTCTGTTTGAGGTAGGTGTAAATGTTTCCATTGGCCACCATGAATAGCATTAAATGGCCTGGCAGTTTCAAGTTGTGGCATCTTACTGCCTGGGGGAATCCTTTGTTGAGGGGTTACCTGTCCCTGTGAAATCATGAGGAATTTTAAAGGGTCTGGCCCTGAAGGAGAGAGAGAGACCCTGCGGACCCACCAAAGAGGGCTCGCTACAATGGTGAGCAAAGAGAAGTCCAATTTAAAAGGTTTTTCCTAAGTTCCCAAAAGAAATCTCACCAAAGTTGAAGGAAGCGCCACCGAGATGATTTTATTGTGATTCAGCTGAAAAGGATGCAAAGCAGCAATATTTCGCCAAGCTGAGCATAACATGTGTACAAATAAAAGCCTTTTTTTTATACAGAAACAGAGTTGCCAGGTTTGAATCTCCCATTCCCCGCCCCTCTGCCGTCTCGACGATGATTGGCTGGCGCTCTACAGCTGGGAGGAGGCTTGGCCACCTCCTGAGCATCTGGGCCAATCACTGGGCTTCTGCTGCCTCAGCGTCCTGACGAATCAGGAGAGATGGAAGTGGGACTAGAGGGAAACAATGAATTCTTGAGAGGATTATGGAGGTAGGAAATGCCAATGCGGCTAGTGAGTCCTGGGGCCTGCAAGCCAGCCATTCCTATTGTCATTGAGTGGCTGCAATAAACATTGATGTTTGGCGATCCTGCCAAGATCCGGATTTTTCCAGTGCGGAGATATCGGAACAATGGGGAACTTTGGTTGAAGTCTTTAGTGAAAGAAAAGTTGAATGGGTGACAGATTAGGACGAGGTGCGGCTTTCCGAAGGCCCCCTCCATCCTATTGCGATATGATCGTAATTGCCAAATGACCACTTCCTCTGGGGGACGAACTCTGAGCCCAGAGGTCACAGTCCTTTGTTATTGTCCATGCAAATAGTGTCTTTTGATAAGGGTCTTTTTCAACTGGAGATTTCCTTCTTTCCAGGATCACGCAGGGGTGGCTGCCTTTTATTTTTATACGTTTTTCAATAAAGGGGAATTGGGCAAAAGGGTCAGGAAAAGGTCAGATACACAGGGAAGAATATAGAAATATAGAAATCATGTTATAGAAAACATACCCACTTATCCCTCCCACCAGAGTCCCATAGAAGTTCAAGAGAGTGCATAAGTGTAAAGGGAAGTGGTTTCTCAGTAATAAATGTGTTACCTTCTGCTATATATGAAACCTAGGGCATAAAACCTTGATTAAATGTACACACTGTCTAACATGGGAAGGGTCCTTATTGTTGTTAGTGTCTTGGCAAATTGACCAAGGCTTAACCCTTATTATCCAGTCTGGTGTCCTTGTCCTTAACAAAACTATAAGTTACTATCTTTTATGGGGGGGGGGGGGTCATGTTCGACTTCAATATCTTATTTGAACTGGGTTATCTGAGTCCACACTCAGATAATGTTGGATTTTCTGCTTTGATATTCTGGGATATAGGGCTGTGTGGATGAGCCCCAGTCATAGCATGACTGACTTCCACTGAGTAGATTTATACACCCCGCTTTTTCCCCCAATTAGGTTCAATGGAGGTTACAATATGAATTAAAATACATAATCTAAGATGAGATAGAATGCAAAAGTTAAACCATGCATCTAATTGAAACACTACTTTAAAATAGGAACGTCAAAACAATGAAATCCTGACCAATACATATTGGATGTTAAATAGAGCACATCTAATTGCATATCCATCTTTCCGGGTCAGCTAAGGCCAACGATCTGTTTAAACAGGAAGGTCTTTGCTTGATAGGGAAAATATAATTTTAGATGGGGAAAAGACAGGAGGGTTGCCAGAAAAGACAGAAGGATTGTATTTTTATACAGAATGCCTTTAAACTGCCATAACTGTGTGTACAATATAACTTTGTAAGGAGTGAGAAAGTGCAAATTTAAAAAGGGTTAATGCCAAATCTGTCGGAAGCAGGGATTGGGTTGTTGTAGGTTTTTCGGGCTGTTTGGCCATGTTCTAGAATCATTCTCTCCTGACATTTCACCTGCATCTGTGGCAGGCATCCTCAGAGGTTGTGAGGTCTGTTGGAAACTAGGAAAATTGGGTTTATATGTCTGTGGAATGTCCAGGGTGGGAGAAAGAACTCTTGTCTGTTGGAGGTAGGTGTGAATGTTTCAATTGGCCACCTTGATTAGCATTAGATGACCTGACAGTTTTTAGGTGTGGATTGTTACTGCCTGGGAGAAACCTTTGTTGAGAGGTGATTAGGTGTTCCTGATTGTTTCTTGTCTGGAGTTCCCCTGTGTTCAGAGGCAGACCTAGGTAATTTTCAACAGTAAGCAAACAGTATTTTGGCACCCACCCCCCCAAACAATCATTGATATATATTTTCTGTTCGTAATGGGAGTTCTGTGTGCCATATTTGGTTCAATTCCATCATTGGTGGAGTTCAGAATGCTCTTTGATTGTAGGTGAACTATACATCCCAGTAACTACAACTCACATATGTCAAGGTCTATTTTCCCCCAAGAGCGCCCCTGGGCAAAATCAACTATACTGCGAATGCTTACTTTGCATAATGGTTGAGCCGCCCCTGCCTGTATTTGAGTTTTTCCTTTATTTACTGTTATAATTTTAGAGGTTTTTAATACTGGTAGCCAGATTTTGTTCATTTTGATGGTTTCTTCCTTTCTATTGAAATTGTCCACATGCTTGTGGATTTCAGTGGCTTCTCTGACATTATTAGAGACCCTAAATTGGGTCTTCTTAGGTCCACATCACGGGAGCACATAAGGAAGGAGACAGTCCCAAAAAAAGATCAAAAAACAAGGTTTATTTTAGTTTCTTCATGAAGAAGACAGACAGCCTGGCAGCATGTGCAGATGCTACCCTTCAAGTGACTGCCACGTCCTCTTGGCTTTTTGACCACCGATATATAACCTCAAGTAAACAAGAACATTTTTTTGTCATGGAAAGTACCCTTACCCTTGACCTTTTGATGGAAAGTCTTGTACCTGCAGACTCTGCACTTAACCACAACCTTTGAACTTAACCACAATACAACTTCCGACCTCTACATGTCACATCTTGTTTCTTAAAAACATTTCCTTCCGTGTTGCTCTTTTTCTACAGAGAAAGGGCATGTTTCTCTTTTGCTGTTGATTTCATTCAAAGCCCCTTGCTTAGCATTTGCAAATTTCACTAAAAGACCCTTTCAACATGGTAGTTGTTAGAGTGGTCCAGCATTTCTGTGTTCTCAAATAATATGCTATGTCCAGGTTGGTTCATCAGGTGCTCTGCTATGGCTGACTTCTCAAGTTAAAGGCAGGGATTGTTCTTTGGTGGGGTTATAAATACTAAAGAAAGGATTCCCTGAATTTCCTTGAGTGTAATGCACTATTGAATCTAATGCAATCCTCAATTTTCAAAACCCTGAAACAAAAAAAAATATTTGCTGGCAAATGTAATGCACAGCAGCAAAAGGTGCACTCTTTGTAATACGCCCATTACAGTTTCTGCCTGCTTAGAATCCCTTTAAAAAAATTATAAAACACACTAAGAATAAAATATAAAGCCGAATATATTGGAGCTCTATCAGGCGAGGTTCAACAATGGCACTGGCTAGGAATGCTAAAAACGGACCTAATCAATGAAAAATGGCTGGGCGAGGGATAGTGTAAACAGCGTATCATAGGGCTGGGAAAGTGGATGAAGTGCACTAAGATTACCATATAGGTAAAGGTAAAGTTTCCCCCTGAAATTAAGTCTAGTCGTGTCTGACTCTGGGAGTTGGTGCTTATCTCCATTTCTAAGCTGAAGAGCCGGTGTTGTCCATAGACACCTCCAAGGTCATGTCACCAGCATGACTGCATGGAACGCCATTACCTTCCAACCGGAGCAGTACCTATTGATCTACTCACATTTGCATGTTTTCAAACTGCTAGGTTGGCAGAAGATGGAGCTGACAGTGGAAACTCAAACGGCTCCCTGGATTCCAAGCTGCGACCTTTCAGTCAACAAATATTGTGTCCAATTCTGGGCACCACAATTCAAGAGAGATATTGACAAGCTGGAATGTGTCCAGAGGAGGGCGACTAAAATGATCAAGGGTCTGGAGAACAAGCCCTATGAGGAGCTTAAAGAGCTGGGCATGTTTAGCCTGAAGAAGAGAAGGCTGAGAGGAGATATGATAGCCATGTATAAATATGTGAGAGGAAGCCACAGGGAGGAGGGAGCAAGCTTGTTTTCTGCTTCCCTGGAAACTAGGACGTGGAACAATGGCTTCAAACTACAAGAAAGGAGATTCCATCTGAACATGAGGAAGAACTTCCTGACTGTGAGAGCCGTTCAGCAGTGGAACTCTCTGCCTCGGAGTGTGGTGGAGGCTCCTTCTTTGGAAGCTTTTAAACAGAGGCTGGATGGCCATCTGTCAGGGGTGATTTGAATGCAATATTCCTGCTTCTTGGCAGGGGGTTGGACTGGATGGCCCATGAGGTCTCTTCCAACTCTTTGATTCTATGATTCTATGAACAAGCTTAGCAGCTCAGCGGTTTAACCAACTGCACCTTCGGCGGCTCTAAGATTACCATATACAATTGCCATATTATGCAAATCTAATACACACCTTATTTTCAGCAATGGGATTTAGCCCAAAATGTTGAGCATTAGATTTGGGTAAGTACAGTGTTTGCTATGAATCCTTGTTAAGATTGCCGCATGATTGCCATATTATGCAAATCTAATACACACCTTATTTTCAGCAATGGGATTTAGCCAAAAATGTTGAGCATTAGATTTGAGTAAATACAGCTATGAATCCTTGTTTAAAAAAAGAAAAGAAAAGCTTATGTGCTGCACTGTTTAGGGATTGCCTTTATCTATATATATAAAAAGGGAAAGGGTGTTCAACGGGACAGCAAAACACGAAAAAACCCTGACGAAAACTCACCAAATTTGCCGTGCACATACCTCAACCCACAAGGTATGCACAACACTAATCAAAATTCCAAACAACATTTCAACAAACTCACAATTACAAAAACGAACTGAGCATGCACAGTGCCCAGGGGAGGAAGTACACACGCAATGCACTCTGGGAACTGTAGTTCTAGAATGCGGCCTACCTGCTGACGGTGAAGCCCCGGCCTGGGAGTTGGAGCTCGGCCGACTGTGCTCGCTGGGGGCCAGGATGCTGCGCGACCTGCGGAGGCTGCCCGGGAGGCCCCCGCTGCGCGCCTTCCTGGCCCGGCCGGGAGAGGCCGCGGCCCAGCTCTGCCGAGGACAGCCCATCGGCCACCGCAACGCCCGGCCCAGGCCGCCGTCTGGCTCCGCCATCGGTGAGGAAGGGGAAGGAGGGAAGGAAGCGGGAGAGGGTAGGAAGGACGGAAATGAGGGGAAGGGTGTAACTAGGAAGGAAGGAAGGAAAGAAGGAAAGAAGGAAGGAAAGAAGAAAAGTGGGAAGGGGAAGGGAAGGTGAAAGGAAGGAAGGAAGGAAGGAAGGAAGGAAGGAAGGAAGGAAGGAAGGAGAAGTTGAGAAGGTATATGAAACAAGAAAGGAAGAAAAGAAAGAAGAAAGGGAGAGAAGGAGGATGGGAAAGAAGGGAGGAAGGAAGGAAGGAAGAAGAAAGGAGGGAAGGGAAGGTGTATGAAGGAAGTAAGGAAGGAGAAGTTGAGAAGGTATATGAAAGAAGAAAGGAAAGGAAAGAAAGAAAGAAGAAAGGGAGAGAAGGAGGATGGGAAAGAACGGAGAAAGGATGGAAGGAAAGGAAGGAAAGGAAGGAAGGAAGGAAGGAAGGAAGGGAAGGAAAGAAAACAAGGAAGGAAGGAAGGAAGGAAGGAAGGGAGGGAAGTTGAGAAGGTATATGAAAGAAGAAAGGTAGGAAAGAAAGAATAAAGAGAGAGAAGGAGGATGGGAAAGAAGGGAGAAAGGAAGGAAGGAGGAAAGGAAAGAAAGATAGAAAAGAAGAAGAAAGGGAAGGGGAAGGGAAGGTGTCAAAAGGAAGGAAGGAAGGAAGGAAGGAAGGAAGGAAGGAAGGGGAATTGGAAGGGAGAGAGAGGAAAAAAGAAAGGAAGAAGAGAAAGGGAGGGAGAAAGGAAGAAAAGAAAAGGAAGGCGAAGCAAGAGGAAGGAAGGAAGGAAGAAAAGAGATAGAGAGGGAAGAAAGGAGAGAAAGAGGGAAGGAAAAAAAGGGAGGAGGAAGGAAAGCGGAAGAGAAGGAAGGAGGAGAGAAGGAAATAAAAAAGGGAAGGGAGGAAAGACGGAGCAAAGGAAGGAGAGAAAGAGGGAAGGAAGGAAAGAAATAAAGAGAAGGAAGGATGGGAGCAAAAAGCTAAGGAAGGAAGTAAACAGGTAGAGAAGGAAGAAAGGAAAGAAGAAAAGGAAATGAAGGAAGGAGAGAAAGAAGGAGAGAGAAGGAGAGAAGGTTGGCCACAGCAACGCGTGGCGGGTAAAGCTAGTAAATCCTAAAAGGCTCCTTAGATTGCCAACTTTTCCACTGCTTTTGGCCCTTTTAGAGAAGAATGACACCCAAAGAAGAAGCAGGCAACACTTTCCCAATTGCTTTATAAGCACTGACGTTAAATATTTGCATATGGCTTGGCTGGAAGACGCAGAAGCCAGGGCCAATTAATAGGGGAAAATGCTGGCAATCTTCAAGATCAGCTGAGTTTTACTGCAGTGTTCCAGGCATCTCCACGTTTGGGGAGATGGCATCATTGCCTCTTGATTGAGCTCACGCCTTTTGGCAAAGGCAAGACCGACAGTTAAGCCCAGTAGATCTGTGTCATGCTCTTGATGTGAGGCAACTTCTCTTAGTTAACACCAAGGAGTAAACCCGCTGAGGATGCCAGTTCATCGGCATTTAGTCGTATACCTTTTCCTTGAATCACACCTGGGCACCCACACAGGGTTCTACATATCAGATAACCAGTTGGACAGGTGTGTTTGGGGAAAATCCCAGAGGATTAGAAGTCCTGGTTAACTAGCAAATCAGCTGGAACATTAGCATTTGTAATTATAACTTTTTAAAAACAGAGTTTTACTTTTGGCCCTCCGAATGTTTTTATCATCCTAGTGACACAGTGAAGACATCTGCCCTTGCACTATGCTACTCTGCTGCGGAGTACGCATGCCCAGTGTGGAACACATCTCACCACACTAAAACAGTGGATGTGGCTCTTAATGAGACATGCTGCATTATCACGAGGTGTCTGCGCCCTACACCTCTGGAGAAATTACACTGCTTAGCCGGTATTGCACCACCTGACATCTGCCGGGAAGTAGCAGCCAATACTACCTGCGTCTGACCGCATCTCCGTCTACGAACCCACGTGTTCACTTCGTTCATCTGGAGAGGCCCTGCTCACGATCCCGCAAGCGTGTTTGGTGGGGACATGAGACAGGGCCTTTTGTGTGGTGGCCCCCCGACTCTGGAACACCCTCCCCAAAGATCTTAGACAGGCCCCTACATTGGCAGTCTTCAGAAAGAACTTGAAGACCTGGCTGTTCCGATGTGCCTTCCCAGAATAGGAAATCTCCAATACCAAGTCCCAGAAGCACTTTATTAGAACTAAGATTGCTGCACACTGCACACTGCACTTGCCCTATAATCCTTACATATCACCTGTCACATCAGCACTTTTAATTCTGTACCCTTTACTCTGGCCCGGCCCAGTTTTATTGTGTTTTGGTGTATTGTTTATTGCTTGTTGTTTTGTTGTCTAATATTGCCTTAATTGTTTTTAATTTGCTTTAGGTTTGTATTGTTATGTTGTGTATTGAGGCCTTGGCCTTTGTAACCCGCATTGAGTCCTTCGGGAGATGCTAGCGGGGTACAAATAAAGATAATAATAATAATAATAATAATAATAATAATAATAATAATAATTAGTGAAAGGACCAAGGCAGAGACATCTCCAGCTCATCCCTTGTTTGGGTATCAGCCAGCACGTCAATGACTTAAATCAAGAAATAGTTTTCTAAGATCTACAGAGACACTCGCTGGAACACCTCAGCAAGCGAGAGTCCAAAAGTGGCAGGCTCAAACCCAGAACCTCAATCAATGGCTGATACCAAATGAGAGACTCCCCCCTGGGCACACAGAAGACTGGGCGACTTGGAAGGCGCTGAACAGACTGCGCTCTGGCACTACGAGATGCAGAGCCAACCTTAAGAAATGGGGCTACAAAGTGGAATCCACGACATGCGAGTGTGGAGAAGAGCAAACCACTAACTCCCTGCTGCAATCAACCTGAGCCCTGCTACATGCACAATGGAGGACCTCCTTGCGGCAACACCAGAGGCACTCCAAGTCAAAGGACTTGCTACATGCACAATGGAGGACCTCCTTGCGGCAACACCAGAGGCACTCCAAGTGACCAGCTACTGGTCAAAGGACATTTAATCAACTACCAAGCCCCCAGTGGCGTAGTGGGTTAAACCTCTGTGCCGGCAGGACTGAAGACCGACAGGTCGCAGGTTCGAATCCGGGGAGAGGCGGATGAGCTCCCTCTATCAGCTCCAGCTCCTCATGTAGGGACATGAGAGAAGCCTCCCACAAGGATGATAAAAAAACATCAAATCATCCGGGCGTCCCCTGGGCAACGTCCTTGCAGACGGCCAATTCTCTCATACCAGAAGTGATTTGCCGTTTCTCAAGTCGCTCCTGACACGACAAAAATAAATAAATCAATAAATAATTACTACCAAGCTTGCAAACTTTGTGTTTTGCCTGTTTGTTTTGTTAAAAATGTAATACAACTGTCTGGTTGCTCCTGACACGATAAATAAATAAAATCCTAGTGATCTCAATTGGCATAGACCAGAGGTCGTCAAACTAGGGGCCGGATATAGCCCTCCAAGGTCATTTTCCCGGCCCTCGCTCAGGGTCAACCTAAGTATGAAACTACTTGAAAGCACGCACACAACAACAACAATCCTATCTCCTCAGCCAAAAGCAGGCCCACACTTCCCATTGAAATAGTAATAAGTTTATATTTGTTAAATTGTTCTTCATTTTAATTATTATATTGTTTCTAAGTGTTTTTTGCACTACAAATAAGATAAGTGCAGTGTGCATAGAAATTCATTCATGTTTTTTTTCCCCCAAATTATAACCTGGCCCTCCAACAGTTTGAGGGACTGTGACCTGGCCCTCTGTTTAAAAGGTTTGAGGACCCTTGGCATAGACAAAGGATTCTGGGACTTGATGTCCAAAACATGTGAATGACAAAGGCTGAGAACTACTGACTTGACTAAGTCTTCTGCCTTGAAATCTCCCAGGTGCAAGTGCAAGTGTGGAGAAGAGCAAACCACTGACTACCTGCTGCAATGTAACCTGAGCCCTCCTTCCGAAGTCAACAACCCAGAAGATTCGGATGGTCCAAAATTCAGCGGCCAGGCTGCTAGCAGGATCATCTATAAGATCCCATATTACACCAATTCTTGCAACAACTGCATTGGCTACCAATAGAACATCGGATCTCTTACAAGATACTGATCCTGACATTTAGGGCTCAAAATAGCCAAGGACCATCTTAGGGACCGCCTCATTCCTTTTCTCCATCAGTGGTCACCTCGATCCACCCAGGAAAATCTCCTATACATCCCGGGCCCTAGGGAGGTACACCTGGAAGCTGCAAGGCGTAGAGCTTTTTCGACCTATGCTCCAATTCTGTGGAACTCATTGCCTCCATATATTTAAGCAATGTTGGAGTTGCAACCTTTGTAAAGGCACTCAAGACTTGGCTGTTTGGTTGTGCATTTAAGTAATCAGATCTAATTTGTCAAATAGTCACTGTTGAATGTTTTTATATTGTGTAAATGCTATTTTAGATTGTAAGTCGCTCGGAGCACCTTGGTGGAGAGCGACTAATTAAGAAATAAAGTGAAGTGAAGGAGGTGTTATTGGACTTCAAAGCCCATCATTCCTAGCTAATACATCCAAAGGAGAAAAGGGATGGGATCTTCAAGCTAGCAAGTAGAATATTATGGTAAAAATATATAAAGCAGACCCACCCTCCCATACAGTTCCTCACCTTTCCTTTAAACCAGTGGTTCCCAACCTTTGGGCCTCCAGGTATTTTGGACTTCAACTCCCAGAAATCCCAGCCAACTTACCAGCTGTTAGGAACTGTGGGAGCTGAAGTCCAAAATACCTGGAGACCCAAAGGTTGGGACAAGCAATACATATGCTGATTAAATAATGCATGTGAAAGGAATCATGCTCTCTGGAATTGCTATCAAACTCTACTGACTGAGATCTACATTGACTATTATTGCCTGATGAAGAGACCCACTAAAGCTAGTAGTTCTCAACCTGTGGGTCCTCAGATGTTTTGGCCTTCAACACCCAGAAATCCTAACAGCTGGTAAACTGGCTGGGATTTCTGGTTGTAGGCCAAAACACCTGGGTACCCACAGGCTGGGAACCACTGCACTAACCCTACCTTGGAAGCCAGGAAGCACCCCAAAAGATGAAGGTCTATTCTATTGACCATCGAGATTGTGTTTCTAACCCTTCTGCCACTGCTTTACACAAATGACATCTTGTTTAATGTATTGTCGAAGGCTTTCATGGCCGGAATCACTGGGTTGTTGTAGGTTTTTTCGGGCTATGTGGCCATGTTCTAGAAAAAAACCTACAACAACCCACCGACATCTTGATTTCTCACTTTCAACTGCCTACTTGCAATACAGAGATAATAAACCCGACTGGGCTACTTTAAGACAGATCAGGTTTATTTCCTGGTTAAGGTGTATTTTATCTGTAAAATTCATTGTGGAGCATGCACACACACAATTGGTCATTCACATTTGTGGGTTCAACTTTTGTGGATTTGATTAGAATAGTCTAAGTATCTCGGGAGCCTCTAGGAATCTAGAACATCTTCTAGTGGAGGTCGACCATTGTACTGCAGGACCCGGAGATTTCTAGACAGATCAGTTCTCTAGGATTCTCTATAGGGTCTCCAGATGTTTTGGCTTTCAACTCCCAGAAATCCTAACAGCTGGTAAACTGGTTGGGATTTCTGGGAGTTGTAGGCCAAAACACCTGGGGACCTACAGTTTGAGAACCACTGTTTTGATCCTTGAGCACAACTATATAGTCAACATCCAACAGCGGTTGACCGCAGTCATCCTGGAGGTTTCTAGAATGTTTTCTCAAGTTTTAAAAAATGTTTGTTTATTATTTCCTACTTTTGCAATGGTCCTGAGTCCCTAATTGCTAACAAAGTGGAGGGACTGCCATAGTTACCATCTACTTATATATTGTTTTACATTAACCTGCAACAGTGGTGTCCAGTCTTTGGTCCTCTAGGTTCTGGGGACTCCAACAATCCCAGCACCGGGATTGTGGCGCAGCTGGCTGAGTTCGAAGCCAGCCCGGGTTGGAGTGGGTTTCCAACCAATTGTGTGTAGCCTGTTGTCGACCTTTGCAACCCGAAAGACAGTTGCATCTGTCAAGTAGGAAAATTAGTTACCACCTTAAAGTGTGGAGGATAAATTAACTGATTTATGAGGCCATAAAGAAGACTCCAGCAAAGCATTCCAGCGGGGAAACATGCGGGGAATGCGGAAGTGCTTCATCAGCGTCACAGATGGATGAAAGCGACAGCTCCCCTGGTGGCCAGAAAAAGTTAAATAGCCTTTGTGTATGTCTGTATATGTTTGTATGTCAAAAATTGGCATTGAATGTTTGCCATATATGTGTACACTGTAATCCGCCCTGAGTCCCCTGTGGGGTGAGAAGGGTGGAATATAAAAGCTGTAAATAAATAAATAAATAAATAAATAAATAAATAAGCCCTGCTAGCTTGTCCAATGCTCAGGAATTCTGCAAGCTGAAGTCCAAAACTCCTGGAGGACTAAAGGTTGGACACCACTGGCCTACAGTAACAAGCAATACATATACTGATTAAATAATGCATGTAAAGGAATCATGCTCTCTGGAATTGCTATCAAACTCCATTGGCTGGGATCCACATTGACCATTACTGCCTGATGAAGAGACCCACTAAACCAGTGGTTCTCAACCTGGGGTCGCCAGATGTTTTGGCTTTCAACTCACAGAAATCCTAACAGCTGGTAAACTGGCTGGGATTTCTGGGAGTTGTGAGCCAAAACACCTGGGGACCCACAGGTTGAGAACCAATGCACTAAACCTACCTTGAAAGCCAGGAGACACCCCAAAAGATGAAGGTCTATTCTATTGACCATTGGGATCATTTCTCTATCCCTTCCGCCAGTGATCTGCAGGTGATGAAGAATTGCAAGAGGAGTCTTATTTTTTATCATTGCAGCCTTATTCTTTGGCTAGAGGATGCAATTGTGCCTCAATTGCCAGAATAATAGATCTCCATCACCCAGAGCATCTCCTTGGCTTTTAAGAAGGATTTGAAGGACATTTTGCTATTATGCTATGAATAGATAGCACAGAGCAGTTCCAAATCCATAGATTTAGGTTATGAATCCATAAACACTGCAAAAGATGCTAGCCAAAGAAAAGAAAGAGAGCCATACTGCTGCTATTATGATTCCTGTTAGTATTATCTTGATAATAACTGGCTTGCTCATGCAGTGTGAAAGTACGCAGAGAAAACCAAAAAAGCTGCAGGATGGAATGCATCTGTTGTTGTGTGCTTTCAAGTCATTTCCAACATACAGCAATCCTATTGTTGGGTTTTCCTGGCTAGAGTTGAAGAATGATAGAATTGAATCAACTCTATCATTCTTCCATATCACGAAGAGAGATTTATTTAGGCAAGCTGTTATAGAACGAAGTTGTGAAGAGTACACCGGGAGGAAGATGAAGAAGACGAAGACCAAGAAAAAGGGGAAGGAGGAAGAAGAGGATGTGGAAGAAGTCAAAGAAGAACATCCTGGAAAGAAGTGACGAGCGGAGTGTCGCAGGGTTCCGTCCTGGGCCCGGTCCCGTTCAACATCTTTATTAATGACTTAGATGAAGGGTTAGAAGGCAGGATCATCAAGTTTGCAGACGACACCAAATTGGGAGGGATAGCCAATACTCCAGAGGACAGGAGCAGGATCCAAAACGATCTTGACAGATTAGAGAGATGGGCCAAAATTAACAAAATGAAGTTCAACAGTGACAAATGCAAGATACTCCACTTTGGCAGGAAAAACGAAATGCAAAGATACAGAATGGGGGACAATGCCTGGCTCGAGAGCAGTACGTGTGAAAAAGATCTTGGAGTCCTCGTGAACAAGTTAAACATGAGCCAACAATGTGATGTGGCGGCAAAAAAAGCCAATAGGATTTTGGCCTGCATCAATAGGAGCATAGTGTCTAGGTCCAGGGAAGTAATGCTACCCCTCTATTCTGCTTTGGTTAGACCACACCTGGAATATTGTGTCCAATTCTGGGCACCACAATTCAAGAGAGATATTGACAAGCTGGAATGTGTCCAGAGGAGGGTGACTAAAATGATCAAGGGTCTGGAGAACAAGCCCTATGAGGAGCGGCTTAAGGACTTGGGCATGTTTAGCCTCAAGAAGAGAAGGCTGAGAGGAGATATGATAGCCATGTATAAATATGTGAGAGGAAGCCACAGGGAGGAGGGAGCAAGCTTGTTTTCTGCTTCCCTGGAGACTAGGACGCAGAACAATGACTTCAAACTACAAGAAAGGAAGATTCCATCTGAACATGAGGAAGAACTTCCTGACTGTGAGAGCCGTTCAGCAGTGGAACTCTCTGCCCCGGAGTGTGGTGGAGGCTCCTTCTTTGGAAGCTTTTAAACAGAGGCTGGATGGCCATCTGTCAGGGGTGATTTGAATGCAATATTCCTGCTTCTTGGCAGGGGGGGCTGGACTGGATGGCCCATGAGGTCTCTTCCAACTCTTTGATTCTATGATTCTAGGAGGAGGAAGATGAAGAGGGGGAGCAGCAAGAAAAACAACACTGGATTTTGTCTCTCTTCTGACCATCTTCTAGTACTATTCAGGCAGAAGAGAAGACCACCTCCTCTGCCCCAGATATTTTCTCCATCCCCTTTAATCCTCTCCCAGAGGCATTGGTCCCTAGCTACTAGCTCCTCTACTCCTCGATTACATAGAGCCAGCAACAAACTGCCCCGATTGGATTTTGAACCTCCCCCCCCCCCAAAAAAAAAGATCAAATTCTCCTTTGCGGGTTGAATTTCCTCCCTCACTGACTTATTCTTCCCATTGCTTCACGCAGTCAGCATACACTCACGCCAGAGGATCGTGAATTCGAGGAAGACAAATTCCCAGGGGTTTTCCAGACCCCGACATTAGATGCGGCACAGCTGTTGCGCCTTTCATTGGAAAAAGGTGGCACAGACTGCTTTCGAAAGAGACTGACCTCTGCAAGGGAAGGATTTTTTTCAAAGAAAGGAAAAAGAGCCATACTGCTGCTGATGATATTACAATCCCTGTTAGTATTATTACCTTGATAATAACTGACTCAATCATGCAGTGTGAAAGTACGCAGAGAAAACCAAAAAGCCGAAGGATGGAATGCATCTGTTATTGTGTGCTTTCAAGTCATTTCCAACATACAGCAATCCTACTGTAGGGTTTTCCTGGCCAGATTTATTTATTTATGTGCTATATTTAGTACATACCGCCTTTCTCACCATATAACTATAAATTAAAATCTTTAAAACCATTAAATATAAGGCATAAAGCATTTGTTTGAAGGAGGTTTGCCATTGCCTTCCTCTGAGGCTGAGAGAGTGTGGTTTGCCCAAGACACCATGGCCAAGCAGGGATTTAAACCCGAGTCTCAGTCCAATGTTCAAACCACTACACCATACATAGGCCATTAAATATTGTAGGAATTTCTAGGTCTTCCAGTGTGACTGCTGGAAGAAGCAAAGACCACCAGCACTGAAGCGATGGTCCTCCGCCACCAACTCCGCTGGACCGGCCATGTTGTCCGGATGCCCGACCACCGTCTCCCAAAGCAGTTGCTCTACTCCGAACTCAAGAACGGAAAAAATGTTGGTGGACAGGAAAAGAGATTTAAAGATGGGCTCAAAGCCAACCTTAAAAACTCTGGCATAGACACTGAGAACTGGGAAGCCCTGGCCCTTGACCGCTCCAGCTGGAGGTCAGCTGTGACCAGCAGTGCTGCAGAATTTGAGGAGGCACGAGTGGAGGGTGAAAAAGAGAAACATGCCAAGAGGAAGGCGCGTCAAGCCAACCCCGGCCGAGACCGCCTTCCACCTGGAAACCAATGCCCTCACTGCGGAAGAAGATGCAGAGCAAGAATAGGGCTCCACAGCCACATCCGGACCCACAAGAATATTGGAAGACAATCATCCTCGGAAAGCGAGGGATCGCCTAAGTAAGTAAGTAAGTATGCGTGACTTTTCTTTCTCTGACTTTCTTTCATTTTCTCTTTTTCTATTTCTCTCTTTTTTCCTATTTATATTTAGTATGCTTTGCATTCTTGAAGTATTTATATACATACTAGCTGTACCCGGTCACTTGTTGCTGTGGCCCTCAGAAAACAGAGGATTTGCGGACATGAAGCAATCTGGGCTGGGGAACTCCTCCCACCAAAGGTTTCCTGCTGGCTAGTAGAAGCCAGACTGTTAAGGTGCAAGGTGGTATGGAAAATAAAGTAATGAGAAGCAGCCACTGAAGCTGCATGGCTTTTCAGTTATATTCATGTTGGCCAAAACTCTCAAAAAATCCTCTTTGAAACAGAGGCTGGGTGGCCATCTGTTGGGGGTGCTTTGAATGTGATTTTCCTGCTTCTTCACAGAATGGGGTTGGCCTGGATGGCCCACCAGGTGTCTCCCAACTCTAGGACTCTCTGATTCTATATCTTCTCTTCCCTTCACCAGTTTCCCCCTTTCTTCCTTTATTTGTTTCTTCCCTGCCTCTTCCCTTCCTTTCTTCTCCCACCCCTGCCTCCTTTCCCTTTCTTTCCTTCTATATTTCCTTCCATTCATAATCTTCTCATTTCTTCACCAATCCTTGTCTTCCTTTCTTCTCTCCTTTCCCTTTCTTTCCCCTCCTTCCTCCGGGACAGTTTGTAGGGGTTTTCTTTGGGGGGGGGGGGGGGAAAGGGGGATGTGGAGCCCAAGTGGGAGAGTTGCTTGGCCTTTGGTTTACATCCTTGCTCAGTCGTGCTTGTTGGGTCACTCGCGCTCCTTTCTCCTATGTGTTTCTGTCGCATCCTCTCTTTATCTGGTCTGTCACCCATAACGGAGGTGTGTCTTGGGGGATGTGCATCCGTGTGTTCCTATGTACAGGTCCGGCTTGCCATTGCAATCTCTGGTCTGGGGTTTCGGAATAGTTGCCTGTAGCCACGTGTGCCTTGACATGTCAGTCTGGCTGTTGTTGCGGGGGCATTATTTCCCAGCTGTCGCTGCTCTAGTCTTGAATCGGGTGCTTGCCTCTATGCACAGGGACAGCCCTCCGTATCCCCGACCGTGCGTTGTGGTTGACCTAGCCGGTCCCTGCTCTTCGCTCTGTGGGGGGCCCTTGGGCCAGGCCTTCTCCTTCCTTCCCTCTTTCCTTTCCTCAATCCCTCCCCTCCCTTCCCCAAAAGGAAAAGGACTCCGCCTTCTGCATGGAAAGGAACTCCATGGCAAGGTTTCTCTTCCCTCACAACGGTTGGTTCTTCATTCCTCTTGCACAATGGGGAGTGGTGCTTTTGCACATGCTCTGTAAGGCATTTTTCTTTTTGGGGAGTTTAAAGTTATTTCTGCTTCATTTTTTTACAGTTTTTTGTTTGAAAGACATAGATAAGATTAGAATGTGTTTTGCTGCCAAATTTGGTGTCAATTCATCCAGTGGTTTTTGAGTTCTGTTAATCCCACAAACGAACATTACATTTCTATTTATATAGATGAGGAGAGTTCATTAAACATTTCCCCTGACCCACTTCTTGTGGACTGACAGCAAACTTGGCAGTTATGAGTCCTTCCCTCCATAGGTGCCACCTTGGGACACACACTTCTTCCCTCTTTTTAAGCAACTGTAAACATCTCGCTTGTAGAAGTCAACAGGTTGCTCAAAAGCCACATTGTGACTTCAGCAATCAGTCTCATCATCAAAAATAACTTCACTGTTGGAAAGAGGTGATCATCCCATGGTGTGAGGTGGGATGAATAAGGAGAATGCGGTAGCATTTCAAAGCCACAGGAGCATGCTTCCATTTGGGCAACATGTGAGTTGTGAACTGGTGCATTGTCTTGCAGAAGGTGGACACCTTTGGTGAGCATGCCACATTGTCTCTTTTTGATGGCCTTCAGTAATTTCCATACCAGTGTGCCTCAGTGATCATGGTCCCCTTTGCTAGGAAATCCATCTATACTACTCCGTGCTGGTCCCAAAATACTGTGAGGATGACCTTGCCTGCCGAGAGTTGGGCACATGCCTTCTTTGGAGGTGGTGAGTCATGATGCTTCTATTGCATCGACTGGACTTTATTCTCAGGATGATAGTGATGGACCCAGCTTTCATCCTGTGTGATCAGTCTGTTGAAAAAATCCTCCTGGTTTCCATGGCATATCATTGTCAATAGAACCTGAGAGCATTCAACTCATTCCTGCTTCTGGAAAGGTGTGAGCAGCCAGGGAACCCAGTGAGCAGATACCTTGTGCATATGAAGATGGTCTTGGATTATTTTTTCCACGGACCCCACACCCATCTTGACATTTTGGGCTAAGTGGCAAATGGTTACGTGGCAATTTTCCAAAATTGTGGCCTACGCTTGCTGGATGTTGTGTTCATCTATAGCAGAGTGGGGTTGCCCTGGAATTTGAGCTGTTTCCACTAAAGCCTGACCATATTTGAATTGACAACGCCAGTTCTTGACTCTATCATATGACTGGGAATCCTTACCATCAAACTCTTTCATCTCATCGAACGTCTCCTTTGGTGTGCGGCCTTTCAAGTAAAAGAACTTGAGGAGTGCTATGTCTTCCATTGGGTCCATTCTCAAACCTCACACCACTTCAGCACCTGAAAAATCAAGACCATTATCAGTTCTGAGTTGTAAATTGCTACAGAACCTATACTTATATCATTACACACGTGCAGTTTCAGTGACCTCTGATAAATAGCAGTGGGTCAGGGAAAACGAACACCCCTTAGTATGCTTTGCATTCTTGTATTATTCATAGATATGTGTGTGTGTGAAGTATTTACATATTATTATTATTCCTTACTATGCTTTCCATACTTATACTATTCATACACACATAGGCATATGCAATGAATAGTATACATTGTGTGTGTGTATTCACCTGTATATACAATGTATTTGTTGTTCATTCGTTCAGTCGTCTCCGACTCTTCGTGACCTCATGGACCAGCCCACGCCAGAGCTCCCTGTCGGCCGTCACCACTCCCAGCTCCTTCAAGGTCATTCCAGTCACTTCAAGGATGCATCCATCCATCTTGCCCTTGGTCGGCCCCTCTTCCTTTTGCCTTCCACTTTCCCCAGCATAATTGTCTTCTCTAGGCTTTGCTGTCTCCTCATGATGTGGCCAAAGTACTTCAACTTTGTCTCTAGTATCCTTCCCTCCAGTTAGCAGGGGCTTTATTTCCTGGAGGATGGACTGGTTGGATCTTCTCGCAGTCCAAGGCACTCTCAGAACTTTCCTCCAACACCACAGTTCAAAAGCATCTATCTTCCTTCACTCAGCCTTCCTTAAGGTCCAGCTCTCACATCCGTAGGTTACTACAGGGAATACCATGGCTTTGACTGGCGGATCTTTGTTGCCAGTCTGATGTCTCTACTCTTCACTATTTTATCGAGATTGGACATTGCTCTCCTCCCAAGAAGTAAGCGTCTTCTGATTTCCTGGCTACAGTCTGCATCTGCAGTAATCTTTGCGCCTAGAAATACAAAGTCTGTCACGGCCTCCACGTTTTCTCCCTCTATTTCCCAGTTGTCAATCATTCTTGATGCCATAATCTTGGTTTTTTTTATGTTTAGCTGCAACCCAGCTTTTGCGCTTTCTTCTTTCACCTTGATTAGAAGGCTCCTCAGCTCCTCCTCGCTTTCGGCCATCAGAGTGGTGTCATCTGCATATCTGAGGTTGTTAATGTTTCTTCCAGCAATTTTCACCCCAGCTTTGCATTCATCAAGCCCCGCACATCGCATGATGTGTTCTGCATACAAGTTAAAAAGGTTGGGTGAGAGTATGCAGCCTTGCCGTACGCCTTTCCCAATCTTGAACCATTCTGTTGTTCCGTGGTCAGTTCTGACTGTTGCTACTTGGTCCTTGTACAGATTCCTCAGGAGAGAGACAAGGTGGCTTGGGATGCCCATCCCACCAAGAACTTGCCCACAATTTATTATGATCCACACAGTCAAAGGCTTTAGAATAGTCAATGAACAGAAATAGATGTTTTTCTGAAACTCCCTGCCTTTCTCCATTATCCAGCGGATATTGGCAATCTGGTCTCTCGCTCCTCTGCCTTTTCTGAACCCAGGTTGTACATCTGGCAACTCTCTCTCCATGTATTGCTGGAGTCTTCCTTGCAGGATCTTGAGCATTACCTTACTGGCATGAGAAATAAGGGCCACTGTACGGAAGTTTGAGCAGTCTTTCGCATTTCCCTTTTTTGGTATGGGGATATCAGTTGATTTTTTCCAGTCTGATGGCCATTCTTGTGTTTTCCATATTTGCTGGCATATGGCATGCATCACCTTGACAGCATCATCTTTTACAATGTATAGTAGTCATATATATATATAGAGAGAGATACACACACAGAAACATATGCATATACAATGTATACTAGTCATAGAGAGATACACGAGATACATGAGTCCCTTTGGGTAGAGAGGGTGGGTGATAAATAAAGTATTATTATTATTATACATACAAACATATGTATATACAATGTGTACTAGTCATATAGATACACACATATGTGTATACAATGTATATTAGTCATATTGAGAGATACAAACATATGTATATATAATGTATAGTAGCCATATAGATACACCACTTATGTGTATACAATGTATACTATTCATATACACATACAAATATATTTACAAGTATACAATGTATATTAGTCATATAGATACACACATACAAACATATTTATATACAATGTATACTACTCATACACACAGCACTACACAGATAAATATAAGTTTACATTTTTCTTTCTTTCTCTTATCTTCTCTCTTTTTCTGGAATATTTAGTACACTTTGGATTCCTGGATCCACTTTGGATCACATACATATACACATACTAACTCTCGTAATTTTGAATATGTTTAAATAGTTTTCTTCTTTCTCTTCCTTCCTCTCTTTTATCCCCATTTTTCCTATTTTCTCTCTTTCTTTCTGGAATATTTACTGTGCTTTGCATTACTGTACTATACATATACATATGTATATATGGTATACTTATACAAGTAGTACTATATTGTATACACTTGGATATTTGTCTTCTCTCAAATTCTCCCTTTTAGCTTTTCCTGTTTTTTTTCTTTCTTTCTGGAAAATTTACTATTCATGTGTATTTAACACAGAGACAGAGAGAGTATTTGAGTGAATTTACTATACATTACAATACATATATAGTAAAGTATGAATATGGATGAATGTACTATACATATATAGTAAATGTATAAGAATATATATAGTATATGGATAAATTTGCTATACATTACAATACATATATGTATATAGTATATTAATGAATGTACTATACAAATGTATATGAATATATTGTATATAAATGAATGTACTAGACATTATACATATATAGTAAATGTATATGAATATGTATAGTATATGAATGTACTATATATATATAATATCTATATATATATATACTATATAATATCTAGTATATATATCTATATATGGATGAATGTACTATATATTACTATACTTATCTAGTTAAGGTATATTAATATATATAGTATATGAATATATATAGTAAATATATGTGAATATATGAATAAATGTACTATGTATTACTATACACATATAGTAAGCATGTATGAATATCTAGTATATGAATGAATGTATTATGCATTACTATACACATAGTAAATATATAAGAATATATATATAGTATATGAATGCTATACATCTCTCTCTCTATATATATATATATAATTATATGACTATATATAGTACACTAATGAATGTATTATACTAATGCATATGAATATACATAGTATATAAATGAATGTACTAGAAATTATACACATATGGTTAATTATGAATATCTATAGTGTATGAATGAATGAATGTGCTATACATATATGGATATATATATAAATATGGATGAATTTACTATACATATCTAGTAAATATATATGAATATACAGTATATAAATATATATAGTAAATGTATATGCATATAGTACATGAATGAATGTGTTATACTACATGAATGTGCTATACATTACTATACATATATAGTAAATATATATGGATATATAGAACATGAATGAATGTGCTGTACATTACTATACATATATAGTAAATTATATGGATATTTTTATATACTACATGAATGTGCTATACATTACTATACATATATAGTAAATATATATGGATATATAGTACATGAATGAATGTGCTATACAAATATAGTAAATGTATATGGCTATATAGTACATGAATGTGCTATACATATATAATAAATGTATGTATATGGATATAGTATATGAATATATATGGCATATGAATGTGCTATACATTGCTACACACATATAGTAAATGTATAGTACTATATATGTAAATGTATAGTAAATGTATATGAATATAGTATATGGATGTGCTATACATTATGGTATATGCATGTGCTATACATTACTATACCTATAGAGTAAATGTATACGAATATAGTACATGAATAAATGTACTATACATTACTATACATATATAGTAAATATATATGAATATAGTATATGAGTGGATGTGCTATACATTTACTATATACATATATAGTAAATGTATATGAATATAGTACATGAATGAATGTACTATACATTACTATACATATATAGTAAATATATATGAATATAGTATATGAGTGGATGTGCTATACATTTACTATATACCTAGAGTAAATGTATACGAATATAGTATATGAATAAATGTACTATACATTACTATACATATATAGTAAATATATATGAATATAGTATATGAGTGGATGTGCTATACATTTACTATATACATATATAGTAAATGTATATGAATATAGTACATGAATGAATGTACTATACATTACTATACATATATAGTAAATATATATGAATATAGTATATGAGTGGATGTGCTATACATTTACTATACATATATAGTAAATGTATACGAATATAGTACATGAATGAATGTACTATACATTACTATACATATATAGTAAATGGATATGAATATGGTATATGAATGTGCTATACATTACTATACCTATAGAGTAAATGTATACGAATATAGTATATGAATAAATGTACTATACATTACTATACATATATAGTAAATGGATATGAATATGGTATATGAATGTGCTATACATTACTATACCTATAGAGTAAATGTATACGAATATAGTATATGAATAAATGTACTATACATTACTATACATATATAGTAAATGTATATGAATATAGTATATGAATGGATGTGGTGTACATTTACTATACATATATAGTTAATGTATATGAATATGTGTGTGTTACATTTTTGCCTATTTTTCTTCTTTCTCTTCCTTCCTCCCTCATTTTCTCTCTTTTCTCTCCTTTCTTTCTTTCTTAAGTATGTTTTGCATTCTTATACTAAACAAATCAATGAAAATTAAAGGATAATAGACCCCCAAACCGCCATGATAAGAAAGGCAGGAGCGTGGCAGTCCTTCACCCCCTTCGCCCCATTCATTTCCGAAGCCTCCCCCCCTTCTTTTTCTTTCTTTCTTCCTTCCTTTCTTTCCCTCCATGAGTCACCCTTTCAGCTGCTCAGGCGAAGAATCCAACTTTCCCAACATAGTCTCAACATGTTCGCGGGCGAGACCAAGAGGGGGGACGGAAATGGGGGGAGCCCGCCTGTGGCGAAGGAAGCCAAATGGGCTGTTTAGAAAACCTCCCCATTTCGCATTTGTTCCTAGATGGGTAAATAATCACGGCACTAAGATATGGAGGAGTGAAAAAGGAAAGAAAATCCATTCTGAAAGGGTATTTGGGGGTAAACGGGACCTCCCCGGCTCCCCCTCTTTGGACAATGGTACCGTCCGGATTGAGAGGCCAGACTGGGCAGAGGCTCTACAATAGTTGGGACTGGCTGCTCTTTGCAACATCAGCTGCTGCAATTGGACTCCAAAAGCCAAAAAGGAGGGGCAGATATAGAAATATATACTAAATCCTCCTTTGCTTCCATCTTCCCGGGTTGGGAAGTCTTTTTGGCCATTCTTTTTGGGATCCCAGCTGCATCCAGGACCAATCTACAAAGGCATTTTTGAGTTTCCATTGGGAGGGAGGCTCAGCTGCCTCCCTCCTTTGATCACCTTCTATAGAGGGATGAACCAAGAGAAAAGACTCTGATTTTTGACATATTTTGATCTTTTTTTTTCTCCTTCCTGTTTTGATTTATTTTTAAATAATATTTAGGTGGATTTTAAAAAAATCCTATTTTTCCCCATCTTCCTTTGCAAAGAAAACAAAACAAACCCCTAAATATAAATATATATATTTCAAAAAAAACATGGAGAAAAGGGAAGAAGAGCCAGTGAAAGCCTTGACGACGAAGCAACAGCCTGAGGATGAGCATCGAGGTAAATATTTACTCTCTTTTACCAAAAAGGGATGGAGAATAAGGAAGGGGATGCTGCAGATTGCTGCCTATTGAAGAAGAGAGGGCATTGCTAGATAGGCAGGCATTCTCTCTAGGAAGGCATTCAGATGTTGTCTATTGCAGTGATTCTCAAGCTTTTCCTTATTACAGTTCCTCATGTTGTGGGGACCCCAACCATAACAATATTTCATTGCCCCGAACACCCACCCACCCCAAAGCTCTAGGCCAGTGGTTCTCAACCTTCCTAATGCCACGATCCCTTAATACAGTTCCTCATGTTGTGGTTAATACAGTTCCTCATGTTGTGGTGACCCCCAACTATAACAATGTTTCATTGATCCGAACACCCACCCCAAAGCTCGAGGCCAGTGGTTCTCAACCTTCCTAATGCCACGATCCCTTAATACAGTTCCTCATGTTGTGGTGACCCCCAACTATAACAATGTTTCATTGATCCGAACACCCACCCCAAAGCTCGAGGCCAGTGGTTCTCAACCTTCCTAATGCCACGATCCCTTAATACAGTTCCTCATGTTGTGGTTAATACAGTTCCTCATGTTGTGGTGACCCCAACCATAACAATATTTCATTGCCCCGAACACCCACCCAACCTAAAGCTCGAGACCAGTGATTCTCCACCTTCTTAAGGTCCGTCTCCTTAATACAGTTCTTCAGGTTGTGGTAACCCCAACCATAACAATATTTCATTGACCCAAACACCCACCCCAAAGCTCAACCTTCCTAATGCCACGATCCCTTAATACAGTTCCTCATGTTGTGGGGACCCCAACCATAACAATAGTTCATTGACCCAAACACCCACCCCAAAGCTCAACCTTCCTAATGCCACGATCCCTTAATACAGTTCCTCATGTTGTAGGGACCCCAACCATAACAATAGTTCATTGCCCCGAACACCCACCCCAAAGCTCAACCTTCCTAATGCCACGATCCCTTAATACAGTTCCTCATGTTGTGGGGACCCCAACCATAACAATAGTTCATTGACCCAAACACCCACCCCAAAGCTCAACCTTCCTAATGCCACGATCCCTTAATACAGTTCCTCATGTTGTGGGGACCCCAACCATAACAATAGTTCATTGCCCCGAACACCCACCCCAAAGCTCAACCTTCCTAATGCCACGATCCCTTAATACAGTTCCTCATGTTGTGGGGACCCCAACCATACAATTATTTTCATTGCCCCGAACACCCACCCAAACTAAAGCTCGAAGCCAGTGATTCTCCACCTTCTTAAGGTCCGTCTCCTTAATACAGTTCTTCAGGTTGTGGTGACTCCAACCATAACAATATTTCATTGCCCTGAACACCCACCCCAAAGCTCAACCTTCCTAATGCCACGATCCCGTAATACAGTTCCTCATGTTGTGGGGACCCCCAACCATAACAATATTTCATTGCCCCGAACACCCACCCACCCCAAAGCTCTAGGCTAGTGGTTCTCACCCTTCCTAATGCCACGATCCCATAATACAGTTCCTCATGTTGTGGTGACCCCCAACCGTGAAATTATTTTCGTTGCCCCGAACACCCACCCCAAAGCTCTAGGCCAGTGGTTCTCAACCTTCCTAATGCCACGATCCCTTAATACAGTTCCTCATGTTGTGGGGACCCCCAACAATACAATTACTTTCATTGCCCCGAACACCCACCCAACCTAAAGCTCGAGGCCAGTGGTTCTCAACCTTCTTGATACAGTTCCTCATATTGTGGTGACCCCAATCATAACAATATTTCATTGTCCTGAACACCCACCCAAAGCTCTAGGCCAGTGGTTCTCACCCTTCCTAATGCCACTATCCCTTAATACAGTTCCTCATGTTGTGGTGACCCCCAACCCAGGCCCGTAGCCAGGATTTTGATTCAGGGGGGGGGGGGCTGAGTCTGAGTGAAAGAGGTCTACCCTAGCAAACCTTTTGTATCGTTACCCCAATACCCCCATGCATATGGGATATATTGAGCATGGTGATCAGATCATGATATGAATAAACATAACAGTTTAAATAATGTACCAGTAAGGCCTTCTCACGGACCACCATGAGAATTTGGGGGGGGGGGGCTGAAGCCCCTCAAGCCCCTCCCCTGGCTACATGCCTGCCCCCAACCATAAAATTACTTTCATTGCCCTGAACACCCACCCACCCCAAAGCTCGAGGCCAGTGGTTCTCAACCTTCTTGATACAGTTCCTCATGTTGTGGTGAGCTGAGTTTGATTCGGAGGGAGGGGGGCTGAATCTGAGTTAAAGAGGGTCTACCCTAGCAAACCTTTTGTATCGTTACCCCAATACCCCCATGCATATGGGATATATTGAGCATGGTGATCAGATCATGATATGAATAAACATAACAGTTTAAATAATGTACCAGTAAGGCCTTCTCACGGACCACCATGAGAATTTCGGGGGGGGGGGCTGAAGCCCCTCAAGCCCCTCCCCTGGCTACATGCCTGCCCCCAACCATAAAATTATTTTTGTTGCCCTGAACACCCACCCAGCCCAAAGCTCTAGATGAGTGGCTCTCAACCTTCTTAAGGTCTGTCTCCTTAAAACAGTTCCTCATGTTGTGGTGATCCCCCCCCCAACCGTTAAATTATTTTTGTTGCCCTGAATGTCCACCCACCCCAAAGGTCTAGGCCAGTGGTTCTCAACCTTCCTAATGCTGTGATCCCCTAATACAGTTCCTCATGTTGTGGTGACCCCCAATCATAAAATTATTTTCGTTGCCCCGACCACACCCATCGCCCCGAACACCCACCCACCCCAAAGCCCTAGGCTAGTGGTTCTCAACCAGCCTAAGGCCCATCTCTGTAATACAGTGCCTCATGTTGTGGTGAGCCCCAACCGTAAAATTATTTTCTTTGCCCCGAACACCCACCCACCCCAAAGCCCTAGGCTAGTGGTTCTCAACCAGCCTAAGGCCCATCTCTGTAATACAGTGCCTCATGTTGTGGTGAGCCCCAACCGTAAAATTATTTTCTTTGCCCCAAACACCCATCCACCCACCCCAAAGCCCTAGGCTAGTGGTTCTCAACCAGCCTAAGACCCATCTCTTTACTACAGTTCCTCATGTTGTGGTGACCCTCAACCGTAAAATTCTTTTCGTTGCCCCAAACACCCACCCACCCCAAAGCCCTAGGCCAGTGGTTCTCAAACGTCTTAAGTCCTGTCTCCCTAATACAGTTCCTCATGTTGTGGTGACCCCCAACCATAAAATTCTTTTCGTTGCCCTGAACACCCACCCACCCCAAAGCCCTAGAGCAGTGGTTCTCAAACGTCTTAAGTCCTGTCCCCTTAATACAGTTCCTCATGTTGTGGTGACCCCCAACCATAAAATTATTTTCATTGCCCTGAGCACTCAATGGTTCTCAACCTTCTTAAGGCCCACCCCCTTCGTACAGTTCCTCATGTTGTGGAACCATAACCATAACATTATTTTCATTGCTACTCCCTAACTGTTTTGAATCCTAATGTAAATATCTAATGTGCAGGATGTATTTTCATTCACTGGACCAAATTTGGCACAAATACCCAAAACGCCCATATTTGAGTACTGGCGGGGTTGGGTTTTTCATTTGAGTTGTAGTTGCTGAGATTTATACTTCACCTACAATCAAAGAGCATTCCGAACCCCACCAACGATAGAATTGGACCAAACATCCCACAGATAACCTCCATGACCAACAGAAAATACTGTGTTTTCTGATGGTATTTGACGATCCCTCTGACACCTCCTCACAATCCCCCCCCCCCGGGGTCCCGACCCCCTGGTTGAGAAATGCAGGTCTATAGGATCCTTCTTTCTCTGCAGATCTCAGGGTCTTTTAATGTGAGTTTAAGGGCAGATTTTCTCTTTTTTTCCACCTCCTAAAAGAAAGAAAGAAAGCATGAACTCATCGCTTGGGCATTGTGTTGAGTGTGTGTCACTCTCAGACTTGGAAGTGAAGGGATTTTTCCAAAAGAATCACAGGATTGAAGATGAATTGATGTGATGTAAAAGAAGGGTGGCACTGTTTGGTGCCACCTGTATTTGTGTGGCCTCGCGTTTCCATGCAATGAAAGATGGGTTTATGTCATGCAAAGGAAGGCATTGATTTTCTTTAAGCTTGGGCCGCTTCTACACCAGGCATGGGCAAGCCAGTAGGCTGTTAGGAATTGTGGGAGTTGGAGTCCAAAACACCTGGAGGTCCCAAGTTTGCCCATGCCGGGTCTACTTTGTAGAATTAATGCCATAGCTCAGTGTTATGGCATCCTGGGTGTTTGACAAGGTCTGCTATGGCCTCGCCAAACCACACATTGCAGGATCCCGCACCATTAAGCCCTGATGGCTAATGTGATGCCTGCCATGGCCTCACCAAACTACAAATCCCAAGATTTCACTGCATTGAGCCCTGATGGCTAAAGTGATGCCTGCCATGGCCTCCCTGAACTAAAAATCCCATGATTTCATAGCTTTCAAAGTTATGTCTGCCAAGGCCTCACTGAACTACAAATCCCATGATCCCATAGCATTGCCCCCTGATAGCTAAAGTGATGCTTGCTAAGGCCTCACTGAACTACAAATCCCAGCATCCCATAGCATTGGTCCCTGATAGCTAAAGTGATGCTTGCTAAGGCCTCACTGAACTACAAATCCCAGGATCCCATAGCATTGGCCCCTGATAGCTAAAGTGATGCTTGCTAAGGCCTCACTGAACTACAAATCCCAGGATCCTATAGCATTGCCCCCTGATAGCTAAAGTGATGCTTGCTAAGGCCTTACTGAACTGCAGATCCCAGGATCCCATAGCATTAAACCCATAGCATTGAGCCCTGAGTCCCTTTGGGAGGGAGATGTCGGTCTATAAATAAAGTTGTTGTTGTTGTTGTTGTTACTATTATTATTATTATTATTATTATTATTATTATTAACAACATGATTGCTCTCATGGTCTCATCGAACTACATATCCCAAGATTTCATAGCAGTGAGCCCTGATGGCTAAAGTTATTCCTGTCACGGTCTCACCAAACTATGAATCCCAAGATTTCATTATATTGAGCCATGACGGTTACAGTGATGTCTTCCATAGCTTCACCAAACTATGAATCCCAAGATTCTATAGCATTGAACCATTATGATTAAAGTGTTGCCTGCCATGTTCTCACCAAACTATGAATCCCAGTTTCCCATAGGTAAAGTTATGTAAAGTGATAGGTAAGGTGATGAGAGCCGTTCAGCAGTGGAACTCTCTGCCCCGGAGTGTGGTGGAGGCTCCTTCTTTGGAAGCTTTTAAACAAAGGCTGGATGGCCATCTGTCAGGGGTGATTTGAATGCAATATTCCTGCTTCTTGGCAGGGGGTTGGACTGGATGGCCCATGAGGTCTCTTCCAACTATGATAGTGGAGAGGCATTTGTGGATTTTGTTCCCCTTTCCTTTAAGTTAATCCACTCCTTTTGCCTTCCTTCAGGTTTGGAAAGTTTGGGTTTATACATCACTCCCCTTTTGGTTCTCCTCCTCTCACCCAACCCTAAAGTGGCATCTTCCAACAGCTGCTGCTTTGGGGGCATGTGACCATTGGGGACAACCAGCTGCCCCTATTCTCCTGACCTTGTAGCTCGTGTGTGTGTCATGTGTCACCAACCCGAGCAGGGCATCTGCACTGTGGAATTAATGCGGTTTGACGCCACTCGAGCTGCCGTGGCACAGTGCTATGGATCCCTAAGAGTTGGAGTTTGACGAGGCTCTGACCTTCTTTGGCAGAGGAAACCTTGTCGAACTGCAATTTCATATTATGGAGCCATGGCCGTTTAACTAAAGTCAAACACCCTTCGTTCTACAGTGTAGTAGATGCACTCCAAGTCCCATCCGCCCTGCTTGGAAATGTGGAAAAAGTAAGATGGCAAGATAAATCCCATTGCAACAATCTAGCATATGTGCATCATGAAAACCCATGACCACTCTTGCCTTCCTTTTGGATGATGCAAAAGGGAAATATGGGTTGTTGTAGGTTTTTTCGGGCTATATGGCCATGTTCTAGAGGCATTCTCTCCTGACGTTTTGCCTGCATCTATGGCAAGCATCCTCAGAGGTAGTGAGGTCTGTTGGAACTAGGAAAAAGGGTTTATATATCTGTGGAAAGACCAGGGTGAGACAAAGGACTCTTGTCTGCTGGAGCTAGGTGTGAATGTTTCAGCTGACCACCTTGATTAGCATTTGATTGCTAATCAAATTAGAACAGCACAACAACAGAGAGGAAACAAACAAGGACATCTAATCACCTCTCAACAAAAGATTGCTTCAGGCACTGCCAGGCAATCAAATGCTAATCAAGGTGGTCAGTTGAAACATTCACACCTAGCTCCAGCAGACAGAATATTATCAATATTATATACTATATATATATATATATATATATATACATACACACACATACACACAGTATATTATATTAGCATAGCATAGTATAGCATAGGATAGTATTATATATTACTATATTGAACTATACCACTATACTGCAATATTATTAGTAATATTACATGTAATATACAATTACTATATTGTATTATTATTAGTATTGTATTGTATTACATTAGAATATTATCAATATTATGTACTATATATATATATATATATACACACAGTATATTAAATTAGCATAGTATAGCATAGGATAGTATTATATATTATTATGTTGAACTATACCACTATACTGCAATATTATTAGTAATATTACATGCAATATACAATTATTATGTTGTATTGTTATTAGTATTCAATTGTATTACATTAGAATGCTATCAATATTATATATCATATATATACAGTATTTTATATTATTAGCATAGTATAGCATAGCATAGTATTATATATTACTATATTGTAATATACCACAATACTACAATATTATTACTAATACTCGCTGTACCCGCCACTCGTTGCTGTGGCCAACCTTACCTTTTTCTTTCCTTCTTTCCCTCCTTCCTTCCCATCTTTCCTTCTCTTCTTCCTTCCTTCTCTATCTCTTTCCTTCCTTCCCCCTTTTTCTTTCTCTTCTGCTGTCTCTCTTTCCTTCCCTCCCTCTTTCTCTACATCTTCCCCCCTTCCTTCACTCCCTCTTTCCTTCCTTCTTTCCCTTTTTCTTTCCTTCTCTCCTTCCTTCCTTCTCTAACTTTCCTTCCTTCCCCCTTTTTCTTTCCCTCCCTCTTTCTCTCCTTTCTTCCTTCTCTACCTCTTTCCTTTCTTCCTTTGCTTCCATGCTTCCTTCTCCCTTTCCTTCTTTCCCTCCCTCCCTCCCTTTCTTTTCTTTTCTTTCTTTCTTTTTTTCTCCCCTTCCCCCCATTTTTCTTCCCTTTTTCTGTATTGTCATTTAGCTTTTCATCATTTTGAGGGCTTTTAAAGTCCCTTCTGCTGTGTTTTTCAGTGTTTTTATGAGTGAAGGACATACATTGGGTTGTTAGGTGTTTTGTGTCCAGATTTGGTGTCAATCCCCCCCAGTGGTTTTTGAGTTCTGTTAATCCCACAAACGAACATTACATTTTTATTTATATAGATTATATTGTATTACATTAGAATTAGTATATATTGTATTACATTATAATATTATTATACGAGCCCTCGGTGGCTCAGTGGGTTAAACCCCTGTGCCGGCAGGACTGAAGACTAACAGGTCACAGGTTCGAATCCGGGGAGAACATGGATGAGCTCCCTCTGTCAGCTCCATCTCCCCATACAGGGACATGAGAGAAGCTTCCCACAAGGATGGTAAAACATCAAAACATCCAGGCGTCTCCTGGGCAACATCCTTGCAGACGGCCAATTCTCTCACACCAGAAGTAACTTGCAGTTTCTCAAGTCACTCCTGACAAGAGAAATAATAATAATAATATCACAATTATATACCATATATATATATAAGTATATTATAATATTAGTATTATATATTTCTATATTGTTGCTGCAGGGAGGGGCTTCCAACTGATGTGTTGAAGTCCAATTTACTATTTCGTATCCTGACTATTGTTTAATGCACAAACTTGTTACGGTGGGAAGGGTCAGCCAGTCTTTTTTGTGCAAGGAAAATGCATGGGAGGTTCTTCTTCTCTTTTGCATTTCCTTCCTTTCAAGACCTCTGTTTGGTTTTGAGGTTTTGTTTTTGTGGAAGAGTTCTTCAAAAACCCCTGTTTGCTTCAAATCACGTGGCATTTGGGGTTTGAAAGTTCCTTTGAAAACTTGATGGTACACTTCTAAAAATAGGACAGTTGTTTGAGTTGCATGGATTTCTGGGCAGCTCTTGCCATTGATTTGGAAACCGTTAATCTGCAAAATAACTTTCTGTTTGTTTCTGCATATACTCAGAGGCATTCGGGCTTTTATTCCTGTTTGCCTCAGGCTTAACTGGATCTTGATTCTGATCTCCTTTACTCAAGTGTCGTGACCTCGATAGACGTGGAGAGCTAGGTTCGGATCCTAGCTTGGTCATGGGTGAACTTTGGGCAAGTTGGAGGTGCATCTACAATGTAGAATTAATACAGTTTGAGTCCACTGGAAATGCCATGGCTCCATGTTATAGAATCCTGGGAGATGTAGTTTTGCAAGGTTTTTTAGCCTTCCCTGCTGACGAGTGCAGTTACTTCACCAAACTACATCTCCCAGGATTCCATAGCCTTGAGCCATGGCAGTTCAAGTGGTGTCGAACTGCATTAATACTACAGCGTAGATCAGTGCTTCTCAACTTTCCTAACGCCACTGCCCCGTAATACAGTTCCTCATGTTGTGACCCCCAACCATAACATTATTTTCATTGCTACTTCATGACTGTGATTTTGCTACTGTTATGAATCGTAATGTCAATATCTGATATGTAGGGTGTATTTCCATTCACTGGACCAAATTTGGCACAAATACCTCATATTCCCAAATTTGAATACTGGTGGGGTTGTGGGTCGATTTTGTCACTTGGGAGTTGTAGTTGCTGGCATTTATAGTTAACCTACAATCAAAGAGCATTTTGAACTCCACCAACAATGGAATTGAACCAAACTTGGCACATAGAAGTCCCGTGACCAACAGAAAATACTGGAAGGGTTTGGTGGGCATTGACGTTGAGTTTTGGAGCTGTAGTTCACCTACATCCAGAGACCACTGGACTCAAACAATGATGGATCTGGACCAAACTTGGCATGAATACTCAATATGCCCAGATGTGAACACTGATGGAATTTGGGGAAAATAGACCTTGACATATGGGAGTTGTAGTTGCTGGGATTGATAGTTCACCTACAATCAAAGACCATTCTGAACTCCATCAACGATGGAATTGAACCAATCTTGGCACACACAACTCCCATGACCAAGAGAAAATACTGAAAGGGTTTGGTGGGCATTGATCTTGAGTTTTGGAATTGTAGTTTTCTTTCATCCAGAGAGTACTATGGACTCAAACAATGATGGCTCTGGACCAAACATGGTACGAATATTCAATATCCCCAGAGGTGAACACTGGTGGAGTTTGGGAAATAGACCTTTACATCTGGGAGTCCTCTGACACCCCACTCATGATCCCCCCCAGAGGTCCTGACCCCCATGTTGTGAAACGCTGTCATACAGTGTCTTGTCCTTCCAGACCCACACACAGTCTTTTGGGGGGGGGGGAGGCAAAAGAAAGGTGAATTAAGATTTTTAGTAGCCTCCAAGTGCAACAATTTACTTCTTAAATAAGTTGCAAGATCTCAGTGCATTATTTTACAGGGGGGAAAACCCACACACACACACATATATATTCATTCATTCATTCAAATTTGGGCATATCAGGTATTTGTGCCAAATTTGGTCCACTGAATGAAAATATACTTCTTAAATAAGTTGCAACAATTTACTTCTTAAATAAATTGCAAGATCTCCCTGCATTATTTTACAGGGGGACAACCCATATAGATAGATAGATAGATAGATAGATAGATAGATAGATAGATAGGTTTTCCCCCTGTAAAATAATGCAGAGAGATCTCACAACTTATTTAAGAATAAATTGTTGCAACTTATTTAAGAAGTAAATTATTGTTGCAACTTATTTAAGAAGTGTGTGTGTGTATGTGTATGTATGTATGTGTGTGTGTATGTATATGTATGTGTGTGTGTGTGTGTGTGTGTATGTGTATATATATATATATATATGTATATATATATATATATATATATAATCAACTCCCCTCCCCACCAGTATTCAAATTTGGGCATATCAGGTATTTGTGCCAAATTTAGTCCACTGAATGAAAATATATCCTACATATCAGATATTGACATTACGATTCATAACAGTAGCAAAATCACACACACACACATATATATATATGAGAGCATTCTGATCACTGTATTGTCGAAGGCTTTCATGGCCGGACTCACTGGGTTGTTGTAGGTTTTTTCGGGCTATATGGCCATGGTCTAGAGGCATTCTCTCCTGACCTTTCGCCTGCATCTATGGCAAGCATCCTCAGAGGTAGTGAGGTCCTTTGACAATACATTGTTGCAAGCCATTGAATGCAAATCAAGGTTATCAGCTGAAACATTCCCACCTAGCCCCAGCAGACAAAAGTCCTTTGCCTCACCCTGGTCATTCCACAGATATATAAACCCATTTTTCCTAGTTCCAACAGACCTCACTACCTCTGAGGATGCTTGCCATAGATGCAGGCGAAACGTCAGGAGAAAAATTGCCTCCAGAACATGGCCATATAGCCCGGAAAAACCTACAACAACCCAGTGATTCCGGCCATGAAAGCCTACGACAATACATTGTAGTGAGGTCTGTTGGAACTAGGAAAAAGGGTTTATATATCTGTGGAATGACTGTGTGAATCACCCTGGTCATTCCACAGATATATAAACCCTTTTTCCTAGTTCCAACAGACCTCACTACCTCTGAGGATGCTTGCCATAGATGCAGGCGACACTTCAGGAGAGAATGCCTCTTGACCATGGCCATATAGCCCGAAAAAACCTACAACAGCCCATTCTGATCACTTTGGAGAGCTTTGTTTTGTTGTCATCTGAGTGGTCTGGGGAGGTTTCCAAAGCATAAAAGGTGTCCCCTGAACTTGCCACAGTTGCCCAGGTAGAAAGTGATGGGAGGTATCCGTATCTGCCTGAAGCGCTGCCATCTTTGACTACTTGGAAAAGTTCTTTTTTTGACTATGACTCCTAGAATTCCCTCAAATAGCCAAACAATGTTTCCATGTTCTGTCTGAAAGAGGAATTTGAACTGCCCCGCTTTCAGGGAAGGCTGAGTCACCCCCAAACCCGAGTTTGCAGGGAAATGATGCAGCATGAGATGTCTGCCTCTATTTAGTTGCTTTTCATTAATTGTTTTTAGGAAGTTTTATTTTGGCAAGCAATCATAACTCCAGCCTTTGCTGTCTTTAGCTGCCTGGTTCTCAGGCGGCGCAGTCAGTTGTGAGTTTCCCATTGTTTGGGAAGCAGGACATGCCTGTGCTTTCCTGTTTTGATGATATCCTCCTGATAACAGTGACATAAATAGGGGTGAAATCTGGGCGCAAAGTGCATTTGGGCAAACAAGTTGGGTTCCATAGAGCAGCTAGCCCTCTGGGAAAAGTTGCTGAGAGAGTCGCTGAACTCACTTATAAAAACATTCAAAGGGGTGTGACTTAACCACAAGAACACCAAAAAACCCATCTTCCATTCCTGGTTATCTCCCAGTTTGGATTGGGATAGATTCCTTTGGAAGTGCATACTTGAGCGAGGAAGATTTGAGAATTGAAATGTTCCTCTGTTGCACTCAGGGGTTATGTAGGGATGACTACAATCATGTGGGCAGGATATGATGGGGCATGTAATCCAACACAACTTAAAGACATTCTGTTAAGGCAGTGGTTCTCAACCTGGGGTCCCCAGATGTTTTTGGCCTTCAACTCCCAGAAATCCTAACAGCTGGTAAACTGGCTGGGATTTCTGGGAGTTTAGGGCCAAAAACATCTGGGGACCCCAGGTTGAGAACCACTGTGTTAAGGGAAGACATGATTATAGGGTGTGTAGGTTGCCTTGCCATTGTGTAAGTCAACCCCTTGGTGCTCTCAAGATGCCTTGGATTACAGGTCCCAGAATCCCTCATCCGGTTGGTATGGAATGTCTATAGGCACCTCTGGCTATCTTCTCAGCAAGCCCTTCTGTTTCATGGCCCTTAGAAAGTTATAAGCTCTGCCTTCTAGGGTCTAAAACAGTGGTTGTCAACTTTTCTAATGCTGTGACCCCTTAAAACAGTTTCTCATGTTATGGTGACCCCCAACCATAACATTATTTTTGTTGTTACTTCATAACTCTAATTCTGCTACTGTTATGAATTGTGATGTAAATATCTGATATGCAGGATGTATTTTCATTCACTGGACCAAATTGGGCACAAATACCCGATATTGATTTTGTCATTTGGGAGTTGTCGTTGCTGGGATTTATAGTTCACCTACAATCAAAGAGCAGTCTGAACTCCACCAACGATGGAACTGAACCAAACTTGGCACACAGAACTCCCATGACCAACAGAAAATACCAGGTTTGGTGGGCATTGACCTTGAGTTTTGGAGTTATGCTTCACCTATATTCAGAGAGCACTGTAGATTCAAACAGTGATGGATCTAGACCAAACTTGGCACAAATCCTCAATATGCCCAAATGTTGATGCTGGTGTAGTTTGGAGAAAATAGACCTTTACATTTGGGAGTTGTAGTTGCTGGGATTTATAGTTCACCCACAATCAAACGGCATTCTGAGCTCTACCAATGATGGAATTGAACCAAATTTGGCACACAGAACTCCTATGACCAACAGAAAATCCTGGAAGGGTTTGGTGGGCATTGACCTTGAGTTTTGGAGTGTTAGTTCACCTACATCCAGGGAGCAGAAGGAGGGCTTTTGGTGGGAGGATTCACTGTCTGTTTCCAAAAAAGAAGAGAAGGACAGGCAGCGAGATCTTCAGCCTTCTCTGCCAAAGGAATTCCTAAGACCATCTGAAATATATGTTTTCTAATGGTCTTTGGTGACTCCCGTGAAACCCCCCTCACGACCCACTCAGGGGTCCCAACCCCCTGGTTAAGAAACACTGATCTAGAAGATGTGGATTTCTAAGATCTATATGGTGTGCCCAAACTTATGGTAATCATACCAATATCCCCAAATCACAGGGCCTAAATGCCCCAAAGGCATCATATCCCATCGGCTTTTGGAAGGTAGGCAAGGTCAGCCCTAGTTAGTACTTGGATGGGAGACAACTAACAAAAACCAGCCTGTATTTCAGAGGAAAGAACTGGTCAAAACACTTCTGGGTTTTCCTTGCCTAAGAAAACACTATAACATTCAGGGAGTCAGGCTTGATCTTGCAGCATCCCAAAAACATATGATGGGCCATCAGATGTTTCTCAAACCCAGCAAGCAAGCTGGGTTTGAGAAAGTATTTCACAAAAAAGGGTGTTTATTTAATGTATGTCCTGCCTTTTTCCCAGCATGGGACTCATCAAAGTAATATTGCTGGCCCTGCCACGATTGAACCTGCTTCCGTTTATCAAAACTACAAGGATGCCAGGCAGTCACAGGCAGGGGTGACTCAAGCCATTACCCAAAGTAAGCATTGGCAGTATAGTTGATTTTGGCCAGGGGTGCTCTTGAGGCGCTCTTGGGGGAAAATAGACCTTGACATACGCGAGTTGTAGTTACTGGGATTTATAGTTCACCTACAATCAAAGAGCATTCTGAACTCCACCAATGATGGAATTGAACCAAATATGGCACACAGAACTCCCACGACGAACAGAAAATATCTATCAGTGATTGGTTGGGGCGGGGGATGCCAAAATACTGCTTGCTAGAAAATTACCTAGGGCCGCCTCTGGTCACAGGACAACAATATTGACCTACATTTCAGAATATCTTGAGTTTTGGGTGGGTGGATGTGAAGGGGATCCTTCTACCAGGGCTTGCTTTCCTCCCACTTTGGCACAACGTCCAAAAGTTGCGAAGAGGCAGGTGGTGCCTTGGCACGGCCTCCCTTGAGCTCCTTTGGACTGAGATGTGGCTGCTCTGTGACGGAGATGTGAAGATCGGGAGTGACAGACCTTGTTGGTTATCTCCAGTTTCCACGCCTGGCTTTCCTTCAAGTATATTTGAACCAAAGTGTAAAACGATGCCAGGCTCTCCATCCCCAGGGTCGAAGCCTGCCGTTCAGGCGTGCCAAGGCGTAGGTACAAAATGGCTTCTGCCCTCTTACAACCCCCATTTGGGACAACCCCCTTCAGGCTGTACATTTTTATTCAAGTTTTACACAAGGTTCCCCCAGGGTTTCTCGTTTTCCCCTTAAAAAAGCACTCTCCTTGTAGTAATTGTTCTCTACTTACGGACAGAATGGTGCCGTCAACCGGAAACGTACCCAGTTCCATGCATTTTGTCATAGAAGTGAAATTCAGAGATGGGTAGATGGGTAAATAATAATTGTAGACCTCTGGTTTGAAGAGGTCAGTTCAGGACAGATGAATGGATGCCTCTTTTTGCAGGGTAAACGCACTTGACTTAATAACTCCCCCTTGTTTTGCAATGTGCTGGTTTTGGTGGTTGACTGAAACATGTACAGGAGAAGATAGTCAAGAGCTAAGAGCCACAATAGCTAATTGATATAACTGGAAAGGTTAGCGGCATGTGAAAAGTCCCAGATTCAGTCCCTGGCATCTCCATGTATAGTCTCTTGTCACATGCCTTCCAGTTGTTTTCAACCTAAGATAACCCTTAGGCTATTAATAGGATTTCTTGATACGATTGGTTCAGAAGTCTCCCATTGCCTTCCTTGGAGGCTGAGAGCGTGTGACTTGCCTAAAGTCAACCAGTGGGTTTCAGGGTCGAGCAAGATTTCAGAGCTTTAATCCCAACATCCAAGTCATTATACCATTCTGGTACTCATGTAGACCCTCGTAAAAAAAAGCCAGTGAAAGTTACTTCTAATAGACAACATTGAGCTAGATCAGTGGTTCCCAACTTTTTTTTTTTTTTTACCAGGGACCACTTTCCAACATTAGTACCGAAAGTGTTACGAATCAGTTTTTGGTCAACTTTAGATTAGGTTTGGTTATTTGGGGTGCTGATTCAGAAAATTGCATTGGATAGACCACATCAGCTCTAGTTTCTGATACAGAACATATGCCATCCTATAGTCACCATTTGCTCATCCACAAAATAATAATAATAATAATCTTCAGCACTATAAGAGGGTTTCGTGAGACCAGTTGCTCTCATTGCAACAGTGTAGTAACAATGGGGCCGCAGACCATATTTTAGTTCTTGCGGACCACTAGTGGTACATAGACCACAGGTTAAGAACCACTGAGCTAGATGAATTTGTTGCCTTACCCTGGATTAAGGTAATTTTCTGTGTGTTCTTTAGCACCATCCTTTAATAAGTACATGTTGGTTAAGAAAGCCTTTGAGAGTGAAGTTTCTTCTTTTTGTATGCCTTCAAGGTATTTCTGATTTTTGGTGATCCTAAAAAGAACCTATTGTGGGTTTTTGGGGGACTGAGAGTTTGTGGCTCACCCAAGGTGGTTTTTCATGGTGAGCAAGGAATCAAACTCTGGATTCCAGAAACGTATCCTACAAAGGGTTTACTGCAGGGGTCCCCAAACTACGGCCTGCGGGCCACTTCTGGCCCGCCAAGGGCACTTATCCGGCCCGCGGAGGAGGAGCCCCCCCCCACACACAGTGCCCCTCCCTTGGATGGCTCACGCTATCCGTCAGGCCCGATGGGCAGTGTCAGCCAGCCAAGGGCAGCTGCTCCGCATGGCCTACTCGTGCGTAAAGCACCTCATGTCAGCCACATGACCTTGGCAGTCTTGCCGGCCACATGACCTTGGAGGTGTCTACGGACAACGCCGGCTCTTCGACTTAGAAATGCAGATGAGCACCACACCTCAGAGTCAGACACGACTGGACTTCATGTCAGAGGAAAACCTTTAACTAGGAAAATTGTGGAAGATCCAGGGAGGGAGAAAGAACTCTTGGCTGTTGAAGGTAGGTATGAATGTTTCAATTGGCCACCTTGATTACCATTTCATAGCCTGACAGTTTTTAGGGAGAATCCTTTCTTGAGAGGTGATTAGCTGGCCCTGATTGTTTCTTGTCTGGAGTTCCCCTGTGTTTGAGCGTTGTTCTTTATTTACAGTTATAATTTTAGAGTTTTTTTAATACTGGTAGCCAGATTTTGTTCAAACTAGAAATAGGAAGATTTCCCATTCTCTGCTCCTGGAATTACTGCCTAAAGAGGGCTAGAAAGAACCCCTTCTCAGAGCCCTTCCACACAGCAAAATAAGATATGTGCATAGGAATTTTTTTATTGATTTTAAAAAAAAACTATAAAAAGTTTGAGGACCCCTGATTTACTGCATACCAGGCTCTACTTTTTCCTCCATTGCCCTGCCGATAGGTTTTTCAGTAATCGTAGGCTAAGCAGTGTGTCTCAAGCTGTGCTTCTCGAGGTGTTTTGGACTTCATTTCCCAGAAATCCCAGCTGGTTTACCAACTGTTAGGAATTGTGGGAGCTGAAGTCCAAAACATCTGGAGGAGCACAGTTTGAAAAACACTATTTATTTATTTATCGTATCAGAAGCAAACTGGGGGTGCAGTTGTAATGTATTTAAAAAACAGAAAGTTTTAAAAACTTGTCATTATACTAAATGTCCTTTGACCAGTAGCTGGCCAATTGGAGTGCCTCTGGTATTGCTATAAGAAGGTTCTCCATTGTGCATGTGAAAGGGCTCAGACTGCATTGTAATAGGTGGTATGTGGTTTGCTCTTCTCCACACTAGCATGTCATGGACTCCACTTTGTGGCTCCATTTTTTAAGGTTGGCTCTGCATCTCATGCTAGAGCAAGGCCTGTTCAGCGCCTTCCAAGTTGCCCAGGAGGCAGTCTCTCACCCAATATCAGCCATGGATTGAGGTTCAGGGTTTGAGCCTGCCACTTTTGGACTCTCGCTTGCTGAGGTGTTCATTCAAGTATCTCTGTAGACCTTAAAAAACTATTTCTTGAGTTAAGGTGTTGGTGTGCTGGCTGATATCTGAACAGAGGATGGGCTGGAGATGTCACTGCCTTGATCCTTTCATTATTGGCTGCTACTTCCTGGCGGATGTCAGGTGGTGCAATACCGGCCAAACAGTATAATTTCTCCAGTGGTGTAGGGTGTAGACACCCCGTGATAATGCGGCATGTCTCATTAAGAGCCAGATCCACTGTTTTAGTGTGGTGAGATGTGTTCCACACTGGGCATGCGTACTCAGCAGCAGAGTAGCAAAGCATCTCCATGTTGCCTTGTTTATTTCGGGTTTGCATCTTTGGATGTTGAGTTTTTACCTTTTTACCCTGAAGTTCATGGAGTATCTGTACTCTTTGGAAAATACTGTTTTGGACTATACTGCTTCTATCATTTTTTATTGCTTTGCTTACTTTGTTGTTCATTCGTTCAGTCATCTCCGACTCTTCGTGACCTCATGGACCAGCCCACGCCAGAGCTCCCTGTCGGCCGTCACCACCCCCAGCTCCTTCAAGGTCAGTCCAGTCACTTCAAGGATGCCATCCATCCATCTTGCCCTTGGTCGGCCCCTCTTCCTTTTGCCTTCCACTTTCCCCAGCATAATTGTCTTCTCTAGGCTTGCTGTCTCCTCATGATGTGGCCAAAGTACTTCAACTTTGTCTCTAGTATCCTTCCCTCCAGTGAGCAGTCGGGCTTTATTTCCTGGAGGATGGACTGGTTGGATCTTCTCGCAGTCCAAGGCACTCTCAGGACTTTCCTCCAACACCACAGTTCAAAAGCATCTCTCTTCCTTCGCTCAGCCTTCCCTAAGGTCCAGCTCTCACATCCGTCTGTAGGTTACTACAGGGAATACCATGGCTTTGACTAGGCGGATCTTTGTTGCCAGTGTGATGTCTCTACTCTTTACTATTTTATCGAGATTGGACATTGCTCTCCTCCCAAGAAGTAAGCGTCTTCTGATTTCCTGGCCACAGTCTGCATCTGCAGTAATCTTTGCACCTAGAAATACAAAGTCTGTCACGGCCTCCACCATTTCTCCCTCTATTTCCCAGTTGTCAATCATTCTTGTTGCCATAATCTTGGTTTTTTTGATGTTTCGCTGCAACCCAGCTTTTGCGCTTTCTTCTTTCACCTTGATTAGAAGGCTCCTCAGCTCCTCCTCGCTTTCGGCCATCAGAGTGGTGTCATCTGCATATCTGAGGTTGTTAATGTTTCTTCCAGCAATTTTCACCCCAGCTTTGCATTCATCAAGCCCCGCACGTCGCATGATGTGTTCTGCATACAAGTTAAAAAGGTTGGGTGAGAGTATGCAGCCTTGCCGTACGCCTTTCCCAATCTTGAACCAGTCTGTTGTTCCGTGGTCAGTTCTGACTGTTGCTACTTGGTCCTTGTACAGATTCCTCAGGAGAGAGGCAAGGTGGCTTGGGATGCCCATCCCACCAAGAACTTGCCACAATTTATTATGATCCACACAGTCAAAGGCTTACATATATCCTTCAATAAATTGCTTGCTGATTTTAGTATGCTGGTGTTGTGTTTAAGTACAGAGGTGTTCCTACTCTGGGATACAACACATATCTAGATCGGAGCGATTGTGGGAAAAAGTCTAAGCTAAGATAGATCTTCCTCCTGGCTCTCCTTTGACTGGCTAAGATATGTTTGGCTGCAATGCACCTTGTATTCAAAGCAGTTTGTTTTCTTGGCTCCTTCTCGGCAACTCTGGCAGCCCAGGGAGCGAGGAAGAATCCTTCCTTGCTCCAAGAAAAAGAAAAATAACACACAGTTGTTAATTACACTCCTGGAGGGGTTTTAAAATGATGAATGGCTTCTGAGATATTTGGCAAAGGGCAAAATAGTAATTGGTGTTTATAAAGCGTTCTCTTAGACTTTGAGGCATTTTGATCTGTGGGTGTTTTAGCAATGCCGCTATATATGTGTGTGTGTGTTTCAGACACTTTAAGAAAAAAATACTTTGGGTGCATTTGACACTTTCCCCTCTTGGGTGATCCGAAATAGTGCTGAGAAGAAAACGCTGATTTGGACTGACATTGCGAGTTGCACTCCGTTCTTGCTAAATGTGGAGCCTTTGTGATGTGAAATAATAAAGTCTCCTAACGTTCAATTTCACATTGCTCATTTTTCGTTTTGAACTATCTCAGGAAGGTGAAATCAAATCACTAATTTGTCTTTAGAAGAACCAAAGGAATCCTATTTTATGGACCTTGTAATAGTCTGTATCTTATTTGTGAAGCAGTCCATTTCAAAGCTTGGGTGAGGGAAACTGGAAACTCATGGTGCACCCACACTTTAGGAATTAATGCAGTTTGACTCCACTTTAACTATGGAATCCTGGGATTTGTAGTTTGGCAAGATCTATTCTCTGCCCGAGTGTTCATCCTTCAACTACAACCCCCAGGATTCTATAGCAGTTCATATTATCCAACTGCATTAATTTTGCAGTGTAGATGCAGAAAGCCCCAATACCAGTGTTCTGTGGTTTGTGTCATCATTATCCAGGTCTCAAACTGGTTCTTGGCATTTCTATGGAATCATCTGCATAACAAAATCACTTCCTTCAGTTTGAAACTGTGTCAAATAGTCAGTGTAGATCAGCGTTTCTCAACCTGGGGGTTGGGACCCCTGGGGGGGGGGGTGTTGCAATTTATTTATTTATGTACTTCATTTATATACCGCTTTTCTCAGCCCTCAGGTGACTCAAAGCGGTTAACAACAGCAAAATTCAATGCAAAACATCATAAAATGATTATGGGACAGTTAAAACAATAGCATCATTAACAATTAAACAACAATATAACAATCATTAGCGTCTCATCAGTAAAATCAGAATCCAATCTCATCATCCGTTAATCCGTGTTCCTATATTCATTACACTGCTTAATCGAATGCTTGTTCGAACAGCCAGGTCTTCCCTTTCCTCCGAAACGCTAATAGGGATGGGGCTGATCTGATATCTATAGGAAGGGCATTCCACAGCCGAGGAGCCACCACTGAGAAGGCCCTGTCTCTCGTTCCCACCAGGCATGCCTGTGATGCAGGCGGGACTGAGAGCAGGGCCTCCCCAGGTGATCTTAATGTCCTAGTTGGTTCATAGGAGGAGATGCGTTCGGAGAGGTAAGTAGGGCCAGAACTGTTTAGGGCTTTATAGGCTAACGCCAGCACTTTGAATTGTGCCCGATAGCAAACTGGCAGCCAGTGGAGCTGGCGCAACAGAGGAGTTGTCAGAGAGATCACCAAAGACCATCGGAAAACACAGTATTTTCTGTTGGTCATGGGGGTTCTGTGTGGGAAGTATGGCCCAATTCTATCGTCGGTGGGATTTACAATGATCTTCGATTATAGGTGAATTATAAATCCCAGCAATTTGGGGAAAATAGGCCTTGACATTTGCGAGTTGTAAAGACCTATTTTCCCCAAATTTCACCAGTCTTCACATTTGGGCAGATTTGTGCCAAGTTGGGTCCAGATACTTCATTGCTTGAGTCCACAGTGCTCTCTGGATGCAAGTGAACTACAACTCCAAAACTCAAGGTCAATGCCCACCAAAATCTTCCAGTATTTTCTGTTGATCATAGGAGTTCTGTGTGCCAAATTTGGTTCAATTCCATCATTGGTGGAGTTCAGAATGCTCTTTGATTGTAGGTGTAGTAGAGATCCCAGCAACTACAACTCCCAAATGACAACATCACTCCCCCAAACCCCACCAGTATTCAAATTCGAGCGTATCGGGTATTTGTGTCAAATTTGGTCCAGTGAATGAAAATACATCCTGCATATCAGATATTTATATTATGATTAATAACAGTAGCAAAATTACAGTTATGAAGTAGCAACGGAAATAATTTTATGATTGGGGGTCACCACAACATGAGGAACCGTATTAAGGGGTCATGGCATTAGAAAGGTTGAGAATCGCAGGTGTAGATGCACCCTGAGTCATCTTCCCAACAGGAGAAGTCGGATTCGAATGGCTAAACCCTGATTCTGGGTGCGGCAAAGAAGAGTCAGGGACTTGCTTCCTGAATCTTGGAAACAATGCTTTGATTATTATTTTTTTTCCCATTTCGGCCCATTCCACGTCAAAGGAATGCATTTTCCATTTCCTTCCGAGACAACCCTAGTATTTCCCCTACAAAGAAAACTACAGGGCTTTTTCTCCCTCCTTCACTACCCGATCTTCTACCAGTGACTCCACCTTATTTGGCAAGCCCTGTATTGGCTGCATGCCCCATTCAACACACCCGATGCACAAACACACTTCCTGCAGATTAAGTTTGCAAGTGTATCTTTTCACACCTGGCTGGTGACACCTGCCATGATTAATCGGACCGCCTTGCTTTGCATTGCCTTGAGCGGGAAGGGTTTCTGAACTTCGCGAAGGAAGCCTGCTCAGACTGTTTTCCCCAGTGCATGGTTCATCTTTTCCTTTGGGAAGTCCCCAGTTCAAACCCTACTCACTGTATTTAGAGGGAGGTTGCTTTGAATCTCAGATGGACGGAAGTACAAGGGGAAAAGCACCAAATAGGTGGGTTAAGCATCCTTTCTGGCTGCATTTGTCTTAACTAGTCGCCCTCCCACGTTTTATATTTTTCACCAAAAACAGGATTGTAGACCCTTAGACCAGTGGTTCTCAACCTTTCTAATCCCGCGACCCCTTAATGTTGTGGTGATTCCCAACCATAAAATTATTACTTCATAACTCTTAATTTTGCTCTGTTGTCGAAGGCTTTCATGGCCGGAATCACTGGGTTGCTGTCAGTTTTTTGGGCTGTATGGCCATGTTCCAGAAGCATATCCCCCCGGAATCTATAAGACCTCACAACCTCTGAGGATGCCTGCCACGCATGCAGGCAAAATGTCAGGAAAAAATCCTTCTGGAACATGGCAATTCAGTGCGAAAAACTTACAGCAACCCTGTAATTTTGCTACTGTTATGAATCGTAATGTAAAGACCTCGGAGTTTAAGATCTTCTGGGGAGGCCCTGCTCTCGGCCCCACCTTTATCACAAGTGAGACTGGTGGGGACGAGGGACAGGGCCTTCTCGGTGGTGGCCCCTCACCTGTGGAATGCACTCCCCGGGGAAATTAGGTCATCAACATCCCTCCTCTCTTTCAGAAGGAAGTTAAAAACCTGGATATGGGACAATGATGACCAGAGTAGGAAAGGACAATGACAATGATGGATGGATTATGGATTTATGAATTGGCGAACGTTGACCACAAGATGATTTTATTGCTGCTGTTGTATTAATTTGATTGTTTTAGCTAGTTATAACTGTTGTCATTATTTTGTATTTTGTATATTGTATTAAGTGAACTGTTGGGCATCGAATTGTGCCTTTTGTAAGCCGCCCTGAGTCCCCCCTAGGGGGTTGAGAAGGGCGGGATAGAAGCACTCCAAATAAATAAATCTGATATACAGGATATATTTTCATTCACTGGACCAAATTGGGCACAAATACCCGATATGCCCAAATTTGAATACTGGTGGGGTTGGGGGGATTGATTTTGTCATTTCGGAGTTGTAGTTGCTAGGAGGAAGTTTCTCATCCAGTAACAGCCATGGATTGAGGTTCCAGTTTTTAGCCTGGCACTTTTGGACTCTTGCTTGCTGATTTGTTCCGAGATCTTAGAAAGCTATTTCTTGATTTAAGACATTGGCGTGCTGGCTGATATCCGAACAATGGGTGAGTGGGAGATTCTTTTTATTGCTGGCTGCGACTTCCCGACGGATTTCAGGTGGTGCAATACTGGCTAAACAGTATAATTTCTCCTGCAGTGTTGGGCATAGACATCCTGTGATAGTGCAGCATGTCTCATTAAGAGTCACATCCACTGTTTTAACGTGATGCGATGTATTTCACATTGGGCATGCGTACACAGCAGTAGAGTAGCAAAGCGCAAGGGCAGATGTCTTCACAGTATCTGGTTGTGATCACCAGGTTGTGCCAGTCAGATTTCGTATGATATTATTGTCAGAAATATTAAATATGAACTAGTTATTTTTGATTACAAACGTGTGAGTCAAGCACTAAAAGAATTAGTAGGTCGAAGCCTATTAGAGTCAGTGAGCCAAAGCTAGTGTTATCCTGAGGAGTGTGAGGTAAACCTCAGTGAGAGAGAGACCTCTTGTAGACAAGCTCCATGTGAAAGCTGCTGTGTGTAAAGCTACTATGTATTTGTTTATTTGTGTTATGGAAACCTTGTTCTTGTAAATAGTGCAGCCATATTATTTTACTACAAAGAAAAGCCTCCTATGGAAGAGGTAACATTGGTCTGTGTGTTTTTGTTCTTTTTATCACTTTGGGCTACTGGTGCTAGGCCATGCTACTGCTAACAAGTTACTCTGCTGTACATTTATGAGCAGGGTCTTTTGTTAGTAAGCCCACTCACCCAAAAATTATTTTTAACACCCACTTTTTGCTTGCTATTTGAGCAGTGCTTCTTATAAATCAGAGCACGGTCAACAACATATTATTGGAAATGCTGGACCACTCTAACAACCACCATGTCTGACTACACAGAGAAGCCACTGAAATCCACAACCATGTGGACATTTTGAACAGGAAGGAGCAAACCATGAAAATGAACAAAATCTGGCTACCAGTATTAAAAACTCTAAAATCAGGACAGTAAATAAAGAGCAATACTCTGAAAACAGGGGATTCCAGACAGGAAACAATCAGGGCCTGCTAACACCTCCCAACAAAGGATTCCCCCAGGCAGGAAGCAGCCAGGCTTGGAAGCTGCAAGGCCATTCAATGCTAATGAAGGGCAAGAAGGCATGATCATCAAGTTTGCAGACGACACCAAATTGGGAGGGAGAGCCAAGACTCCAGAGGACAGGAGCAGGACTCAAAACGATCTTGACAGATTAGAGAGATGGGCCAAAACTAACAAAATGAAGTTCAACAGTGACAAATGCAAGATACTCCACTTTGGCAGAAAAATGAAATGCAAAGATACAGAATGGGGGACAATGCCTGGCTCGAGAGCAGTACGTGTTAAAAAGATCTTGGAGTCCTCGTGGACAACAAGTTAAACATGAGCCAACAATGTGATGTGGCGGCAAAAAAAGCCAATGGGATTTTGGCCTGCATCAATAGGAGCATAGTGTCTAGATCTAGGGAAGTAATGCTACCCCTCTATTCTGCTTTGGTTAGACCACACCTGTAATATTGTGTCCAATTCTGGGCACCACAATTCAAGAGAGATATTGACAAGCTGGAATGTGTCCAGAGGAGGGCGACTAAAATGATCAAGGTCTGGAGAACAAGCCCTATGAGGAGCGGCTTAAGGAGCTGGGCATGTTTAGCCTGAAGAAGAGAAGGCTGAGAGGAGATATGATAGCCATGTATAAATATGTGAGAGGAAGCCACAGGGAGGAGGGAGCAAGCTTGTTTTGTGCTTCCCTGGAGACTAGGACACAAAACAATGGCTTCAAACTACATGAAAGGAGATTCCATCTGAACATGAGGAAGAACTTCCTGACTGTGACAGCCGTTCAGCAGTGGAACTCTCTGCCCCGGAGTGTGGTGGAGGCTCCTTCTTTGGAAGCTTTTAAACAGAGGCTGGATGGCCATCTGTCAGGGGTGATTTGAATGCAATATTCCTGCTTCTTGGCAGGGGGTTGGACTGGATGGCCCATGAGGTCTCTTCCAACTCTTTGATTCTATGATTCTATGATTCTACCTTAAGCAGACAAAAGTTATTTCTCCCATCCAGGACCTTCCACAGATATATAAACCTCACTTACTTAGTTTCCAACAGACGCCTGAACCTCTGAGGATACCTGCCATAAATGTGGGCGAAACATCAGGAGGGAATGCTTCTGGAACATGGCCATACAGCCAGAAAAATGCACAGCAACCCTGTGATTCCGGTCATGAAAGCCTTCGACAACATGTCATCGATTCTCTGAACAAAACTTGCGAAGAAAACTCTATGATAGGTTTGCTGTCAGTTAGAAACAACTCGAAGGCACATAGCAATAACAGACTTGTGGACGGCATTGAAATAAGGCTGGGAAGCGCTGATTAAATTAAATCAACTGTCCTTTTTTATAATCAAATGCACAGTGATGAGAAGATGTTCTCTGAACAACAGAAAAATTAAATTAAACCATGATCCGCTGATGAAATTGCTTAAGTCCATTTGTCTTTGTCAAGTTTCCATTTAAACAGACAAATGCTCCTTTAAACATGTCTTAATTGCTCCATCCCCCTTCTAAAAGGTACAAATGGCTCTCTTGGGGTTTAAGGGCTTATTTCCGCAGGCCGTAAGAGCCTTAAGTTATAATATGAGGTGGGAGAATTGGTCCCAGACTGATACTTGCCTTCTTCAAGAACTTCTTTGCAACTGAATTTGGGCATCAAGGGGAATGAGAGCTAAATTGCTGAGAGGGGAAAGGAAAGGGTCCTGAACCGGTGCTTGGCCGCTGTATCGGACTGGATGAGGGCTAACAAATTGAAACTGAATCCAGACAAGACAGAGGTCCTCCTGGTCAGTCGAAAGGCCGAACAGGGCATAGGGTTACAGCCTGTGTTGGATGGGGTTACACTCCCCCTGAAGACGCAGGTTCACAGCTTGGGTGTGATCCTGGATTCATCGCTGAGCCTGGAACCCCAGGTTTCGGCGGTGACCAGGGGAGCATTTGCACAACTAAAACTTGTGCGCCAGCTGCGCCCGTACCTTGGGAAGTCTGACTTGGCCACGGTAGTCCACGCTCTGGTTACATCCCGCATAGATTACTGCAACGCGCTCTACGTGGGGTTGCCTTTGAAGACGGCTCGGAAGCTTCAAATGGTCCAGCGTGCAGCAGCCAGGTTGCTAACAGGAGCGGCGCTCAGGGAGCACACAACTCCTCTGCTGCGCCAGCTCCACTGGCTGCCAGTTTGCTACCGGGCCCAATTCAAAGTGCTGGCTTTAGCCTATAAAGCCCTAAACGGTTCTGGCCCAGCCTACCTATCCGAACGCATCTCTTCCTACGAACCCTCCAGGAAGTTAAGATCATCTGAGGAGGCCCTGCTCTCGATCCCGTCTGCTTCGCAAGCACGCTTGGCGGGGACGAGAGACAGGGCCTTCTCTGTGGTGGCCCCTCGGCTGTGGAACTCCCTGCCTAGGGATATTAGATCAGCCCCCTCCCTCCTGACCTTTCGTAAGAGAGTGAAAACCTGGCTCTTCGAGCAAGCATTCGGAACCCCGGAATAGATAGTCAAGCTTGAGATGGAGAATGACCCATGGAACGGCCAAGACGATGAAACGGACGAGGATTGGAATGAGAGGATATAGCTCTTTTTAAATTGTTATTGCACTGTCTTTTTTTGTCTAAATGCACTTAATTGTTTTTGCTTTTGTATTGTATTGATGGCATCGAATTGTGCCGATATGTAGACCGCCCTGAGTCGCCTGCGGGCTGATATGGGCGGGATATAAGTGATGTAAATAAATAAAAATAATAAAATAAAGGGTCCAAGGCTGTTAGGCATTGTTGGAGTTGAAGTCCAAAACACCTGGATGGCCCAAATTTGCCCATGCCTGGGGTAGATGCAGCCTAAGTTAGTATTGGGAAAGCCAACTTGGCTCTGGAGTGAAGGCTAAAAGAGCAAGGCTTGTTTTTTTGTCTGGAGCCATTTATTTAGGGCAAAAGAGCAAGATCTGATAACGGTCAGTCTTGCAAAGGTTGAGGAACTTGTTATCAAGGGATCCTTGAACAGAGGGAGTCCCATGGCTGTCTGAAGGGCAGCAAAGCGGGCCAAAGGGATTAGCAGGAAGGCTGCTGGAGTGAGAGCTTGAAAACCCAAGGTCAGAGAAGAAATATTGGAAAAATAATTGTTGAGTGATGAAAAGTTTTATGTCAGAAGAACATTCCTGGATGAGAGTAGTGGTCCGATGCAGCCAGCACCCTCTTTTCAGAGTTTGGGAGCGTGACTTTCAGGCTATGACTCCCAAAATATTCTAACTCATATGGCTTGTGGCCAATAAGAAGTCCCATCTCAGCCATTTTTACTGCTTCTAAGGTTGTGGGACCAACAAACCTTGGAATATGGTTGCCCAGGCTTAGAGCACACAAGGTCCATTCTTTCTACCTCCTAGACCTCAATGCTAAATGTACCAGCAGGAATAATCCTGTTGGAATGTCGATGTAGGAGGGTTATCTGGAAAATAAGGTTATAAGATATTTTTAAAATACAAAGAATGAATATATTTTAATAAAACTTACATGGATTGTAGCATAGGTAAAGGTAAAGGTAGTCCCCTGACATTAAGTCTAGTCATGTCTGACTCTGGGGTGTGGTGCTCATCTCCATTTCTAAGCCGAAGAGCCAGCATTGTCCGTAGACACCTCCAAGATCATGTGGCCGGCATGACTGCATGGAGCGCCTTTACCTTCCCGCCGGAGCGGTACTTATTGATCTACTTACATTTGCATGTTTTCGAACTGCTAGGTTGGCAGAAGCTAGGGCTGACAGCGGAAGCTCATGCCGCTCCCCGGAATCGAACCTGCGACCTTTCGATCAACAAGCTCAGCAGCTTAGTGCTTTAACCCACTGCGCCACCGGGGGGATTGTAGCATAGGTATTACATTATTTTTCCACATAATCACCATTCAGTTCAATACATTTTGTCATCCGTGGGATGGGTTTTTGATGCCTGTGTCATAGAAGTTTCCCTCCACCTTTTTTAGTTAGTAGATCACTTAGATTAGTGGTTCTCAACCTGGGGTCCCCAGATGTTTTTGGCCTACAATTCCCAGAAATCCTAACAGCCGGTAAACTAGCTGGGATTTCTGGGAGTTGTAGGCCAAAAACATCTGGGGACCCCAGGTTGAGAACCACTGACTTAGATATTCACCTCATCATCATTAGAAAATTGTTTTCCACCCAGGTGTTCCTTCAATTTAGTGAACAGATAGTTACTGGGTGTGAGATTGAGGCTGTGAGAGGGGTGGCTTAAAACATCCTAACCAAACGAAGTCAACAACTCTTGTGTTGCATGAGTGGAGTGTGGATACACATTGTAATGAAGGTGACAGACTTCCACCGTCAGCATCCCACGACGTTTTGTGTTGGATGGCTCTGCGAAGTTTCTTCATGGTCTCACAATATATTCTGTACCCATTTTATCACATGCTGTCTTGACATTACATCCTCTCCATAAACTGAAACGATTTTGCGATGAATCCCAGGGATGTTCATGCCTTTAGCATTTAGGTAGCGTATTACAGCGTGAATTTCACACTTGGAGGGATACGGAATGAGGATGCTCATCTCTAACCTTCACCACAACGCCAGTCGATGAGCTACTGGTGACTGGCACTGCTCGTTCACTTCTGCTGGCTTCCCGCTACACAACAATGGGATGAGGACACTCATCTCTAACTTTTATCACAACACCAGTCGATGAGCTACTGACGACTGGCACTGCTCTTTTGCTTCTGCTAGCTTCCTGCTACATGGCAATGATACCAACTTCCCCTAAGAAAATTCCCCGTGAGAGCTATATGCCTTGTAATCTTACTTTCCAGGAAACCCTCGTAGATTTTGCTGCCTTTTCCGATCTCGTTGCGTCTTGGTTTATTTTATGTTGTGAAGCAATCCTTTCCCCTCTGTTTGGGGAACTGGTACATTTTCATTACATTTTTAAAAATTGTTTTCATTTTTGGGTTGTTGTAGGTTTTTCCGGGCTATATGGCCATGTTCTAGAGGCATTTTCTCCTGACGTTTCGCCTGCGTCTATGGCAAGCATCCTCAGAGGTAGTTTATTTTATCGTGTCATCAGCAACCATACCATTGTGTTACAATTCTAACAGAACAGCACAAACACACAGATTAAAAAGGGGAAAAAAAAGAAAAAAAAAAGCACAAATTTTGCAAACTTGGTAGTTTAAATGTCCTTTGACCAGTATCTGGCCACTTGGAGTGCCTCTGGTGTTGCCGCAAGAAGGTCCTCCATTGTGCATGTGGCAGGGCTCAGGTTGCATTGCAGCAGGTGGTCAGTGGTTTGTTCTTCTCCACACTCGCATGCCGAGGATTCCACCCTGTAGCCCCATTTCTGAAGGTTGGCTCTGCATCTCGTGGTGCCAGAGCGCAGTCTGTTCAGCGCCTTCCAAGTCGCCCAGTCTTCTGTGTGCCCAGGGGGGAGTCTCTCATCTGGTATCGCCCATGGATTGAGGTGCTGGGTTTGGGCCTGCCACTTTTGGACTCTCGCTTGCTGGGGTGTTCCAGCGAGTGTCTCTGTAGATCTAAGAAAACTATGTCTTGATTTAAGTCGTTGACGTGCTGGCTGATACCCAAACAGGGGATGAGCTGGAGATGTCTCTGCCTTGGTCCTTTCACTGTTGGCTGCTACTTCCCGGCGGATGTCAGGTGGTGCAATACCGGCTAAGCAGTGTAATTTCTCCAGTGGTGTAGGGCGCAGACACCCTGTGATAATGCGGCATGTCTCATTAAGAGCCACATCTACTGTTTTAGTGTGGTGAGATGTGTTCCACACTGGGCATGCATACTCAGCAGCAGAGTAGCATAGCGCAAGGGCAGATGTCTTCACTGTGTCTGGTTGTGATCCCCAGGTTGTGCCAGTCATCTTTCGTATGATATTGTTTCTAGCGCCCACTTTTTGCTTGATGTTCAGGCAGTGCTTCTTGTAGGTCAGAGCACGGTCCAAAGTGACTCCCAGGTATTTGGGTGTGTTGCAATGCTCCAGTGGGATCCCTTCCCAGGTAATCCTCAGAGCTCGGGATGCTTGTCTGTTCTTAAGGTGAAAGGCGCATGTCTGTGTTTTAGATGGATTAGGGATCAGTTGGTTTTCCCTGTAATAGGCAGTTAGAGCACCTAGAGCTTCGGAGAGCTTCTGTTCAACCATCTCAAAGCTCCCTGCTTGAGCAGTAATGGCACGATCATCAGCATAGATGACTCAGAGGTAGTGAGGTCTGTTGGAAGTAGGAAAAAGGGTTTATATATCTGTGGAATGACCAGGGTGGGACAAAGGACTCTTGTCTGCTGCAGCTAGGTGTGAATGTTTCAACTGACCACCTTGATTAGCATTAATGGCTTGGAAGTGCCTGGGGGGAATCTTTTGTTGAGAGTGATTTGATGTGCCTGATTGTTTACTCTCTGTTGTTTTGCTGTTGTAATTTTTGAGTTTTTTAATACTGGTAGCCAGATTTTGTTCATTTTCATGGTTTCCTCCTTTCTGTTGAAATTGTCCACATGCTTGTGGATTTCAATGGCTTCTCTGTATAGTCTGACATGGTGGTTGTGAGAGTGGTCTAGCGAATCTGTGGGAATCTGCGAACCCCACCTCCTCCAAGATGAACTGAACCACCTCAACTGGGCTCTACAGGCCAATGGATACTCCACCTCAGACATCAGAAGAGCTGCAAGACCGAGAACAAGCCACGAGAGTAACGATGAAGATCCACCCAGAGGAAAAGTGTTCTTGCCATACATCAAGGGAACCACTGACCGCATAGGGAAGCTGATGAGGAAACACAACATACAAACAATCTACAGACCCACCAAGAAAATCCAACAAATGCTACGTTCAGCAAAGGACAAGAGGGATCCTCTCACCTCTGCAGGAGTCTACCGTATACCATGCAGCTGTGGACAAGTCTACATAGGGACCACCAAACGCAGCATTGCCCAAACACGAATCAAGGAACATGAAAGGCACTGCAGACTACTTCAACCAGAGAAGTCAGCCATAGCAGAGCACCTGATGAACCAGCCTGGACACAGCATATTATTTGAGAACACAGAAATGCTGGACCACTCTCACAACCCCATGTCAGACTACACAGAGAAGCCATTGAAATCCACAAGCATGTGGACAATTTCAACAGAAAGGAGGAAACCATGAAAATGAACAAAATCTGGCTACCAGTATTTAAAAACAATACATTGTTTTCTTTTTTGTTTGCAACTTCCCTTATTGTCAGTATTTTTAGTTGTATACATCAAGTCATTTGTAGGTTTTCCCTCCACTGTACCCATGCTTTTGGGCAGGGTTTATTTGCTGAACGTGCTTTGCAAATGTTGCAGATGTAGATTTCCAAGGAAAGGTGCGCTTCCATGAGCTAATCCTTGAGATAATTACTTTCAGAGATAATGTGGAATCGAATGAGTCGAGAACAGCATGTGTGCCACTTGACATTTCTTCCAGTCTAACACCTTTAAGACCCAGCATCAAGATGCACATGGCACATAGGCAGGATGATCACCAAGAACACTGGAAACCTCAGCCTAAAATGATCTTTAAAAAAAAAAAAAGCACTTTCGCCTTTTTTATTTCTTCCTCCTTTTGTTTTATCTTTCTCCACTTCTCCCTGCTCTAATGCTAATGCAATAGCCTATGCTGAAGGAGCCCCCGGTGGCGCAGTGGGTTAAAGCGCTGAGCTTGTTGACCAAAAGGTCGCAGGTTCGATTCCGGGGAGCGGCGTGAGCTTCCGCTGTCAGCCCTTGCTTCTGCCAACCTAGCAGTTCGAAAACATGCAAATGTGAGTAGATCAATAGGTACCGCTCCGTCGGGAAGGTAACGCCGCTCCATGCAGTCATGCCGGCCACATGACCTTGGAGGTGTCTATGGACGACGCCGGCTCTTCGGCTTAGAAATGGAGATGAGCACCACACCCCAGAGTCAGACATGACTGGACTTAATGTCAGGGGACTACCTTTACAATGCTGAAGGCCAATGGGTGTTGGAAATTGCAACCTCTCAAGCCTTTCACTATTTATTTGGTAATGTATATATTTACTAATCTGTATTGTATGTGTATGTTGATTTGCCAATTTGACTTACCTCTTTGGTATGGGAGTGGTTATAGACATGTAATTATACTGGGCATGTTCAGACTCAGGACTCCAGTTTGCATCAAACCTCGGTGGGGGTGGATGCATGTTGCTGTTTGAACTTTAGTAGAGAAATATGACTTATGGACTTCAGTGAGTACAGCTATACTTAAAGACTATGGACTATTGATAAAGAATAATATCCCGTTTACTCAACACAAAAGAAACTACATCCTATCTATGACCGAACTTTAACAAGAAATGTGCCTGTATGGTGAATTAATACAAGATGTTTGAGAGTGAACAAGACATGTTATTTTTTATGTTACTTTGTTTTTATCTCTGAGTGCATACTTTAACTAAGAGGTTTCAAAGGAGTGTGTATCTTTTGTGCAATTACATTATAACTGCAACTGCAGTTTTAGCTTCAAAGAAACAACCATCTTGTGCTAACCAAATATATTTTTGTAGTGGCATGTCTTTATCCTTGGCAGCTTAAAGACATGGTCTTTCAGTTTAACAGCTGAGTTACCTGTGTGCCATTACATTAATGTTTGTGAATATCACTTGTTCAAAGGGTTGACTGCTAACAAGGTCATGCTTTTCTTGACTAGTGGTTTTCAAAAGGTGGTCTCCACATGTTCATTTGTCATCATTTGACATCATTTTTACCTTTTCAGTAAGGTATTTATTTATCTGTCATCAGCAACCATACCTTTGTATTACATTTCTAAGAGAACAAAACAAACAAACAGATAAAAAAACAAATTTTGCAAACTTGGTAGTTGATTAAATGTCCTTTGACCAGTATCTGGCCACTTGGAGTGCCTCTGGTGTTGCCGTAAGAAGGTCCTCCATTGTGCATGTGGCAGGGCTCAGGTTGCATTGCAGCAGGTGGTCAGTGGTTTGCTCTTCTCCACACTCGCATGTCGTGGATTCCACTTTGTAGCCCCATTTCTTGAGGTTGGCTCTGCATCTCGTGGTGCCAGAGCGCAGTCTGTTCAGCGCCTTCCAAGTCGCCCAGTCTTCTGTGTGCCCAGGGGGGAGTCTCTCATCTGGTATCACCCACGGATTGAGGTGCTGGGTTTGAGCCTGCCACTTTTGGACTCTCGCTTGCTGAGGTGTTCCAGCGAGTGTCTCTGTAGATCTTAGAAAACTATTTCTTGATTTAAGTCATTGACGTGCTGGCTGATAACTAAACAGGGGATGAGCTGGAGATGTCCCTGGAATGGTCCTTTCACTATTGGCTGCTACTTCCCAGCGGATGTCAGGTGGTGCAATACCGGCTAAGCAGTGTAATTTCTCCAGTAGTGTAGGGCGCAGGCACCCCGTGATAATGTGGCATGCCTCATTAAGAGCCACATCCACTGTTTTAGTGTGGTGAGATGTGTTCCACACTGGGCATGCATACTCAGCAGCCGAATAGCATTGCACAAGGGCAGATGTCTTCACTGTGTCTGGTTGTGATCCCCAGGTTGTGCCAGTCAGCTTTCATATGATATTGTTTCTAGCGCCCACTTTTTGCTTGATGTTCAGGCAGTGCTTCTTGTAGATCAGAGCATGGTCCAGAGTGACTCCCAGGTATTTGGGTGTGCTGCAATGCTCCAGTGGGATTCCTTCCTAGGTAATCCTCAGAGCTCTGGATGCTTGTCTGTTCTTAAGGTGAAAGGCACCTGTCTGTGTTTTAGATGGAAGCAACCAGTTCAGTAGCAACCGGTTCAGTAAGGTTATGATGCAGTTATTTCCAGTAGTTATGGAATTTCCAGTAATGGGGATCTCCATATGCTGAAGCTCCATTCAGGATTGAACAGTTAAGCGATAGGAATTGGGACCTGTGTGGCCAAGTAGTATGAGAGTGTGAAAAAAATGACAATTTTATGAGATGTTGCAGGAGCTTGCCCTTTCCTGAGCCCACACCATTGGAAAAATGATATTGTGTAGCCAGTGTTGCACCACCTGACATCCGCTGGGAAGTAGCAGCGAATAATGAAAGGACCAAGGTTGTGACATCTCCGGTCCATTCCTTGTTCGGATATCAGTCAGCAAGCCAATGCCTTAAATCAGTGGTTCTCAACCTTCCTAATGCCGCGACCCCTTAATACAGTTCCTCATGTTGTGGTGACCCCCAACCATAACCATAACATCGCCATGTAAATAATGATCTGCAGGATGTATTTTCATTCACTGGAGGAAATTTGGCACAAGTACCCGGTATGTCCAAATTTGAATACTGGTGAGATTGGCGGGGTAATTGCTTCTGTCATTTGGGAGTTGTAGTTGCTGGGATTAATAGTTAACATGTAAACAAAGAGCATTCTGAACCCTACCAACAATGGAATTGAACCAAAGTTGGCACAGAGAACTCCCATGATCAACAGAAAATACTGGAAAGGTTTGGCGGGCATTGACCTTGAGTTTGGGAGTTGTAGTTCGCCTATTATTTATTTATTTCAAAGCCTACATCCAGAGAGCACTGTGGGCTCAAACAATGATGGATCTGGACCAAACTTGGCATGGATACGCAATATGGCCAAATGTGAACACTGATGGGGTTTGGGGAAAATAGACTTTGACATTTGGGAGTTGTAGATACTGGGATTTATAGTTCACCTACAATCAAGGAGCGTTCTGATCCCTACCAATGATCGAATTGGGCCAAACTTCCCACACAGAACCCCCATGACCAACAGAAAATACTGTGTTTCCTGATGATCTTTGGCGACCCCTCTGACACCCCTTCGTGACCCCCTCAGGGGTCCCGACCCCCAGGTTGAGAAACACTGCCTTAAATCAAGAAATGGTTTTCCTGTGCTGCCAGAATCAGACCCTCCGTCTTGTTTGTCAAAGTTCCATTTGTGAATCGCATCCATGTTTTTTCCTTGTCAATTTTGCTTTCAATTTTTCCCAGGAGCTGTCCATGGAGGCCCTTCTTTGGTCAGTTTTCTCTTCTGCTCTGCATTGTATTTCTACGGCATTCCCTCTTTGTCTTTTGCACTTTAAGCAGTTTTCTGCTATTGATGTTCATCAATGTTGGTTCTTGACTGCCTTTTCCATCATCTGCCAGTGCATGTTTCTCTTCTTCTACTGTTCATTTCATTTGCAGAAGCCCTCTGGGCTGGTCAAGTCTGTTGATATCACTACATAGGTGTCATGAGGAGTGGGTTGTCATCAGTTTTCTTGTTTTTCTGTCCAGATCCTCCAGCTGTGCTTGTGTCCAGTTCACAATTCCAGCAGTGTATCTGATGACGGGGATGGCCCAGGTGTTGATAGCCTTGATTATATTTCTGCCATTTAATTTGCTCTTCAGAGTTTTTCTGACGCTTTGGACATATTCTTAGCTGACCACATTTTTCACATGCTTGATAGTGTCAAGCTGTAGTATGACCGGATATTTATAGGCTTCAGGCTGATTTCACTTTATGGTTTGTCTATTTGGCATCTCTGTGCTCTCTCTGTGAGCAATTTTCCCTTTCTTTAATGCCACTGTGATGCATTAGTCTAGGCCAAACTCCATGGTGATGTCAGTGCTAAAAATTCTGACTGTGTTGGTCAATGACTGGATTTCAATTTCTGATTTTCCATAAAGCTTTAGATCAGTGTTTCTCAACCTGGGGGTCGGGACCCCTGGGGGGGTCGTGAGGGGGTGCCCGAAGGGTCACCTAAGACCATCAGAAAACACAGTATTTTCTGTTGCTCATGGGGGTTCTGTGTGGAAATTTTGGCCCAATTCTATCATTGGTGAGGTTCATAATGCAACTTGATTGTAAGTGAACTATAAATCCTAGCAACTACAACACCCAAATGTCAAGTCTCATTTCTCCAAACTCCACCAGTGTTCACATTTGGGCATATTGAGGATCTGTGCCAAGTTTGAGTCCACAGTGCTATCTAGTAGGTGAACTACAACTCCCAAACTCAAGCTCAGTGCCCACCAAACTCTTCCAGTACTTTCTATTGGTCATGTGAGTCCTGTGTGCCAGGTGTGGTTCAATTCCATCATTGGTGGAGTTCAGAATGCTTTTGATTGTAGGTGAACTATAAATCCCAGCAGCTACAACTCCCAAATGTCAAGTCTCATTTCCCCAAACTGCAACAGTGTTCACATCTGTGCCAAGTTTGGTCCAGATCCATCATTGTTTGAGTCCACAGTGCTCTGTAGATGTAGGTGAACTACAACTCCCAAACTCAAGGTCAATGCCCACCAAACTCTTCCAGTATTTTCTATTGGTCATGGGAGTTCTGTGTGCCAAGATTGGTTCAATTCCATCATTGGTGGAGTTCAGAATGCTCTTTGATTGTAGGTGAACTATAAATCCCAGCAACTATAACTCCCAAATGACAAAATCAACCTCATCAGTATTCAAATTTGGGCATATTAGATATTTGTGTCACACTTGGTCCAGGGAATGAAAATGCATCCTGCATATCAGATATTTACATTCCGATTCATAACAGGAGCAAAATGACAGTTATGAAGTAGCAACAAAATTAATGTTATGGTTGGGGGTCACCACAACATGAGGGACTGTATTTAGGGGTCACGGCATTAGGAAGGTTGAGAAACACTGCTTTAGATCATCCATGTACAGCAAGTGGGAGATTTTTAGTGAATTTCTTGCCATTTGGTAGCCCAGGTATTATTATTATTATTATTATTATTATTACACAGATTAGCTGACATTGGAAGGCATTGTGACATTGTGAGGATAAAGTAGTCGCAAGGTGATTGTAGGAGGAGGATGAAATGGAAACATAATACACAGAAGGTTATAAAATAAGAGCTCTCCACCCCTGCACATAAAGTACAATGGAGTGAAGCCATATTCTGTCCTGAATGTAGTTCACTTCAAAGCATCTGGCACACAGAAGACATTCCCTGTGGCTTGTTTTTGGGTGTGCCCTTCGCGTCCTTTTTCTGTATACAAGCTCTGGCTTCATTAATGCAGAACAATGTCAGAGGAACTAGGTTGGGCTGATGCAAGGTTTCTGCCAGGAAGAGATATCATCCTCTTGTCCTATACAAGACGTGTGCAATGTTAGGGCATGTAAAAATCAGTTGATGAATGTGTTAACTGAAAATACAAAGCATGAAGCTGATTGGTTGGACCATGCCTGACAGGCTAGCTGAGCCTGGGAGTTTTGGCAACAGTTACATATTTCGGCTGTTAGTGTTGGGGTTCAGCCTGTGTGTGAACCTGAACCTGATTGTCTGATTGTATTCCCTGATGCCAATGTAGATGTCAATATGAATTCTGAGGCCAATTTAGATGATGATGGTTTGAGTAGTGAAAATCCTACAGCCTTGGAAAGTGAAAGTCAAAATTCGCATGAGAACATGCATTCCGAGCCGAGCGGAGAAGTTTCACTCCCTTTTCCTCCCAGCCTTAGTTCTCCAGAGAATTTGACACCTGGTGTGCCTAATGAGGATAGGCGGGGGCAGATTTGGTAGAGCCGGGGAGAAGCACAAAATTTACGTAGGTCAGCCAGATTGAGAGAAATGCAAACAAAATCTTCAGTCGTGTCACGCAATAGATTTCTCGGCCTTAAGTATGCCTGGCCTGAATGCAGCTTCAGACCAGGCATCGTTCCAGATTCATGTGCAAGCTTGCAGGTCTCCTGATTCAAGTGGCCTTGTTCTTCGGAGGTTTTCTAGTTGTTCCAAGTACGGTTAGTGGATTGCTAACAGGTTCCAGGATTCAGCAGTGTTGCTGTTGGTTTTATGATCTTGTTTATGGATGTGGCGGCAAAAAAAAGCCAATGGAATTTTGGCCTGCATCAATAGGAGCATAGTGTCTAGATCTAGGGAAGTAATGCTACCCCTCTATTCTGCTCTGGCTAGACCACACCTGGAATATTGTGTCCAATTCTGGGCACCACAATTCAAGAGAGATATTGACAAGCTGGAATGTGTCCAGAGGAGGGCGACTAAAATGATCAAGGGTCTGGAGAACAAGCCCTATGAGGAGCGGATTAAGGAGCTGGGCATGTTTAGCCTGAAGAAGAGAAGGCTGAGAGGAGATATGATAGCCATGTATAAATATGTGAGAGGAAGCCACAGGGAGGAGGGAGCAAGCTTGTTTTCTGCTTCCTTGGAGACTAGGACGCGGAACAATGGTTTCAAACTACAAGAGAGGAGATTCCATCTGAACATGAGGAAGAACTTCCTGACTGTGAGAGCCGTTCAGCAGTGGAACTCTCTGACCCCAGAGTGTGGTGGAGGCTCCTTCTTTGGAAGCTTTTAAACAGAGGCTGGATGGCCATCTGTCAGGGGTGATTTGAATGCAATATTCCTGCTTCTTGGCAGGGGGTTGGACTGGATGGCCCATGAGGTCTCTTCCAACTCTTGATTCTATGATTCTGTGATTCTATTTTACTGTGACTTTTTACCTTTGCATTTTTCCTCTATTTTGTATTCATCTTTCATCAATAAAAAAGGATTGTTTTCCTGAAGTCAAGTGTGGTGGATGGTTGTCTGAGGGTCCAGTTTCCTGCTCTGGGTTGCAACAGTTAGCTGGGCAGGAGCTCAGAGAGACAGAAGAAGAGATTTTGCTTCTGAGCTGCTGGAAGAAGGTCTCCACATGGACACCTAAAGTTCATTTTTAATCTCTCTCAAAGGACATTGTGTGAGTCAATATACATGACTGTATAGGTGTTACTCTGCATTTTAAAGAGTAAACTTTCTTTTCTTTACTGATCCATCTGTGTGGCATATCTTTTCTCTGGCAAGACAGCATGTGGACTGGTAAAAGCGTGAATTATGTGTGATTTTCATTCCGCCACAAGCAAGACAGAGCAACATGAGCTCAGGTCATCCATTGGAGCGGGGCTTCATCCATACAGTTGTGCAGCATTCTCTCACTCTGATGTTGAGAAGGTGTCTGAGATGATGCATTTGCAGCTGGGCTCTGCTCGATGTAGGGAAGAAATGAGGCTGTAGCCACAGATGGAGTGCACTCTTCTTTTTCTTCTCCTGGGAGCCCAGAGCAGCCACACATTTCATTTTGCTCCAGAGAGAAGCAACTACAGAAGTTCTATCCAGTGGGGAGGTTTTTTGGATGAAGCACAAGACAAGGGAGTAGTCTCCTCCACTCTTTCCAAAAGGAACATAGGCATATTCTAAGCGCTGTTTACTTGCAGGCATATCACTTGCACCCTGTGGCTTTGCAGGCCCACCTTTTCAGCTCCGTCAGCTTCTTGGGCTGTGTCTGGCCTCTTCCTTGCCCTCTTAATTGGCACTGGGAAATGCAGCCTAGATTTCTCTGTGTGCATGGAGAAATTTGGCTCGCTTCCCCTCCACTTGCCTTCTGGAATCCCAATGACGTGCCTGCTGTTACCAGTGGCTGTTTAACCTTGGAAGGATGGGTAGGGTTGCTTTTGAATATCCCGAAAGCAATCTTTCCTCCCTCCCCCAGTCTATTTTCAGATCTAATTATAGAAAGGAGCAATCTCAGGGAGCCTAGCAAAACCTTCTCCAGCGCTGGCCAGACCTTTCTGTTTGCCACGAAGGCACAGATCTGGAACACATACCAGTCCTTGTTTGGTCCTCACAACGATTAATGCAGACTCAATTTTTCTACTTGCCTTCAAAAAGCAGGGAAGCAAATTTCCTTTTTCATATTGGTCTTACCCAGCACAGAGTGACTAAGGTCCTTTAGGAAGGAGAATAATTCCAGGTCTCTTGGATGCAGTGAAAGGGATCCATAGGCAGGCAGCAGTGCTTGGACAATACCTGAGATGTAACCTGTACCTATTTCATAGAATCATAGAATCAAAGAGTTGGAAGAGACCTCATGGGCCATCCAGTCCAACCCCCTGCCAAGAAGCAGGAATATTGCATTCAAATCACCCAGACAGATGGCCATCCAGCCTCTGTTTAAAAGCTTCCAAAGAAGGAGCCTCCACCACACTCCGGGGCAGAGAGTTCCACTGCTGAACGGCTCTCTCACAGTCAGGAAGTTCTTCCTCATGTTCAGATGGAATCTCCTCTCTTGTAGTTTGAAGCCATTGTTCCGTGTCCTAGTCTCCAGGGAAGCAGAAAACAAGCTTGCTCCCTCCTCCCTGTGGCTTTCTCTCACATATTTATACATGGCTATCATATCTCCTCTCAGCCTTCTCTTCTTCAGGCTAAACATGCCCAGCTCCTTAAGCCGCTCCTCATAGGGCTTGTTCTCCAGACCCTTGATCCTTTGAGTCGCCCTCCTCTGGACACATTCCAGCTTAGAGTCAATATCTCTCTTGAATTGTGGTGCCCAGAATTGGACACAATATTCCAGGTGTGGTCTAACCAAAGCAAACCATACTGTGCATCACACTGCTCAGCTTGGTCTAGACTAGTTCCAAAGACCTTTCACTTGAAAAGTGGGTTTCCTCTTTTAACATATAGCTGTAGATCAGTGATTCTCAACCTTCCTAATGCCGTGACCCCTTAATACATTTCCTCATGTTGTGGTGACCCCCAACCATAAAATTATTTTCATTGCTACTTCATAACTGTAATTTTGCTACTGTTATGAATCTTAATGTAAATATCTGATATGCAGGATGTATTTTCATTCACTGGACCAAATTTGGCACAAATACCCAATATGCCCAAATTTGAATACTGGTGGGGTGGGGGATTGATTTTGTCATTTGGGAGTTGTAGTTGCTGGGATTTATAGTTCACCTACAATCAAAGAGCATTCTGAACTCCACCAATGATGGAATTCAACCAAACTTGGCACACAGAACTCCCATGACCAACAGAAGATACTGGAAGGGTTTGGTGGGCATTGACCTCGAGTTTTAGAGTTGTAGTTCACCTACATCCAGAGAGCACTGTGGACTCAAATAGTGATGAATCTGGACCAAACTTGGCACGAATACTCAATATGCCCAAATCTGAATACTGGTGGAGTTTGGAGAAAATAGACCTTGACATTTGGGAGTTGTAGTTGCTGGGATTCTACTTCATAACTCTAATTTTGCTTCTGTTATGAATCATCATGTAAGTATCTGATATGCAGGATGTATTTTTATTTACTGGACCATATTTGGCACAAATATCCGATACGCCCAAATGTGAACACTGGTGTAGTTTGGAGAAAATAGACCTTGACATTTGGGAGTTGTAGTTGCTCGTATTCATAGTTCACCTACAATCAAAGAGCATTCTGAACCCCACCAACAATAGAATTGGACCAAGCTTCCGACACAGAACCCCCATACTGTGTTTTCTGATGGTCTTTGGCGACCCCTCTGACACCTCCTTGCGACCCCCTCTCCAGAAGTGAGAGTCAGTGTGTTGGAGTGACTTGAGTGTTGGACTGTTGGTTTGGAACAAGATTTCTAGAGAGCTGTTCTCTCAAGTAAAAAAAAGTTTTCATTTACATTTTCTCACTTTTGCAGGCATCTTGTACCCCTAACTCCACAAAATGTGGAGAGCTGGCTGTAAATGTAGCATCGACTACAACTCCCCGAATCCCCACTGCCTGGAGGATTTTGGAAGCTGTAGTCCCAGAAATACTTATTTATGAGCTTTGGAAATGAAATGGTTGCCCATTTGTGTGCCTTCCCTTCCCCTCCTCTGGGAAGTCGTTCTTTCTGGCAGCTCTATTTGCCAGCTGAGCAAATGCTGCAAATGTTCTATCTAGGCAATGCTGTCATCTCTTCCCTTTCATGAGCTCGGTCTCCAAACAGGGCGATTTACCTCTTTTGATTCCTTGTCAGCTCCGGCTGTCAGCTTTGTGTTTGATAGATCCTGAAAGCAAGTGGTTTTGCTTTTGAAAATCATTTCATTCCTACAGAAGCACTTGTTGCAGGGAGAAATTTTTCTATATCTCTTCTTTGACGTCTCTTTCTGGCTTACTGTGCCCTAGAACGGTTTCAGCATCTTTCGAAGTAAACACTTCAGAACAACGAAGGTTTTCCTCCATTCAAGCAGAATATTTCTGCCAACTTGTAGGAGGGCGCCTGCGCTTCTTATTCCAAGGAGTATGTAGGCATGTATTTAATTAGAGTCTATTATAATATCAACTTAAAAAAAAAAACAGCATAGAGTAGTAGTTAGAGTGTTGAACTATATTTCTAGAGACCAGGGTTCGATTCCCCACTTGATTATGGAAACCCACAAAGAAGCTTGAGTAAGTCACAGACCTTCAGCCCCAGAAAAACATAACTTGGAAATGACTTGAAGGCAGATAGGTAAAGGTAACATGAATGACAAACTCAATTGTCCAGGCTTGGCCCCATGTAAGCTGCTCTGAGTCCCCACTGGGGAGATAGTGGTGGGGTATAAATAAAGATGATGATGATGATTATTATTATGGTTTTCCCCTGACATTAAGTCTAGTCGTATCCGACTCTGGGAGTTGGTGTTCATCTCCATTTCTAAGCCAAAGAGCGGCTTTGTCTGTAGATGCCTCCTAGGTCATGTGGCAGGCATGACTGTAAGGAGGCCCCTTACCGTCCTGCTATTGATCTAATAATAATAATAATCTTTATTTATACCCCGCCACCATCTCCCCAATGGGGACTCGGGGCGGCTAACATGAGGCCAAGCCCAAAACCAAAATGCAATCTACTCACATTTGCATGTTTTTGAACTGCTAGGTTGGCTGGTGTTAACAGCAGGTGTTCTGTCGCGCGCTGGGCCTGTAAAAATTGTCTTTTGAATAGGACGTGCACTTTGTGCCCAGCGGGAAGCCAGGGCGCCTCGAAAGAGAGGCCCTCAAGGATTTTCCTGTACAATAGTCTTAGAGGCTTGAAAGGTTTAACAAAGTCCTTTATTATTGAACAAATTAAACAAATACTTCCCAGATCTTCAATGAGTCAAACAAATGCTTCTTAACTTGTCTACAATGGACAGGCACCTTGCTTGGAGAACTATTTCTTTCTTTAACAAGGAAAACCCTTTTTTAACCTCTCCCAGGCTGTCTACTATCTAAGCTTTGCTGATGTGGGTTCTACTACCGAAACTGCTTCTTGGGCGCCGAGTAGACCTACCAGTCAAGGCTTGTAGATTCTCCAGCTGGAGTTCTTTGGGTCTGTAAAGCTGTTTTCCCCCGGATGCTGGAAGGCTGAGAGACTGTAAGCTCCCAGCCAAAGCTTTGGGACTTTCCCCCCCGGAAATTCTTAAGAAATGAAGCTTTTCTGCAGGTGAAGCTGGTCCATGTCCTATAGCTTAGTTTCCTTCTGTAAGAGCCGCCGCAAACTAGGTTCCTGCGGGAGTAAACCTTGCTAGCACGTCCCTGACGTCATGAGCCTGCGCCTCTCTCCCCACCCCTTTCTCTGCCTCTTTCTCTGTGCGAGAGTGGTTTTTCCTTTGCTAGGGCAGCATTGCCCGCATTTTCTCTCAGTTGAATTCTGCCAACTGAGAGAGTACGCTGGCAATGCTGCCCTAGCAAAGGAAAAACCACTCTCGCACAGAGAAAGAGGCGGAGAAAGGGGCGGGGCGAGAGGCGGAGTCTCATGACATCAGGGACGTGCTAGCAAGGTTTGCTCCCGCAGGAACCTAGTTTGCGACGGGTCTAAGACTGAACTAAAAATGGCTCCCTCTCCTCCCCAGATCCCTGGGGAAAGGGGCAGAACCAAACATAACAATGATAGACAGGTGGCTAGCCCTATAACTGCAAACCAAGGGAAGTCACCTTTTTGCAAAACCCCTGAAACCTTGGAGTGAATGCAAACATTAAATAGAAAGAAAATGAAGTTGGAGCTCCTGGTACAGCCGTACCAGCACAGCAGGAGTTCACTCCACTCCCCGGATCCGAACCACTGACCTTTCGGTTCGCAAATTCAGCAGCTCAGCGGTTTAACCTGCTGCACCACCGGAGTAGCATGAAGACAGATGACAATAATCAAACTTCAGTTTGCTGCTCTATAAGTTTGCAAAGGGTTCTTGGTGTTGAAAACTGCTGGAACATTCATCTAGTTGGAACTTTCATGGACTGTGGCAGAGTATCGCCAGGGAAAGCAAGAGGAAAAGAATCTCCCATTGCTTACCTCATGATGAGAGCCTCAGAGTGACGTGGCTTTCTTGTGCCACATATTTTAAATGGGTTGTAGGAGCAGAAAAATATAATTCAGATCCAGTAACGGCAGTTTGTAATTTGATGGCCTTAGATCCAACCTCCAAAAAAAGCAGGATGTGTTTGACACTGGGATTGCTCATCCCAAGAGATGCTACTATTGATCAATGCACTACAAAATTGCTTTCTTCTGAGACCTCATCTACACCAATTGGGGCCAAACTGGAGAATTTTGCACCAGGCTGGCCCCAAATCAGTTGTTATTATGGTGGCCATATGCACTAGATGGGACCCTCTGCAGACCCACTTGCGTGCCCACTGAGGCAAAAAGCACACTAGTCCTGATGGTCCATCTGTTTGTCATTCATGTTGCCATCACTACTTCTTCCCGACAACTGTTTCTTGTCAACCACCACATCTTGCTAGCCACAGAGTTTACTGCAAGGTCTGATCATTGTGTTCCTATTTGTTCAGGTCCTCATGCAGCTAGGAGAGGATAAAGTGATTGCCTCCTTCTTGCGGATTGCCCAGTTGCTCCATTCTGATATCAGCAGATATTTATTTATTTATTTACTTTATTTATATACCGCTTTTCTCAGCCCTTAGGCAACTCAAAGCGGTTAACAACATCAATACAAAACATCACAAGACAAGTATATAGCAGTTAAAAACAATTGTAACATAAACAATTAAACATCAGTATAACAATCAAAATTACCATCAAAACATCACAAGACAAGTATATAGCAGTTAAAAACAATTGTAACACAAACAATTAAACATCAGTATAACAATCATTAGCGGCTCAACAGTAAAATCAGAATCCAGTCTCATCATCCATTATTCCGTATTCCTATGTTCAATTACACTGTTTAATCATATGCTTGTTCAAACAGCCAGGTCTTCACTTTCCTCCGAAACGCCAGCAGGGAGGGGGCTGATCTGATATCTGTAGGTAAGGCGTTCCACAGCCGAGGGGCCACCACTGAGAAGGCCCTGTCTCTCGTCCCCGCCAGGCATGCCTGTGATGCATGCAGGACCGAGAGCAGGGCCTCCCCAGATGATCTTAATGTTCTAGTTGGTTCATAGGAGGAGATGCGTTCGGAAAGGTAAGTAGGGCCAGAACCGTTTAGGGCTTTATAGGCTAACGCCAGCACTTTGAATTGTGCCCGGTAGCAAACTGGCAGCCAGTGGAGCTGGCGCAACAGAGGAGTAGTATGCTCCCTGAGTGCCGCTCCTGTTAGCAACCTGGCTGCCGAACGCTGGACCATTTGAAGCTTCCGAGCAGTCTTCAAAGGCAACCCCACGTAGAGAGCGTTGCAGTAGTCTATACTGGATGTAACCAGAGCGTGGACTACCGTGGCCAAGGCAGACTTCCCAACTTGTAGATACAACTACAATAGCCAGGTGATTGCAGGAAGTCCCATCTTGGCTTGAAAGAGTAGCATCAACACATGGACAACCTATCCTCTTCTCTTTGCCAATCTGTCCAAAGGAAGGGAGATAGCAGTGGTGTCCATGTGGACAGTGAATTGGCCTGAAATGGACACGACCAAGCTATCCAAATAGTTGCAAATCCCACAGATACTCTGGAGTTCCCTACAAAATTTGGAGTATTCTGCCTTTATTTAGTGCAAAAAAGGCTTACAGTTCTGGATACTTAGCAGAAATACCTGTGCATCGTGAAGATTTCCAGTATTGGATTCAGGGTGTGTAGGATGAGTTTTTTTCCCCTGTGTAGACACAGCTGGAGTCAGACCTTTGGTCCAGCTAGCCCAATATCATTGATGTCCACGTTTCTCAATTTTCTACCAATATATCACAAGATCCTTTTTTTGTAGAGGATGGGCACACCTACAAACATTGTTTACATCCCAAATAGCAGCTCCCAGAAGGATCAAAGGTCAAGAACTACAGATAGTGCCAGAGTTTAAGGCAGAGTGTTCACCTGGCCCTGTTCAGAGGTGGTGGAGATTGAACCTGGGACCCTCTACGTGCAAAGCCTTTGCTCTCCCACTTAGCTTTCACACACACACACCATTTTGTACGCAAGCTTCTGAGTTTGTATTGTGTCCTTCTTGCTAGTAGAGATGGAAAGAATACTTTAAAGCATTCAAAACTTGATTGAAAAACATGTTTATTGAGTTTCAAGAAAACCTGACGGGAATGCTGAGAATCTTCCCAGTTTTGGGTTTATTCTATGCAATTCTCACATGGTGGTTTCACATAGAAAACTGTACACAAAACCAGCTTTTGTGTACAGAAAATAATATATTTTCTATATAGAAATACAAAGCAGGTAATTCCATGCAGAATTCACACCCGGTTGATTTGTGTCGAAAGCAGCTTTCTCCGCACTTAAAATACTTCTACGCAAAAATACTACTTTCTGCATTTAAAAAGCCGATGCACAAAAATGCTACTTTATTTGCAAAAATTCTATAAACAAATTTTTCAGAGTATTGTCAAAGAGTATTGTTGAAGGCTTTCATGGCCAGAATCACTGGGTTGTGCGTTTTCTGGGCTGTATGGCCATGTTCCAGAAGCATTCTCTCCTGATGTTTCGCCTGCATCTATGGCAGGCATCCTCAGAGATTTTGAGGTCTGTTGAAAACTAGGAAATTCGGGTTTATATATATGTGGAAACAAAGGATTCCCCCAGGCAGTAAGAAGCCAGACCTTGAAACTGCTAGGTCATTAAATGCTAATCAAGGCGCCAATTGAAACATTCACACCTAACTCAAACAGACGAGAATTCTTTCTCCCACCCTGGACATATATTTATTTATTTATTTATTTATTTTATTTTATTTACTATATTTGTATACCACCTCTCTCAGCTCGTAGGCAACTTAGGGCAGTTAACAGAGGCAACAATTTAATGCCAACAACAGTATAAACATTGGGTTGTTGTAGGTTTTTCGGGCTGTATGGTCATGGTCTAGAGGCATTCTCTCCTGACGTTTCGTCTGCATCTATGGCAAGCATCCTCAGAGGTAGGTTGGAACTAGGAAAAAGGGTTTATATATCTGTGGAATGACCAGGGTGGGACAAAGAACTCTTGCCATACATCAAGGAAACCACTGACCGCGTAGGGAAGCTGATGAGGAAACACAACATGCAAACTATCTACAGACCCACCAAGAAAATCCAACAAATGCTACTTTCAGCAAAAGACAAGAGGGATCCTCTCACTTCTGCATAGTCTACATAGGGACCACCAAACGGAGCATTGCCCAAACACGAATCAGGGAACATGAAAGGCACTACTTCAAACAGAGAAATCAGCCATAGCAGAGCACCTGATGAACCAACCTGGACACAGCATTTATTTGAGAACACAGAAATGCTGGACCACTCTCACAACCACTATGTCAGACTACACAGAGAAGCCATTGAAATACACAAACATGTGGACAATTTCAACAGAAAGGAGGAAACCATGAAAATGAACAAAATCTGGCTACCAGTATTTAAAAACTCTAAAATTACAATAGCACAACAACAGAGAGGAAACAAAGAAGGACATCTAATCACCTCTCAACAAAAGTTTGCTCTAGGCACTGTCAGGCCATTATATGCTAATGAAGGTGGTCAGTTGAAACATTCACACCTAGCTCCAGCAGACAAGAGTCCTTTGTCTCACCCTGGTCATTCCACAGATACATAAACCCTTTTTCCTAGTTCCAATAGACCTCACTACCTTGCCAAAGATGCAGGCGAAACGTCAGGAGAGAATGCCTCTAGACCATGGCCATATAGCCCAAAAAACCTACAACAACCCAGTGATTCTGGCCATGAAAACCTTCGACAATACAGTATAAAATATTTAAAAAATTAACATATAATACCATAACATAAATCGTGTCAATTAAAAACATTGTCCAAATTCCAGAGATATAGAAACCCCATTTTCCTAGTTCCCATTTGAGAAGACAATTAGTAATGAGTTACATCCCTCTTTAAAGCAACGTCTTTTGAATAGGGTTTCACAAACTCTGTGATTAAAAAAAGAGAAACCCATACTTGGTTCTAGTTCTTTGGGCAACAGAAATGGAGAAATGTCAGCAAAACAAAGGTCGACATTTTCTTACTTAAGCTTTCCTTTCTCGTCCCTTTAAAGAGGAATGCAGAACATGGAAGGCTAAGCACTCTGGTGTCCAGTTTAACCTTCCCTCTGGCTTCACAGATGGTACCAGATTTTATCTTATGTCTCTCCAAGTACAGCAATGAGGTGTCTGTGCCTTTGAATAGGATTTGCTGGGGAACAGGGAGAGAAAACTGACATTGGCTGCCATACGGTTGTAGTGATAACCACTATCTTGGAGGGTTGTAGAAGAGGAAGAGGTAAATTGACAGAACATAAGGGTCCCAAAGCAAATCCTGCTAGTTTTTGTTCTCAGTGTGCTCAATAATCTATATATTTGTAGCTTCCAATTGGATTTGGGTACTTGGACTTTTCTGAAGAATCTCTCTTTTGCTGTAATTCAGAAATTGCCTTAGTACTCCCTGGCAAAAATTCTGTGTGTTCTTACACTTAGTTGCATTTCCCCCAACATCTGGTTGTACCTCTGCCAATTTTGGATAGCCCAAGCATTTTGTAAATGTAGGGGAACTTCTAACCTTTGTTTACTTGTTTCATTTCTCACTAGCTGTCCCCTGCCACGCGTTGCTGTAGCCCACATGTGTGGGAGGTTTGGCCCAATTCTATCATTGGTGGGATTCAGAATGCTCTGTGATTGTAGGTGAACTATAAATCCCAGCAACCACAACTCCCGAATGTCAAGATTCTATTTTCCCCAAACTCTACCAGTGTTCACATTTTGGGCATATTGAGTATTCGTGTAGAGTTTGGTCCAGATCCAACCTTCTTTGAGTCCACAGTGCTCTCTGGATGTGGGTGAACTACAACTCCAAAACCAAAGGACACTGCCCACCAAACCCTTCCAGTATTTTCTGTTGGTCATGGGAGAACTGTGTTCCAAGTTTGGTTCAATTCCATCGTTGGTGGGGTTCAGAATGCTCTTTGATTGTAAGTGAACTATAAATCCCAGCAACTACAACTCCCAAATGACAAAATCAATTTTTTTGAGTGAAGGACATACATTGGGCTGTTAGGTGTCTTGTGTCCAAATTTGGTGTCAATTTGTCCAGTGGTTTTTGGGTTCTGTTAATCCCACAAATGAACATTACATTTTTATTTATATAGCCCTGTTCTGGCTAGGGCCACATTATAACTTTTGCTTGTTGCTTGTGGGAGTGTTTACCTAATGGGTGAAGAGATGTGTTCTGCCCCACCTCCAATAAAGTCCTATTATTTAAGAGTAGAAGGTATGTACAAGATGGTATCAACCTTTTAACTACAGGTAAATAGTCACGATTGAAGGCAGGTGCTTCTAAAGCAGGTCAGTTATTCTTGGCTTGACCTGGTCCAGATGCCTCCTGGGTTTTTGTTGTCTGTGCTGGTTTCTCCATTTATAAAGTCTTCTCCAGATGACCCTGAACACCTACTTTGAGTTGTAGGTTTTGACGGAGAGGAATGATGGAAAACTGGTGACTTTCCAAATGTTATTGGGCTGTAGCTCCAATCAGCCATAGCCATCACTGCCAAAGCTGGGGATGGATTGTTCAATTTAACATTGAATGAGCTATACCTTAGAGCAGGGTTGGATGACTTTAAAGAGACCAGGATTAAATGTTGACTATCAACATATTCTAGGGACTATCATGGCACAACCTTTCTGTGTTCTCCTGGGAGGCAACTGTAGCGAATTTGTTGATCTATGTTAAATTTTTGATGTATAGCTCTATGTTGCAATGTGGCAGAATTGGCAGAAATAGGGTAGCAACAGTAGAGGCAAGATTAATTTGCATATGCGCAGCCGATTGGTCAAATGCAGATGAGTGTAGGCCAGGATTTGAAAGGGCCACTGAGCCAGAATGGCAGTTGGGGGGAAGAGAGCTGAACATCCCAAAGGGGCGGAGTTAAGTTTAAAAATAGGCAGTTAGAGAGTCAAAAAGTGGGAGTTAGGGATTCCTGTTTGTGAAGGACAGTTAGGAACTTCTGTGAGAGAAAAGCAGTTAGGATAATGGAGCTTAAGGAAAATAAAGAAGTGCCAGTGTGGTTTAAGGCGAAATATAGTTCTGTCAAGAGTGTATGAAAAAGTAACATATTTGTTGATGTGAAACAGTTGCAGTTTGATAAGAAAAGTTAACTAAGTGAGTGATATTGAATGTAAGACTCAAGACTGTAACAGAACACACAAATGTAGCCATAAGCATTGGAGCCAGAAGCTATAAATAAACTTTGTTACTTCGTTTACTACAAGAGTATCTCAAGCCTGTAAGATAAAAGCCTCAAGGAAAAAGCTCACAAGAAAGCCCCAGCCAATTTAAAAAGGGGGAAATACATCAATACAAGGCAGTAAAAAGATTTAAAAGAAAATATTTTTCCACCCACATCGTCACACATAAAAAGACACCTGAAAAAGGACTGAAGTAGTGAAATATCGTCGCAGTCAAAGTTGATGGTAGTATTGTTGCTGGTGGGGTCTCCACAGCTATGGGGGATCTTACTGAGAAGCAGGCCTAAACATACCAAATAGTTACAGTTGGCCTCAAGTTGTTTGTGGTCAACTTCTGTTGTAAATTGGGTTCTGGATAGTCTTAGAGATAACACTTTTCTGAGCATTTGTAAGTTCTCCAATCTGCATCATGATTCTATTGTTGCCATAAATCAAAACAGATGCCAACAACCCTTGCCATGGGCTTTTCTGGGCTCAACAATGGAATTAGAGGTAGCTTGGACCGTTCCACCTAGATCAGTGGTTCTCAACCTTCCTAACGCCACAACCCCTTTATATAGTTCCTCATGTTGTGATGACCCCCAACCCTGAAATTATTTTCGTTGCTACTTCATAACTGGAATTTTGCTCCTGTTATGAATCGTCATGTAAATATCTGATAGGGAGGATATATTTTCATTCTCTGGACCTTGGGAATTGTAGTTGCTGGAATTTATAGTTTACCTACAATCAAAGAAGTCTGAACTCCACCAGAGATGGAATTGACCCAAACTTGGCACACAGAACGCCCATGACCAGCAAAAAATAATGAAAGGGTTAGGTGAGCATTGGCCTTGAGTTTGGGAGTTGTAGTTCACCTATCTCCAGAAAGCACTGTGGACTCAAACAATGATAGATCTGGACTAAACTTGGCATGAATACTCAATATGCCCAAATGTGAACACTGTTGGGAGTTTGGGGAAAATAGACCTTGACATTTGGGAGTTGTAATTGCTGGGATTTATAGTTCACCTACAATCAGAGAGCATTCTGAACCCTGCCAACGATAGAATTGGGACAGACTTCCCACACAGAACTTCCATGACCAGCAGAAAATACTGTGTATCCTGATGGTCTTTGGCAACCCCTCCAACACCCCATCGCGACCCCCCTAGGGGTCCCGACCCCCAGGTTGAGAAACACTGACCTAGATAGTTGTATCCATGCTTACCTTCCAACTGAGATGCTCTTGTATATGTTGTCCAGGACCTTCTGAGAAACTAAGAAAACATCTTTCATTGATTTTCAGAAGAAATGGATTTCTGATAGTCTTGAGATTTCAGGGACATGAGTCCACCTTGGTAGACACCTAGAAGTCTCATTCTCAGTTGTCAGAATGTACCATTATAGGTATTAGCATATATGGTGGATCTTTGCTATATGTTAGGGCTGGGCTCTAGGAATTTGCAAGTTCCTCCAGTGCAACGTCTGGTGGTTGGATACCATAAAATCACCCAGAGGACCTCACAAATTCCTCGAGAGACCATTTCCCTTTGGGCATAGGTAAATAAAACCATGGACATGGATTCCACAGCTATAGCTGCCCTTTTGTGCTCTATCAGTGTGCTCCTTTTAGAAGAAAGGGTTCTTCCATTCACAAATTCTTCAGGAGGACCTAAAATGAACCAGAGATTGTCATTGTGTCAGATGTAGAGAGAGAGTGCATGCCATTGCTCTGGCGATTGCTTCTGCTTATTACCAGACAAAGATCATAAGGGTCGAGCTGGGTGAAAGCATCTATTTTAAGCATCTAATCTTTATTTCAGAAGCAGCCCATTGGAGATTCAGCAGCTTCGGGTTGCCATGGTTTAATGGGGCACCACTAAATTTGGTATCTGCATATTCCCCACGTTCGCTACCGGAATGTTGATCTGATTAGCAAGGCAGGAATATGTCAGTTGAGGAATCTAGACGGCATTTAGAAAGGCTGGCCTTTATCCTAATGGAGAAGATAGGTGTTCTGCCCTATCCATTTCTGTTCTAAAAAGGATATGATGGGTATGAGCACACAGATTTTTCCTTGCACCGTGAGAACTGTAGGAAGAATTCAACCTTTATATTTTGCAATAATAATAATAATAATAATAATAATAATAATAATAATAATAATAATAATTTGTTACTTGCTTCTCCTTAGTGCTTGAGGGACTGTACAACACATTTAAATTACCATTAAAATCCATATATTAATACTCAGATAATGTAGGAACCCCTGGTGGCGCAGTGGGTTAAACCCCTGTGCCGGCAGGACTGAAGACTGACAGGTCGCAGGTTCGAATCCGGGGAGAGGTGGATGAGCTCCCTCTATCAGCTCCAGCTCCTCATGCGGGGACATGAGAGAAGCCTCCCACAAGGATGATAAAAACATCAAATCATCCAGGCGTCCCCTGAGCAACGTCCTTGCAGACGGCCAATTCTCTCACACCAGAAGCGACTTGCAGTTTCTCAAGTCGCTCCTGACACAACAAAAATAAATAAATAAATAGTAAGGTAAAGGTAAAGGTTTTCCCCTGACATGAAGTCCAGTCGTGTCTGACTCTAGGGTGTAGTGCTCATCTCTATTTCTAAACCGAAGAGCCGGCGTTGTCCATAGACACCTCCAAGGTCATGTGGCCGGCGTGACTGCATGGAGCGTCATTACCTTCCCGCCTATTGATCTACTCACATTTGCATGTTTTCGAACTGCTAGCTTGGCAGAAGCTGGAGCTGACAGTGGAAGCCCACTCCGCTCCCTGGATTTGAACCTGCGACCTTTCGGTCAACAAGCTCAGCGCTTTAACCCACTGCGCCACCGGGGGCTCCTGAAACACATAGTGCAAAGATTAAAATACAATACAAATAGAATATAGATTTAAAATTTTCAGTTTAAAATTGTTTAGGTAGGCCTGCTGGAAGAGATATAAGTCTTTACTTATATCTTTAATGTATATCCATGTGTATGTGTTTATTAAATTCTATTGTAATGTGTCATGTCATTGTTTGTGTCACGATGCCAGGGCTCTGCCAGTACACAGGCAGAGGTGAACCAAAACAAACACCCAGCTTGTGTCAAACTGTTTAATTAAAGCAGCACTTACTGTCTGTCTCTTTTCATAGTTCAAATATAAAACATAAAGATAGCACTCGGCTTCAGAGTATAAAACAAAGACTGGTAGCAAATGTCAATGCAGGTTTGGGAGAACACATTGGTCAAATGGTTCAGCCCAGTAGTCAAACACTGAGAGTTTATTTATTTATTTATTTATTTATTTACTTACTTACTTACTTCACTTGTATACCGCTCTTCTCAGCCATCAGGCGACTCAAAGCGGTTAACAACCAGTATCAGCAACACGGTACAAAAATCATTAGTCATTTAAAACAGTAATATCAATGAATTAGCATCAAAAACATCAATACAATGCAGCAATACAACAATACAGCAAAACAACAATCCATCACGTCTCATCAATAGAATCAGCATCCTATCTCGTTGTCCATTAATCCATATTCCAGTAATCAATCAATTGCACTGTTTAGTTAAACGCCTGTTCGAAGAGCCAAGTCTTCACTCTCTTCCGGAATGCCAATAAGGAGGGGGCCGATCTGATGTCTGTAGGAAGGGTGTTCCACAGCCGGGGGGCTACTACTGAGAAGGCCCTGTCTCTCATCCCCGCCAGGCGTGCTTGTGAGGCCGGCGGGACTGAGAGCAGGGCCTCCCCAGACGATCTTAACGTCCTAACTTGTTCATAGGAGGAGATGCGTTCGGACAGATAGGTCGGGCCAGAACCGTTTAGGGCTTTAAAGGCTAAAGCCAGCACTTTGAATTGTGCCCAGTAGCAAATTGGCAGCCAGTGGAGCTGGCGCAACAGAGGAGTAGTATGCTCCCTGAGTGCCGCTCCTGTTAGCATCCTGGCTGCCGAGCGTTGGACCATTTGAAGCTTCCGAGCAGTCGTCAGAGGCAACCCCACGTAGAGAGCGTTCCAGTTATTATTTTACTCTATTATTATTTTACATTATTTTGATCTATTATTATTCTATTTATTATTTTGCTCTATTGTTATTATTACATTTACAGTATTTTACCCTATTATTGTTATAACATTTATTATTTTAATGTATTTATTATTATTATTATTATTATTATTACATTTACAGCATTTTACCCTATTATTGTTATAACATTTATTATTTTAATGTTAATCTATTTATTATTATTACATTTACAGTATTTTACCCTATTATTACTACATTTATTATTTTACTCTATTATTACTGTTTTTATTGCATTTTCATTATTTTACTCTATTATTTTTATTATATTTATTATTTTAATAATAAGTACATTTACATTGAAGGAGCTTAGAATAATGGTTTAATAAGAGTTGGACCGTCTTGCCTTAAATTACAGTATTATGTAAATATTCAGAAACATTTAGCCTATTGATGCCTCAATTAATGTAATTTTATTGGTATCTATTTTTATTTTGAAATTGACCCATAGTGGATGCATTTCCCATCTTCGGCTTCAATACGTTCGAGTCAATACGTTTTCCCAGTTTTTTGTGATAAAATTAGGTGCCTCGGCTTATATTTGGGTCAGTTTATACTCGAGTATATACGGTAAGCCATACAAGGAAATTATTGTCTTTATAAATTGTATAGTTATATTGTGGAAAAATTAATAAGTGTATTCATTTAAAAAGCCCTTTGGATGACAGTCAGCTTCTGGCTGGTCGAAATAAATGAATCTGAGTGTTGAGGTTGTCAAGACCCAGAAGCCTTAATTAGAGCCAAACACAAGATAAGAGTTCAAACACAACTTTATTGTACAAAAATAGTCTATCAAAGCACTTAACTTCAGTGCAAAGAGTCCCAGAAGTAATTTGGCATCAAAAATAAAGCGATGCCAGTAACAAAAATATAACCCGGATTATAGCGCTGCCTTATAATCCGGATTAAACTCAATGTTAAGCAATTTGCTTGAAAGTTGGTGTAGCACAAAAACACAGTCACAGAAGATGGAAAAACGAAGTGCAAAAACAAGGAATTGTTCAATCACAGAGTTATTAGATATCAAAGTCCAGAAAGCCAAAAACGATGGTCAAACCGTTCCGTACTCAAGCCGTTGGTAAACAAACACTGGAATGCAGGAATCACCGAGGAACAGGAAAACAGGAACACACGAAGCTGTAGCCCAGGGACCCAAATTCAAGAGTTGGCAGTACAAAGAGTTATGTCCAATAAAGACACTTTGCCTTCTGCAAAGTATCATGCAAACAGAACCCACTTTTATCTCAAAGTTCCTCATCAGAGCTTGATGAGCTCCCCACCCTTTCCTCATCGCTCTCAGCTGCCCCCAACCCCGCAGCTGAATCCGAGCGCCCATCCCTCCACCTCTGCCAGCGTCTGGTAAGACTTAGATCCTGCCAAGAGGTCGCTGGCTGCCAATCCTCAGTGAACCCCTCAAATTCCTCACTGGAGGTGGGTTGGTTACAAATGTCCCTTATTTGTTGCACACGGGTCCAATTTAATTCCTCCTCTTCCATATCACTCCCAGACCCAGAACTCCTTTCAAACCCCAGGAAGTCCTCATCCTCTGTTGGTGGACTAAGTATTTCCCGGATGCGCTTCCTCTGCAATTCCCCTTCGGACTCCGGATCGCGAGCAGCCCTCTTTACACCTCTTCTCTCCTCCCCACCCCCCATTTCATAATCCGAGAAGCCTTGAAACGTGTCAGTATCACTTGGAGCCATAATGATTTCCCTAATGTGCTTTCACTGTTGTTCTCCCTCTGACTCCTGAGCAGACCTTTTCTCCCTGCTACCAGGAGTAGCAACGCTACCAACACGCTGAACTACAACAGAGGTAGAAGATAGAGGAGGAGATGGTCCTGTAGTTAACCTGGATCCAAACCATGTGGGGCTTTAAACATTATAATCAACACTTAGTACTATGTTATATAAAGGGTTGTAGGAAGGGTCTTTAAGCCTTCACCCGTGGCCAGAACTGTTCTGGCCCAGATGCCGTTGGCCACCATTGTGGAAAACCACCCAGTAACGACAGTAAGAACCAGAGGGGAATGGGGGTTGTTACTGTGTCTGTGACTCATCTCTCTGTTGAAACACAAACTCCAGGATCAGGGATTAAGTCCTTGCCAACTGGATAGTGTGGGAACATTCCCACACTTTCCCCTCTACATTGTTATGTTTGCCCATCGTAGGCTCTTTTGTGATTCCTCTCTCTGCCCTGTGAGTTCATAGAAGGATGTAACTCTGTGCATGCTGGATGTATTTATTCATATTTCTTTCTTGATTTAGGGTACCAAATTTTGCATTTTGTAGTCTACTGCCATTAGGTAGCGGTGTGAAAAATGGGCCCCAAAAGTCCACCAAGTGCTGTAATGTTACCTAGAGTAAACAAAAAATAACTAATAAAAGGTCTTTTTTGTTTGTTCATGGACAGCTCAATAATTCACACTCCCCAATGAAAATTTCAGTGGAAATGACTTGAAGGCACACAACAACAAACAGCAATAGAAATATCCATATCCATGATGTTTGGGCATAACTGTGACCCCCAACAAATACTGTTCCCTTACTCCAGAAACAATGAGAGTTTGGCACTTCTGCTTTGCTGTGTTGTGGTTTTCAAAACATCAACATGGGGCATTCATTGTTCTGATGCATTACTTTGGCTGAGATACAGCTGTGTTGTAGTGGCAAAACGCAGCAGATTTATTTATTTTTTTCCGTTTAGTGGTAGAGGGACGTTTTACAATGCAAATAACTGAAATTTGAGGATATAATTTAGTTGCGTGTGTTTTCAAGTCATTTGCAGACTTACGATGGTTATCCAGAAAGTAAGGTTACAAGGCACATAGTTCTCGTGGGGAATTTTCTCGGGGGAAGTTGGCATCACTGCCATGTAGCGGGAAGCCAGTGGAGGCGAACAAGCAGTGCCAGTTGTCAGTAGCACATCAACTGGCGTTGTGATGAAGGTTAGAAACTGCTATGACACAGGCATCAAAAACCCGACCTACAGATGACAAATCAACTTATATCCCCATACCAAAAAAGGGAAATGCTAAAGAATGCTCAAACCTCCGTACAGTGGCCCTTATTTTTCATGCCAGTAAGGTAATGCTCAAGATCCTGCAAGGAAGACTCCAGCAATACATGGAGCGAGAGTTGCCAGATGTACAAGCTGGGTTTAGAAAAGGCAGAGGAACGAGAGACCAAATTGCCAATATCTGCTGGATAATGGAGAAAGGCAGGGAGTTTCAGAAAACATCTATTTCTGTTTTATTGTTTATTCTAAAGCCTTTGACTGTGTGGATCATAATATATTGTGGCAAGTTCTTGGTGGTATGGGCATACCAAATCACCTTGTCTTTCTCCTGAGGAATCCGTATAAGGACCAAGTAGCAACATAAGAACTGACCACGGAACAACAGACTGGTTCAAGATTGGAAAAGGCGTATGGCAGGGTTGTATAATCTCACCCAACCTATTCAACCTGTATGCAGAACACATGCGAGGATGTGCGGGGCTTGACGAATGCAAGGCTGGGATGAAAATTGCTGGAAGAAACATTAACAACCTTAGATATGCAGATGACACCACTTTGATGGCAGAAAATGAGGAGGAGCTGAGGAGCCTTCTAATCAAGGTGAAAGAAGAAAGCACACAAGCTGGGTTGCACTTAAACATAAAAAAAACCAAGATTGTGGCAACAAGAATGATTGACAACTGGGAAATAGAGGGAGAAAACGTAGAGGCAGTGACAGACTTTGTATTTCTAGGTGCAAAGATTAGTGCAGATGCAGACTGCAGCCAGGGAATCAGGAGATGCTTACTTCTTGGGAGGAGAGCAATGTCCAATCTCGATAAAATAGTGAAGACTAGAGACATCACACTGGCAACAAAGATCTGCATAGTTAAAGCAATGGTATTCCCCATAGTCACCTACAAATGTGAGAGCTGGACCATAGGGAAGGCTGAGCGAAGGAAGATAGATGCTTTTGAACTGTGGTGCTGGAGGAAAGTTCTGAGAGTACCTTGGACTGCGAGAAGATCCAACCGGTCCATACTTCAGGAAATAAAGACCGACTGCTCATTGGAGGGAAGGATAGTAGAGACAAAGTTGATGTACTTTGGCCACATCATGAGGAGACAGGAAAGCTTAGAGAAGACAATGATGCTGGGGAAAATGGAAAGAAAAAGGAAGAGGGGTCGACCAAGGGCAAGATGGATAGATGGCATCCTTGAAGTGGCTGGCTTGACTCTGAAGGAGCTGGGGGTGGTCACGGTTGACAGGGAGCTCTGGTGTGGGCTGGTCCATGAGGTCACGAAGAGTCAGAAACAACTGAACGAATGAACAACAACAAGAACAGATGACAAAATGTATTGAACTGAATTTTTGATTATGTGGAAAAATAATGTAATACCTATGCTACAATCCATGTAAGTTTTATTAAAATATATTCATTCTTTGTATTTTTTTTAAAAAAAAATCTTTTAGCCTTTCTTTCAGGATAACCCTCATATTATAGTGACCCCAATGGATTTAATAAACATGGTGTATTGACCTACATCATGGATAAGAAAACAATAGCCCTCCACATGCTGTTGGACTGTGGCTTCAAACTTGCCTCACCATTGACTATAAGAGTAATGGGAGCTGCAGTCCAACATCTGGAATGCCATACACCCCCCTACTTTGTGACTTAACCTTATTCTAAAGGTCAGCTAAGTAGGCCAAGTTCCTAAATTGTTGGGACTAGGAATTGGTTTGGGGCCATTGTTTACAACCATCCAGGTGATAATGTTATATATATAGCCTTTGGACATGTCTCATTCTAGCTGGAGGTCATTGATGTTGGCATCTTTGGCAGAACTTTACTGGATTTCCTCTTTGGCTTTGAATGCTGCATTTGGTAGTGAGTCCAGTGATCAGATTGGGACTCGGCACATGCAGGGTAAAGAAACCACAAACATAAATGTACACTTGGTCTAAGTGCAATAAGCTTAAGACTGCAGAGCGGTCTGGGAAAATACTGTGGGCTTTATATTATCAAAACGGAGGGATCAGCCCTTGTTGTTTTTCTTAATCCAAGCAATCCAAGGTGCAAACTGAAGCCTGGAGAGCACCGAGCGGAGCTTAATCCAGTTAAGATCTCTCCTGTCTCCTCCTCTGCTCCATTTAAGACTGTGTCTTCACTGTCCAGCGAGTCCCTTCTGCCTCCAACCTGCCTGCAAGCCCCAAATGTCTGTTTGGTGAGCATCTGCCCTGATGAAGATGCTGGAGAACTCTAGAGCCCACCATCTCCATTGTGACATTTCTATCCTCACCCAAACAATAATTCCTCACTTTGCTTACTGTGCAACAGTCCAGTATTTCCTACTTAGGTTGGCAGTTGCAGTCCAATGTTACAGTAAAGGAACAATTTTTTCAAATTATTGCTCTCCTTTTTCTTTCTTTTTTCCTTCCTTCCTTCCTTTCTTTCTGGGGATGCCTGGATTTTTTCCCCACATACCACCTTTCCCTCAATATTTTAAAAAGCAGTTAATCAGCCTATAGATTTGGAACCATTTACAAATTAATTAAAAGGATATATATATTTTTAAAAAACATAAGCGCACCATTAATTTGTTTTGTTCTCATTTCATTTGATGTTATTGTTTGCTGTATGTATTTTATTTTGATTTGTTGTAATTGCTTGGGCCTGGCCTCATGTTAGCCGCCCCAAGACCCCGTTGGGGAGATGGTGGCGGGGCATAAATAAAGTAGTAGTAGTAGTAGTAGCTATTATTATTATTATTATTATTATTATTATTATTATTATTATTATTATTATTTGAAACACAACAAGATGAGTCCACAGCAGAAACTCTGCTGGCTGTTGAATTGGATCACACGTCGGACACTTCCCAAGTGTCTAGGACTGTGTGATATATCGGCGAATAATGCGTGCAGATCCCAGTAAGGGTGGCCTTCTGCAACTGGCAGATGGTAATTTTGTCAGCTCCAATTGTGTTTAAGTGCAGGCCAAGGTCTTTAGGCACTGCACCCAGTGTGCCTGGGACCATCTTTACTGGTTTGTGCCACAGTCTTTGCTCTTCGATTTTTAAATCCTCATATCGTGTCAGCTTTTCCAGTTGTTTCTCTGCAATCCTGCTGTCACCTGGGATTGTGACATCAACAATCCATACTTTGTTTTTTAACACGATTGTGAGGTCAGGAGTATTATGCTCCAAAACTCTGTCTGTCTGAATCCGGACGTCCCAGAGGAGTTTGGTGTGTTCATTCTCCATAACTTTTTCCGGCTTGTGATCCCACCAGTTCTTTGTCGCAGGCAGATGGTATTCGTGGCACAAGTTCCAATGAATCATCTGAGCAACAGTGTTGTGCCTCTGCTTGTAGTCTGTCTGCGCCATCTTCTTGCAGCAGCTCAGGATCTATTGTTTCATCTGCTTCCTATTATTATTATTATTATTATTATTATTATTATTATTATTATTATTATTAAAAGGTCCATGATAGTAAATTCCTCAAAGCCAGGATTTTTTTCACCTGGTAACAGAAAGGAGAGCAATGGGAGGAGATGACAGGGGATCATCCCTTAAACCAGGTGACTGCGGAGCCCTATTCTTGATCTGCATCTTCTCTCACAGTGAGGTCATTGGTTTCCAGGTGGAAGGTGGTCCCGGTTGGGGTTGGCTTGATGTGCCTTCCTCTTGGCACGTTTTTCTCTTTCACCCTCCATTCGTGCCTCTTCAATTTCTACAGCACTGCTGGTCACAGCTGACCTCCAACTGAAGCGCTCAAGGGTCAGGGCTTCCCAGTTCTCAGTGTCTGTGCCAGAGTTTTTAAGGTTGGCTTTGAGCCCATCTTTAAATCTCTTTTTCTGTCCTCCAACGTTCCGTTTTTCGTACTTGAGTTCGGAGTAGAGCAACTGCTTTAGGAGACGGTGGCCGGGCATCCAGACAACATGGCCAGTCCAGCTGAGTTGATGGTGGAGGAGCATCGCTTCAATGCTGGTGGTCTTTGCTTCTTCCAGCATGCTGACATTTGTCCGCTTTTCTTCCCAAGAGATTTGCAGGATTTTTCAGAGGCAGTGCTGATGGAATCGTTCCAGGAGTTGCACGTGACGTCTGTAGACAATCCATGTCTCACAAGCGTATAGCAGGGTTGGGAGGACAATACCTTTATAAACAAGCACCTTGGTATCCCTGTGGATGTCCTGGTCCTCAAACACTCTCTGCTTCATTCGGGAAAATGCTGCACTCGCAGCGCTCAGGCGGTGTTGAATTAGCAGCAGCAAGGATAAGAGGAATAAAAATAGGTCATTATGGCTTTGGATACAAAAATAGTAAAGTAAAGTGTGTGGGCAGATTTTTGGTCCTAGCTGGGGCCAGCTGTGTAGGGAATTGTCTAGTTGAAAGCACAGCAGAACATCCATGTCTTTAGATCTTTGAGGAAAGTGGACAGGGATGGACCTCCCTGAGGAGTTAGTTCCAGAGCCGGGAGGTCACCACCAAAAAGGCCCTTTCCCTCATCCCCACCAACCGTGCCTGAGATGGAGGTGGAAGCGAGAGAAGAACCTCTCATCATGTCTCCTCTTAGCCTTTTCTTCTTCAGGCTAAACATGCCCAGCTCTTTAAGCCGTTCCTAAAAGGGCTTGTTCTCCAGATCCTTGATCATTTCAGTTGCCGTCCTCTGGACACATTCCAGCTTGTCAACATCTCTCTTCAATTGCCGTGCCCAGAATTAGACACAGTGTGGGCCCAGGTGTGGTCTGACCAAGGTAGAATAGAGGGGTAATATACAAGGGGTATTTTTTAAGTAAGGTCCATTTTGTTGTAGACACTAGTAGTTCGCACGCATACCGCAACGAGCGCGTGCGTCCTGTACCGGCACGCCTCGGGAACAACTGTGCTCAGTTTCCGCTCTGTAGCTAACCTGTACAGTTCTGTTCTGTGCTTTAAAAATGTTTAAGACTATCAACTCACCCGCCGCATGTGAGGTTCGCTCAGTGATATGGTTTTTGTCAGTAAGGAACCTGCCTGCTGCAGAAATTCATCGACAGATTTGTGAAGTGTATGGTGATATGGTGATACTGTTATGAGTGAAAGCACAGTGCGTAAGTGGGTACGACAATTCAAAGATGGCCGTGACAATGTCCATGATGAGGACCGCTCCGGTCACCCTTCTTTGATTACAGACGATTTGGTGGCTTCAGTTGAAGCGAGGATTTATGAAGAGGGTATTTTAAAATTGGTTCAGAGGAATGAAAAGTGTTTGAACAAACTTGGCAACTATGTCGAAAAATAGAGTGAAGTATGTACTTTCTGAAAAAATAAATTTACTTTTTTGAAATAAACTTTGTGTACTTACGTTCCAGCGGACCTTACTTAAAAAATACCCCTTGTAACTTCCCCACACTACACTCCTATTGATGCTGGCCAAAATCCCATTAGCTTTTTTTTTTTTTTTTTTTTTTTTTGCCACCGCATGATATTGTTGGTTCATGTTTAACTTGTCCATGAGGACTCCAATGCTGTATCCATGTGTTAATCTGGATTGCCGTGGGGCTCAAAGTAGTAGAATAGGAAGACAGGAAAGGCAATTGATTTCATTGAGCACACATCCATGAGCGAGCTGACAGCCTTATGTAATTTTGATTGTAACAGCGACAAACGTGAAGCCTTCTTCTCATGTCAGATATTTTTCTGCCCGGTTGCCATCTTTTTATCCTTTGCCCGCATCAGGCACTCGCATTTCCCATGGCTCCTCTCAAGCTTCGGAGCAGGCGATGCCTTGTAACCACCTCCCTTGCCAACCCTTTCCCAATTTGCTCATTTGGCCTCAGTTTGACATGTGTGCGCATGTGTGCACACACAGAATAGGCGAAAACGTCTTTCCCCATCTGAATGGGAAATCATGGGTCTGGAACAAACAGCCCCAAACAGGACAATCTTATGACCAGTTTAAAAGCACTTGCAGCTTCAAAGCCCTGCAGGCTCTTACAGAGGTAGCCAATGTATCGCACTTTGGGAATGCAGAAAGGATTCCCTTTAAAAACCCATTGCCCTGTGCAAAAAGGGAACCCCCATCTGTACTTGCTGATACGTTTCAGTTTAATGCAGTTTGTTGGGGGGCGGGGGTGGGAATAACAGTCGGAGTTTATTTACCTTGCGCAAGGCTCTGTCTTTGTTTTCACGGAGTGTGTGTGATCAGTCTGGAAGCATGTTGGCCTCCGGCATTTTGCACTCAGTGGAAAGTAACTCTGAGCACAGCACCAAATGCTGTTCCTTTGTGCTGCTGGTGGGAGTCTTGGAGGCTAAAATGGTATTTTTCCTAAGCGCGTTCTCGCAGCCTTTGAGCAAAGAATGGAATTTGTCAGATCTTATGCAACCTCTCTCCATTTTCCTTTTTAAGAAAAACACACAGAATTTAATTCTTTTTGAAAACACGCTTCTAGTCCCTGTGGTCACGTGGAAAGGAAACATGTGGGCAGTTTTCAGCAAAACATTTGGAAAACACTTTAGAGTATCTTTCCCTGTCTCCAGATGTTTGGAACTGCAATACCCATAATGTCCAGTCAGCATAATCAGAGTTAATGGGAAGTAGTAGTAATAGTAGTAGTAGTAGTAGTAGTAGTAGTAGTAGTAGTAGAAGAAGAAGAAGAAGAATTTTATTATTTACTAACTTGGGGACCCGACGCTGCCCGGGTAATTTGAGAGAGGAATTGTGTGCCAAGGATGGTCTTTATCAGTTATTTATGAGGCTCACAGTGCTCTCAGGAATTTAGTGAAGGTACTGTGAGTCCTATCGTCCATGCTCCATCATTCTCCAAACAGCACCAGGATGTAGAATGGGTCATGGGAGCTCTGTGTGCCAAGTTTGGTCTTGATCACTTATTGGATGAGGTTCACAGCGGTCTCGGGAAGTGAGTGAAGGCACTTCAAGTCCCATCATCTGTGGTCTATCCTCCTCCAAACCCCACCAGGATGTAGTGGGTCATGGGGGCTCTGTGTGCCAAGTTTGGTCTTGATTAGTCATTGGATGAGGGTTGCAGCAGTCTCGGGAAGCGAGTGGATGTACTGCAAGTCCATGGCCCACCCTCCTCCAAACAGCAGTAGGGTGTAGAGTGAGTCATGGGGGCTCTGTGTGCCAAGTTTGGTCTTTATCGGTCTTTGTTGGGGGCCGCAGTAGTCTGTGGGAACAAAAGGGGTGGGAAAGTACTACAAATCCCATCATCCATTGTCCATCCTCCCCCAACCCTCACCAGAACGTAAAGAGGGTCATGGGGGTTATGTGTGCCAAGTTTGGTCTTGATTGGTCATTGCATGAGCATTGCAGCGGTCTCGGGAAGTGAGTAGAGGTACTTCAAGTCCCATCATCCATCGTCAGCCCTCCTCCAAACTGCAGTAGGATGTAGAGTGGGTCATGGGGGCTCTGTGTGCCAAGTTTGGTCTTTATCAGTCTTTGTTGGGGGCCATAGTGGTCTATGGGAACCGAAGGTTTTGAAAGTGCTACAAATCCCATCATCCCTTGTCTGTCCTCCCCCAAACCTCACCAGGACGTAAAGGAGGTCATGGAGGTTATGCGTGCTAAGTTTGGTCCAGGTCCGTCACCCATGCCGGTCACAGTGGCCTGTGAAAGTGGCAGCCAGTCAGAAAGCTGCCACATACACCGTCCTCCCTCCGCATACAAACACTGACTTTTATTATATATACATAGATTTCGAGCATTTCTACCCCGCCCTTCTCAACCCCTAGGGGGACTCAGGGCGGCTTATACTTACGATCTATTTAGCTATTGCCAGTCTGGTGGCTATATATCTAGCCATATACTAATGATTACTCCGCTTAACTTATCCAAATCCATTTTCAAGCCATAGTCAAACATTATCAATTGTCCTTTAGCCTAATTGCCCGAAGGCCTGGTCCCGCAACCACATTTTTACCTTCTTTCTAAAGGTGAGGAGGGATGACGATGACGTAATTTCCCCGGGAAGCGAATTCCACAGGTGGGGGCTACCACCAAGAAGGCCCTATCCCTCGTCCCCGCCAAACATGTTCGGCGGGGCCGAGAGCAGGGCTTCCCCAGAAGATCTTAAGCTCCAAGGTGGGACGTAGAAGGAGATTCGTTTGGACTCAAGACAACATACAATTAAAAACAGAACAAAAACATAGTAAAATGGCATAAAAACAGCATAAATAATAATAAACAAGCATCAAAAGCAACAACAGACTCCTTTTTTTTTAGGGGAGGGAGGGGCCAATATGCGAAACTAGTTAAAGGATAGGGTGGTCAATGAGGTGGATAGAAATGTATAGTGGCATAGGAATAATAGCATAGAAATAGAGCAATTAAACAGGATCAATTCGGCTTAACTTAAAAATGTAGTAATGAAATATAGGAATTTGGATTCAAGTCATGATTCAGATCATCTGTCACAGGAATCGTCAATCGAATGCACAACGAAACATCCACATCTTTAGTTCCTTACAGAATGTGGATAGAGAGGGTGCTAGCCTAATCTCCCTGGGAAGGAGGTTCCAGAGATGAGGGGCCACCACCGAGAAGGCCCTTTCTCTCGTCCCCACCAGCCGCACCTGAGACGGGGGCGGGAGTGAGAGAAGAGCATCCCCGGAAGATCTTAAGGACCGTGTGGCTTCGTAGAGGAGGATGCGGTCACGAAGATAGGCAGGTCCTGAACCGTTTAGAGCTTTATAGGTAATAACCTGCACCTTGAATTGAATAAAAAGACCCACTGTTTTAAAAGGGAGTAAGAGTTAATAGGGAAAGAAGTGACCAGATCCGCACTGAATAAAAACATCTTCCCCAAGAACTCATCTTCTCGTTCTCAACCTTCCTAATGCTGTGACCCCTTACTACAGTTCCTCATGTTGTGGTGACCCCCAGCCTTAAAATTATTTTCGTTGCTACTTCATAACTGTGATTTTGCTACTGTTATGAATCGTAATGTAAATATCTCATTTGCAGGATGTATTTTCATTCACTGAACCAAATTTGGCACAAATACCCGATACGCTCAAATTTGAATACTGGTGTGGTTGAGGGGAGGGGTTGATTTTGTCATTTGGGAATTGTAGTTACTGGGATTTATAGTTAACCTACAATCAAAAACCATTCTGAATTCCACCAACAATGGAATCAAACCAAACTTGGCAAACAGAACTCCCATGACCAACAGAAAATACAGGGTTTGGTGAGCATTGCCCTTGAGTTTGGGAGTTGTAGTTCACCTACATCCAGAGAGCACTGTGGACTCTGGGGTGCTTTGAATGCAATTTTCCTGCTTCTTGGCAGGGGGTTGGACTGGATGGCCTATGAGGTCTCTTCCAACTCTATGATTCTATGGCTCAAACAATGAGAGACATGGGCCAAACTTGGCGCAAATCCTCAATATGACCAAATGTGAAAACTGGTGGAGTTTGGGGGAAATAGACCTTGACATTTGGGAGTCACATCCCGTTTAGACTACTGCAACGCTCTCTACGTGGGGTTGCCTCTGAAGACTGCTCCGGAAGCTTCAAATGGTCCAACAATCGGCAGCCAGGATGCTAACAGGAGCAACACTCAGGGAGCATACAACTCCTCTGTTGCGCCAGCTCCACTTGCTGCCAATTTGCTACCGGGCACAATTCAATTCAAAGTGCTGGCTTTAGCCTTTAAAGCCCTAAACGGTTCTGGCCCGACCTACCTGTCCGAACGCGTCTCCTCCTATGAACCAGTTAGGACATTAAGATCGTCTGGGGAGGCCCTGCTCTCGATCCCGCCGGCTTCACAAGCACGCCTGGCGGGGACGAGAGACAGGGCCTTCTCAGTGGTGGCCCCTCGGCTGTGGAACGCTCTTCCTGCAGATATTAGATCGACCCCCTCCTTGCTGGCATTCTGGAGGAAAGTAAAGACCTGGCTGTTTGAACAGGCATTCGACTAAGCAGTGTGATTGATTGACTGCCTATCGGAACACGGAATATCAGATAATGAGTTTGGATTCTGATTTCATCGATGAGACCTGATGGATTTGTTATATTGATGTAGTGATGTATTGATATTGATATTTAATGATTTGTGATGCTATTTCTTTTAAATGCTTAAAGATTTTGTATTGTGTATACCTAAATTGTTGTAAACCGCTCTGAGTCGCCTAAGGGCTGAGAAGAGCGGTATACAAATAAAGTAAATAAATAATATAAATAATTATAAATAATGATAGTTGTGGTTGCTAGGATTTATAGTTTATCTGCAATTAAAGAGCATTCTGAACCCCACCAATGATGGAATTGGGCCAAACTTCCCACACAGAACCCCTATGTTTTCTGATGGTCTTTGGGGACCTCTCTGAAACCCCTTTGTACCCCCCCCCCCCCCCCGGTTGAGAAAGCCTGCTTTAGAGTATCTTTCCTTGTCTCCAGATCTTTGTATTGCAATACCCATAATGCCCAGTCTGCATATTCAGAGGTAATGGGAGTTAGAAGATGACACTTCTCGGGGAAGATGGGACTCAAAGGGAACAATGATTGTATTCAACATGGATCTGGTCACTTCCTTCTCTATGAACTCTACTTCCTTTTCAAACAAAAGTTAATTGTTTGCGTCTAAAGGATGCACAATTTCTCCTCCAAGGAAATTACTCTTTTGTGCCATTTAATGATGCTTCTTCTCATCTGTCTCCCCATTTCACAACTTCCATTGCTTGTATTTTGGGTGAGAAATGGAACAAAACATGACATGTTTTCTGATGGCTCTCTCATATAAGAACCCTTTAAGCACTGTTTTGCATTGCTGTCGGTGTACTCGTCGTTGCATTGCATTGCCATTTATCTGGAAACAGAATTAAAACCAGTATTTTGAAGGGCATACAGTTTAAGATTGTTTATCAGTATGTATATGCCTTCAAGTTGCCTGTTGACTTATAGTGACCCCATGCATTTCAAAGAGCTTCCTTGTTCGAGGAATACACAGAGTTGGCTTTGCCATTTCCTTCTTCTGAAATGTAGCCTGCAGCTATATTGGCTGTCTTTCATACAAATATTAACAAGGCTTAGTTTCCAAGACAGGATTTGGTACCTTTAGAGTACTTAGGCCCCTTCCCCATTGCCAATTTACGAGCCCACACGGTCCTTAAGATCTTCTGGGGATGCCCTTCTCTCGCTCCCGCCCCTGTCTCAGGCGCGATTGGTGGGGACGAGGGAGAGGGCATTCTCGGTGGTGGCCCCCATCTCTGGAACTCCCTCCCTAGGGAGATTAGGCAGGCACCCTCCCTAGCCACATTCTGCAAGGAACTAAAGACGTGGATGTTTCGTTGTGCCTTCGACTGATGACCCCTATGACAAACTATTGTACTGTGATCTAGTTTCACTATTTAACCTGAATTCCTATATTACATCATTATTTATATATGTTTTGTCATGAGCTGGGCCTGTAATGAATTGCTTTTAAAATAGGACGTGCAACTTTTGCCCAGAGGAAGCCAGGGCCCCCCGAAGAGAAGTTCTCAAGGATTTTCCACCACAAATGGTCTTTAGATGGCTTGTGAAGTATAACAAAGTCCTTTATTAATGAACAATCAAACAGAAACTTCTCTTGTCTTCAATAAAGTTAAACAAATGCTTCCAGGCTTTTATGCAACTGGTGGCTTCCTAATCTTGTCCACGAGGGACAGGCAATTGTCTTCAATAACTGTTTCTTTACTTTAAAGGAAAATCCCTTTTTAACTTCTCCCAGGCTGACTGTAATCTAAGCCTTACTGATGTGGACTCTGCTACTGGGTCGAACTGCGTCTCGAGCACCGAGTGGACCTACCAGTAAGGCCAGTAGATTCTCCAGCTGGAGTTCTTTGGTCTTCCAAACTATTTACCCTCCGAAATTCCTCAAAGCTTTAGGGCTGCTTTCCTGGAAATCTTTGGATGCTCTTAAGACTGTTCTCCCCTGGAAAGTCTTAAGGGTTGAAGCTTTTGTACAAGAGAAGCTTGTACACGTCCTCTAAATTAGCTTTCCTTACTGAGACTAACTAAAAATGGCTCTCTTCCCTTCCCAATTGCCCTGAACAAGGCGCGGAACCAAAACTTAACGATGGTGGACAGGTGACTTGCCCTACGACTGCAACCAAAGGAAACCACCTTTCTGCAGAATCCCTGAAACCTTGGACTGCAAGCAAACATTTAATACAAAGTAAATAAAGTTGGAGCTCCTGGTACAGCCGTACCAGCACAATATATATGTGTTAAACTGAGATGATCCAGTTTCTGTCAAATTGCTCTGTTTCCATGATATAGAATCATAGAATTGGAAGAGACCTCATGGGCCATCCAGTCCCACCCCCTGCCAAGAAGCAGGAATATTGCATTCAAATCACCCCTGACAGATGGCCATCCAGCCTCTGTTTAAAAGCTTCCAAAGAAGGAGGCTCCACCACACTCCGGGGCAGAGAGTTCCACTGCTGAACAGCTCTCACAGCCAGGAAGGTCTTCCTAATGTTCAGATGGAATCTTCTATCTTGTATCTCCTGTGCCAGTTATATTCCTATCCCCCTTATTGAACTACTTACCTTTTAATCATTTTGTATGTTGGCCTCCTTCCCCTCTCCAAAATTTGGGTTGCTTGTTTATTACTGTTATGCTGTTTTGTGTCTTTTTAATTTGTAACTTGCTGTTGTTTTGCGTTTAATTGTATGTTGCCTGGGCTTGGCCCCACGTAAGCCGCCCCGAATCCCCTTGGGGAGATGGAGGCGGGGTAGAAAAATAAAATTGTTGTTGTTGTTGTTGTTGTTGTTGTTGTTCTTCTTCTTCTTCTTCTTCTTATTATTATTATTATTATTATTCCTGCATGCAATTCCATATAATGCAAACGCTGCTCTTTGGAACAACAAACTTAGAGAAACCAATCAGGATTCTTACTCTTCTGGTTGTTTTTCCTTCACACTCCTTATGGTAATGGGATTAGTAATGAATTGTTTAATTCTTCAGTATCTTTCTTAATTTCCTTCCAGTGGTGGTTTCTATTACCATAGATACAGGCATTGTCCTATAGTTTGAGCAGGCTGCCTATCCAATGTCAACACCCTTCCCAATGTGTACTTAGGTCTTGAAAGGAAGGAAATTGGGCACCATGGTTTCCATGAGATGGAGGGCAATGCATCTGCTCTGGATTTTAGCCCATATTTTAGAGCAGTGTTTCTCAACCTTCCTAATGCTGCGACCCCTTAATACAGTTCATCATGTTGAGGTGACCCCCAACTATAAAATTATTTTGTTGACCTTTCATAACTGTAATTTTGCTACTGTTATGAATCGTCAAGTAAATATCTGATATGCAGGATGTATTTTCATTCACTGGACCAAATTTGGCACAAGTACCCGATATGCCCAAATTTGAATACTGGTGGGGTTGGGGGAGGGGTTGATTTTGTCATTGGGGAGTTGTAGTTGCTGGGATTTATAGTTAACCTACAATCAAAGAGCATTCTGAACTCCACCAACGATGGAATTGAACCAAACTTGGCACACAGAACTCCCATGACCAACAGAAAATACTGGAAGGGTTTGGTGGGCATTGACCTTGAGTTTTGGAGATGTAGTTCACCTACATCCAGAGAGCACTGTGGACTCAAACAATGGATCTGGACCCAAACTTGGCACAAATACACAATATGCCCAAATGTGAACACGGGTGGAGTTTGGGGAAAATAGACCTTGACATTTGGGAGTTGTAGTTGCTGGGATTTATAGTTCACCTACAATCAAAAGCATTCTGAACCCCACCAATGATAGAACTGGATCAGCTGGCTTTCCCTATAATAGGCAGTAAGAACTTTTGAACTGTGGTGTTGGAGGAAAGTTCTGAGAGTGCCTTGGACTGCGAGAAGATCCAACCAGTCCATCCTCCAGGAAATAAAGCCCGACTGCTCATGGAGGGAAGGATACTAGAGACAAAGTTGAAGTACTTTGGCCACATCATGAGGAGACAGCAAAGCCTAGAGAAGACAATTATGCTGGGGGAAATGGAAGGTAAAAGGAAAGAGGGGACGACCAAGGGCAAGATGGATGGATGGCATCCTTGAAGTGACTGGACTGACCTTGAAGGAGCTGGGGGTGGTAACGGCCGACAGGGAGCTCTGGCATGGGCTGGTCCATGAGGTCATGAAGAGTCGGAGACGACTGAACGGAATGAACAACAACAATCAAAGAACATTCTGAACCCCACCAACGATAGAATTGGGCCAAACTTCCCACACAGAACCCCATGACCAACAGAAAATACTGTGTTTTCTGGTGGTCTTTAGCGACCTTTCTGACACCCCCTGTGACCCCCACCCAGGGGTCCTGTCCCCCAAGCTGAGAAACGCTGCTTTAGAGATTCTATTTGAGGTGTTCTCTCTTTCTCCAGAATACTCTTGACACCTTGGATAGTTTCTTTAATGTTCAAACCAAAACCCTGAGTGGATTCCTTCCTCTCAAAGATGGAAACCATTAGCTGCCACTGGAAACACATTTAAAGTAGTTTCACCCAATGATCCTTTGTTCTTCCTTTGGTGACTCCATCTCCCATTTCACTGATTTGAACTGCAGGAGAAAGCCTTCAACTCAAGGGTGGGGAGCCTTTGCCTTTCCAGATCAATTAACTTAGTTGTTCTATTAGCAAACCAACCTGCGTCTGAACCTAGGGCGTATAACCGAAGCAACCTCATATCACTTCCCTATATTTTATTTTGCCTCCCACTTGTTTCACATGGTCTATTAAGTTTCCCTTGTGTTGATCTTAGATTATAAACCAAAGAAGCATTTAATTAAAAGCACAAGTGTTTGGTTTACAGCTTTTTTCTCTTTTTCTCTTTATGTTTTGTGTATATTGTTTATATGCTTATTTTTTATACTTTAATGCTATGTTGTTTATTTTATTGCAATTTGTATCTTATTTTATTGTAATCAGTTGTTCGGGCTTGGCCTCATGTAAGCCGCCCCGAGTCCCCATTGGGGGTGATGGTGACGGGGTTTTTTTTGGGGGGGGGGCAGAATTGTTATTTATCGTGTCATCAGCAACCAGACCATTGTATTACATTTCTAACAAAACAAACAGATAAAAAAGCACAAATTTTGCAAACTTGATTAAATGTCCTTTGACCAGTATCTGGCCACTTGGAGTGCCTCTGGTGTTACTATAAGAAGGTCCTCCATTGTGCATGTGGCTGGGCTCAGGTTGCATTGCAGCAGGTGGTCAGTGGTTTGCTCCTCTCCACACTCGCATGTCGTGGATTCCACTTTGTAGACCCATTTCTTAAGATTGGCTCTGCATCTCGTGGTGCCAGAGCGCAGTCTGTTCAGTGATTTCCAAGTCGCCCAGTCTTCTTTGTGCCCAGGGGGAGTCTCTCATCTGGTATCACCCACGGATTGAGGTGCTGGGTTTGAGCCTGCCACTTTTGGACTCTCGCTTGCTGAGGTGTTCCAGCGAGTGTCTCTGTAGATCTAAGAAAACTATTTCTTGATTTAAGTCGTTGACGTGCTGGCTGATACCCAAACAGGGATGAGCTGGAGATGTCTCTGCCTTGGTCCTTTCACTATTGGCTGCTACTTCCCGGCGGATGTCAGGTGGTGCAATACAGGCTAAGCAGTGTAATTTCTCCAGTGGTGTAGGGCGCAGACACCCCGTGATAATGCGGCATGTCTCATTAAGAGCCACATCCACTGTTTTAGTGTGGTGAGATGTGTTTCACACTGGGCATGCGTAGTCAGCAGCAGAGTAGCATAGCGCAAGGGCAGATGTCTTCACTGTGTCTGGTTGTGATCCCCAGGTTGTGCCAGTCAGCTTTCGTATGATATTGTTTCTAGTGCCCAGTTTTTGCTTGATGTTCAGGCAGTGCTTCTTGTAGGTCAGAGCACGGTCCAGAGTGACTCCCAGGTATTTGGGTGTGTTGCAATGCTCCAGTGGGATTCCTTCCCAGGTAATCCTCAGAGCTCGGGATGCTTGTCTGTTCTTAAGGTGAAAGGCACATGTCTGTGTTTTAGATGGGTTGGGGATCAGCTGGTTTTCCCTGTAATAGGCAGTAAGAGCACCTAGAGCTTCGGAGAGCTTCTGTTCAACCATCTCAAAGCTCCCTGCTTGAGCGGTGATGGCGTGATCATCAGCATAGAATAAATTTTAAGAATGGTATATATTCATAGAATCATAGAATCAAAGAGTTGGAAGAGACCTCATGGGCCATCCAGTCCAACCCCCTGCCAAGAAGCAGGAATATTGCATTCAAATCACCCCTGACAGATGGCCATCCAACCTCTGTTTAAAAGCTTCCAAAGAAGGAGCCTCCACCACACTCCGGGGCAGAGAGTTCCACTGCTGAACGGCTCTCACAGTCAGGAAGTTCTTCCTCATGTTCAGATGGAATCTCCTTTCTTTTAGTTTGAAGCCATTGTTTCGCGTCCTAGTCTCCAGGGAAGCAGAAAACAAGCTTTCTCCCTCCTCCCTGTGGCTTCCCCTCACATATTTATACATGGCTATCATATCTCCTCTCAGCCTTCTCTTCTGCAGGCTAAACATGCCCAGCTCCTTAAGCCACTCCCCATAGGGCTTTTTCTCCAGACCCTTTATCATTTTAGTCACCCTCCTCTGGACACATTCCAGCTTGTCAATATCTCTCTTGAATTGTGGTGCCCAGAATTGGCCACAATATTCCAGGTGTGGTCTAACCAAGACAGAATAGAGGCATTACTAGATCTAGACACTATGCTCCTTGATGCAGGCCAAAATCCCATTGGCTTTTTTTGCCGCCACATCACATTGTTGGCTCATGTTTAACTTGTTGTCCACGAGGACTCCAAGATCTTTTTTCACACGTCCTGCTCTCGCGCCAGGCATTGTCCCCCATTCTGTATCTTTGCATTTCGTTTTTTCTGCCTAAGTGGAGTATCTTGCATTTGTCCCTGTTGAACTTCATTTTGTTAGTTTATTATTAAGAGTCTTTATTATTAGAGTTAATATAACTTCGACTTCCCATTACTTTATGTCTCCTGAAAATGTTGTTAATCTGATCTGGGGGAAAAAAGAGGGTTATGTTGACATTGGGGAAGGGATTACAACTGACTAAGAATGACTGTCTGGAAGCACTGTAAACATGAGCAAAACAAGGGTAGCACATTGAGGAAGCAATCCACCTCCCCATTCAACTTAACACACATTTTTTTGCCAACTGCATAAATCATACTTAAGGAAGTTCAGTCTTGTGATTCTTCTTCTCCAACAGCGGAACTGGGATGGAGGAGGTGCAGAAGTCGAAGCTATTTATGGGTTTGTCTGCCTGAATTTGAGAAGGGGAGAGATTGAAAGAGAGAGACTGAACATGGAATGTAGTCTGTGGCGTGGCTGCCTTTGAAAACAGAATACAGTGATCTGAATACTGACAGCGGCTAAGTGTTTTTTCCATATTACATCCTGTTGTCTCTTTGCTTCTAGACCCAGTTCTCCCTGCCAGGATTCATTTTTAAAGCCCTTAATAGTTTGAGTCCACATTAGAAGTAACTGCAGAGCCATGGAGGCTAAGCTCAGATGGCTGCCAAGGAAGGAGGTCATTCTGATGCAAGTAGAAAGATCTTTTCATTACTGGCCTCCCTGTTGCGCTTCAGAATGTCTTCTCTCAAGAAATAGGGTCACCACCTCCCCTGTTTGTGTCTTCAGGTGTGTCCTAAAAGCATTTTTATTTCAGATTGCTTTGCAGGGAGGTTGTCACTGCATGCATTCGAAATGGCCCTGTTTCCAATTATTCTGAAACCGAATGAAACAAAACAGAGTGACATAATTTTACAGTGCACTAGCTGTCCCCTGCCACGCGTTGCTGTGGCTCAGTCTGGTGATCTGGAAAATAAAGTAATGAGAAAGTGTCGGTTTCTAATATATGTAATTCCTTTATGCTTGTGAGTAAACAGTATTTCTTGCTGTTTCTTTGTCAGTGTTGATGTGGAGAGTGTCTGGTTTGCCTACTCTGGAATATGCAACATATCATAGTCCTTCTTTAAGGGTCTCTTTCAAATATGTGATACTATATCTGTGTGTGTGAGAGAGAATCATATCTATCTACCTATATCTATGGCTGGATGGCTCTTTGTCAGGAGGGCTCTGATTACATTTTCTTGCCCTGGTGAAGAGAGTTGGACTGGATGGCCTTAAGTATTTTCTGTTGGTCATGGGGGTTCTGTGTGGGAAGTTTGCCCCATTTCTGTCGTTTGTGGGTTTCAGAATGCTCTTTGATTGTAGGTGAACTATATATCCCAGCAACTACAAATCCTGAATGTCAAGGTCTATTTCCTCCAAACTCCATCTGTATTCATATTTGGGCATATGGAATATTTGTGTCAAGTTTGGTCCAGATCCATCATTGTTTGAGTCCACAGTGCTCTCTGGATGTAGGTGAACTACAACTCCCAAACTCAAGGTCAATGCCCACCAAACCCTTCTAGTGTGTTCTGTTGGTCATAGAAGTCCTGAATGCCTTGTTTGGTTCAATTCCATCATTGGTGGAGTTCAGAATGCTCTTTGATTGTAGGTGAACTATCAATCCCAGCAACTACAACTCCCAAATGTCAAGGTCTATTTCCCTTAAACTCCATCTGTGTTCATATTTGGGCATATGGAATATTCGTGCCAAGTTTAGTCCCGATCCATCATTGTTTGAGTCCATAGTGCTCTCTGTAATGTTCGTTTGTGATACCATCAGAACTCAAAAACCACTGGGAGAATTGACACCAAATTTGGACACAAGACACCTAACAACCCAATTTATTTCCTCCACTAAAAAAAAAATTGATTTTGTCATTTGGGAATTGTCGTTGCTGGGATTTATAGTTAACCTACAATCAAATAGCATTCTGAACTCCACCAATGATGGAATTGAACCAAATTTGGCACACAGAACTCCCATGATGAACAGAAAATACTGGAAGGGTTTGGTGAGCATTGACCATGAGTGTTGGGGTTGTAGTTCACCCACATCCAGAGAGCACTGTGGACCCAAACAATGAGGGATCTGGACCAAACCTGGCATGAATAATCAATATGCCCAAATCTGAATACTGGTGGACTTTGGGGGAAATAGACATTGACATTTGGGAGTTGTAGTTGCTGGGATTCTACTTTATAACTGTAATTTTGCTACTGTTATGAATCGTCATGTAAATATCTGGTATGCAGGATGTGTTTTCATTCATTGGACCAAATTTGGCACAAATAATCAATATGCCCAAATCTGAATACTGGTGGACTTTGGGGGAAATAGACATTGACATTTGGGAGTTGTAGTTGCTGGGATTCTACTTTATAACTGTAATTTTGCTACTGTTATGAATCGTCATGTAAATATCTGGTATGCAGGATGTGTTTTCATTCACTGGACCAAATTTGGCACAAATAATCAATATGCCCAAATCTGAATACTGGTGGACTTTGGGGAAAATAGACAGTGACATTTGGGAGTTGTAGTTGCTGGGATTCTACTTCATAACTGTAATTTTGCTACTGTTATGAATTGTCATGTAAATATCTGATATGCAGGATGTGTTTTCATTCGCTGGACCAAATTTGGCACAAATACCTGATACGTCCATGTTTGAATACTGGTGGGGTTGAGGAGGGATTGATTTTGTCATTTGGGAGTTGTAGTTGCTGGGATTTGTAGTTCACGTACACTCAAAGAGCATTCTGAACTCCACCAACGATGGAATTGAACCAAATTCGGCACACAGAACTCCCATGATCAACAGAAAATACTGGAACGGTTTGGTGGACATTGACCATGAGTTTGGGAGTTGTTGTCTACCTTCATCCAGAGAGCATTGTGGACTGAAACAATGATAGATCTGGACCAAAGTTGGCACGATACTCAATATGCCCAGTTTTGGAGTTGTAGTTCACCTGTATCCAAAAAAGCACTCTGGATTCAAACAATGATGGATCTGGATCTAATTTGGCACAAATACTCAATATGCCCAAATGTGAACACTGCTGGAGGTTGGGGCAAATAGACCTTGACATTTGGGAGCTGTAGTTGCTGGGATTTATAGTTCACCTACAATCAAAGAGCATTCTGAACCCCACCAACGATAGAACTGAGCCAAATTTCCCACGAAGAACCCCCATGCCTTGAAGGGACTCGCTTGTGCGACCCTCCCTCCAGCTACGCACTCTTTTCTTCGCCCGCACACACGCACCACACTGCCATGTTCCAAGTACATCTGCTCGCTTGGAGTCTCAGAAACTGCCCTCCCCTTGGCTGAGAGGCCAGCTGAGAGGCCAGCCAATCACAGCAGAGAAGGGAGGATTTGCAGTCTGTTTCCAAAAAGGAGAGGCGGGGGGATTTTTAGCTTTCTCTACCAAAAGGGTTTCTAAGACCATCAGAAATTTGCGTTTTCTGATCGTCTTTGGCGACCTTTCTGAAACCCCCCTCGTGACCCCTCCAGCGGTCCCAACCCCTAGGCTGAGAAATAGGGTCACCACCTCCCCTGTTTTGGTGTTAAGGTGTGTCCTAAAAGCATTTTTTATTTCAGACTGCTTTGCAGAGAGGTTATCGCTGCATGCATTCGGAATGGCGCTGTTTCCACTTAATTCTGAAACCAAACCAATTTTACATAATTTTACAGTCTATAATATGTATGGCGAGCTGGTTTGTCATTTTGGTTCTATTAATATTCCTGTATAGTATGACCCCATATCTGTGGACATATGTTCCTGAACTTACCATGGAAACAGGAAATTGTGCATCATAGCAGATACTATTGTAATGAATAACATCTGCTGGAAGCTACCATAGTCTTGCTGGAGGACCTAGAAAATCCTTATTTTCTCTAGGAACTTGTGGTGGCCTCCGGTGTGAGTCTATGGTGAGGTCTGGTAAAAATGTCCCATAAAATCAGCTGGAGGACCGGTGGCGCAGTGGGTTAAAGCCCTGTGCTGGCAGAACTGAAGACCGACAAGTAGCAGGTTTGAATCCGGGGAGAGGCGGATGAGCTCCCTCTATCAGCTCCAGCTCCTCATGCGGGGACATGAGAGAAGCCTCCCACAAGGATGATAAAACATCAAATCATCCGGGCGTCCCCTGGGCAACGTCCTTGCAGACGGCCAATTCCCTCACAACAGGAGCGACTTGCAGTTTCTCAGGTCGCTCCTGACACGACAAACAAAAAAAAAAAAAAGCTGGAGGACCTAGAAAGGCCATATTTGTTTGTTACAGGTAAGCAAAACCATGGCTACGGTATCTTTTAAAATTAGTGTGGAATCAAAGTTTGGAAAAATTGGGTTGTTGTGAGCTTTCCGGGCTGTATGGTCATGTTCCAGAAGCATTCTCTCCTGACGTTTTGCCTGCATCTATGGCAGGCATCCTCAGAGGTTGTGAGGTCTGTTGGAAACTAGGAAAATGGGATTTATATATCTGTGAAAAGTCCAGGTTGAGAGAAAGAACTCTTGTCTGTTGGAGGTAGGAGTGAATGTTTCAATTGGCCACCTTGATTAGCATCTAATGGCCTAGCAGTTTCAGGGTCTGGCTTCTTACTTCCTGCGGTATCCTTTCTTGGGAGGTGATTAGCTGGCCCTGATTGTTTCTTGTCTGGAATTCCCATTTTTGAGTGTTGTTCTTTATTTACTGTTATGATTTTAGAGTTTGTTTAAATACTGGTTGCCAGATTTCGTTCATTTTCATGGTTTGTTCCTTTCTGTTGAAATTGTCCACATTCTTGTGGTTTTCAATGGTTTCTCTGTGTAGTCTGACGTGGTAGTTGGAAAAATTACTTTTCTGGACTTCATTTACCAGAATCCCCCATCTAGTATGGAACTTTTCTAAGCTCTGAGTTTTTTCTTGAAAGACTTTACTACTGCTGTTATTATTATGCACTATATAATCTGGACAAATATGTGCACAGTAGAGAATTCTGGGCATTGTAGTCCCCCCAAAAAAGGAAAAGAGATAACGTGTTAAATGCCACCCTGGGAAAATAATTTCATTTTGAAAGGCAGCACCTACATTTCCTCACTAAATGGATAAGCAGATAAACAGCCACAGCCATGCACTGGCATACATGGTATTCCTGTTCTGAGCTTGCAGACTAGCTCCAGTTTGTTGTTGATGGCAGTGTGCCCAGTTGGAGCTGGAGATGAAGCAAATGCCAAAGAAGGAAGGCGACTTGTGAATTTGTATGTGTGCGTTTCTAAGTATGCACTGCCAGCAGACTCAGCCTGAGAAGCAAAGAGCAATAGCATTGATAAATCTCAATGTGTGGAAGTGATTGTGAAAATGTACTGTCGATGCAATGGGAAAAAATTGTTCCTCCAAAAGGATGTGGTGGAGAAAGGTTTAGGGACATTGTAGGTAGGGCAGCCTGGGGGTTGGGACCCCTGGAGAGGTCACGAGGGGGTGTCAGAGAGGGTTGCCAAAGACCATAAGAAAAGACAGTGTTTTCTGTTAGTCATGGGGTTCTGTGTGGGAAGTTTGGCCCAATTCTATCGTTGGTGGAGTTCAGAATGCTCTTTGATTGTAGGTGAACTATAAATTCCAGCAACTACAGCTCCCAAATGTCAAGGTCTTTTTCCCCCAAACTCCACTAGTATTCACATTTGGGCATATTGTTGTTGTTCATTCATTCAGTCGTTTCCGACTCTTTGTGACTTCATGGACCAGTCCACGCCAGAGCTCCCTGTCAGCCGTCACCACCCCCAGCTCCTTCAAGGTCAATCCAGTCACTTCAAGGATACCATCCATCCCTCTTGCCCTCTTCCTTTTTCCTTCCATTTTCCCCAGCATCATACTCTTCTCTAAACTTTCCTTTCTTCTCTTGATGTGGCCAAAGTACTTCATCTTGGCTACTACTATTCTTCCCTCCAATGAGCAGTCAGGCTTTATTTCTTGAAGTATGGACTGGTTGGATCTTCTCTCAGTCCAAGGCACTCTCAGAACTTTCCTCCAACACCACAGTTCAAAAGCATCTATCTTCCTTCGCTCAGCCTTCCCTAAGGTCCAGCTCTCACATCCATAGGTGACTATGGGGAATACCATTGCTTTAACTATGCGGATCTTTGTTGCCAGTGTGATGTCTCTACTCTTCACTATTTTATCAAGATTGGTCATTGCTCTCCTCCCAAGAAGTAAGCGTCTCCTGATTTCCTGGCTGCAGTCTGCGTCTGCAGTAATCTTTGCACCTAGAAATACAAAGTCTGTCACGGCCTCCACGTTTTCTCCCTCTATTTCCCAGTTGTCATTCATTCTTGTTGCCATAATCTTGTTTTTTTTTATGTTTAACTGCAACCCAGCTTTTGCGCTTTCTTCTTTCACCTTGATTAGAAGGTTCCTCAGCTCCTCCTCTCTTTCGACCATCAAGGTGGTGTCATCTGCATATCTAAGGTTGTTAATGTTTCTTCCAGCAATTTTCACCCCAGCTTTGCATTCATCCAGCCTGAGAGTATGCAGCCTTGCCGTACGCCTTTCCCAATCTTGAACCAGTCTGTTGTTCCATGGTCAGTTCTTACTGTTGCTACTTGGTCCTTGTACAGATTCCTCAGGAGAGAGACAAGGTGATTTGGTATGCCCATACCACCAAGAACTTGCCACAATTTATTATGATCCACACAGTCAAAGGCTTTGGAATAGTCAATGAAACAGAAATAGATGTTTTTCTGAAACTCCCTGCCTTTCTCCATTATCCAACGGATATTGGCAATTTGGTCTCTCGTTCCTCTACCTTTTCTAAACCCAGCTTGTACATCTGGCAACTCTCGCTCCATGTATTGCTGGAGTCTTCCATGCAGGATATTGAGCATTACCTTAGTGGCATGAGAAATAAGGGCCACTGTACAGAAGTTCGAGCAGTCTTCAGCATTTCACATATTGCATATTCGTGCCAAATTTGCTCCTGATCCATCATTGTTTGAGTCCACAGTTCTCTCTGGATGTAGGTGGACTACAACTCCAAAACTCAAGGTTAATGCCCACCAAACCTTTTCAGTATTTTCTGTTGGCATGTGCCAAGTTTGGTTCAATTCCATTGTTGGTGGAGTTCGGAGTGCTCTCTGATTGTCGGTGAATTATAAATGCCAGCAACTACAACTTCCAAATGACAAAATTGATCCTCCCCAACCCCACCAATATCCAAAGTTGGGCGTATCGCATATTTGTGCCAAATTTGAATGAAAATACATTCTGCATATCAGCTATTTACATGATGATTCATAACAGTAGCAAAATTACAGTGATGAAGTAGCAGTGAAAACAATGTTATGGTTGGGGGTCACCACAACATGAGGAACTGTATTAAGGGGTCGTATTAGGAAGGTTGAGAACCAGTGGTCTAATTTAAGTGTCAGTGTGTATCTATCCAACATTTCAGGCTAAATAGATCTTCCCCATCAACAGCTCCTTTTAAATATTCCAGATCATACTGACCATACCAGACCTTCTGACATTCAAATATAGACGTGCAGCTAACAGATGATCCATCATTCTGTTATTTTCCATTATCCAAGGCCAGATTCCTTTAAAGTCTTGGGAGAGTCAATGGCATCAGACAATACTTAGTTAATCTTTGGTTTTGACTAAAAAAAAACCAATGGTTGGGGATCAGCACAACATGAAGAACTGTAATAAGGCGTTGCAGCATTAGGAAGGTTAAGAACCACTGAGATAGGGGAAACGCATGGGGCAGAACTTGGAAAAGTCACTTTTGGATTTATAGTTCCCCAAATTCCCTATCCCTGGGAATTTGGCTGGGACATTTTAGGAGTTGCAGTCCTCTCCCAAAAAGGAACTTCCCCAAGATCTGGATAGTTGCCGACCTCATCCTGCAGCCTTCAAGAAACACAGTCTGGCTCTTTCGTATGGTTATGGGTCCAGATACTTTCAAAAATCCTCTTCAATATATCATGAGTTGATGGACAACAGGAGTGTTTTGGTGGACTTTCCCTCTGCAATTCTCCTTTTTCAGCTTCCTTTAGTCCTTCCTTTGGTAAAGGGAGGCAGCTGCCCAGATGGCAAATTTTGAACATGAAAAGGCAGCAGCTTCCTTCTTTAATTTGCTATTATCATAATTTTTTACCTGCCAGGAATAGGGAAGGAGTACTTGTGGGACTTTCTGGATGGAATTCTATTGTTTACTTGCAATAAAACTAAAGTTGTTGCATCAGTGGTATCATTGGCAATCAGGACGCAGGAAAATCCAAATAGTTCATTGACTCTGCTCTAGTTTAGAGTGTGGAGGTTTAGGCATCTGGCTTATGCACCAAAATAGCCTGTTTGGCTTTGGCTGCTGTCATATTGGTTTGGGTGGATCACGGTGGTGGTGAAAATGCCATTTGCTTCTCCTCAATGTGTAGGGTGTCCCCAAAAACATGTTCAAGCAGGAGCTCAGCATGCAAAATCTCTTCCAGATCTATTTTGATAACCAGCAATAACTGTGGTTTGAGAGTTGGACTACAACTCTGGAGACCAGGATTCAATTCCTCGCTCTGGTATGGAAACCCAGGAAACCTTGTGATTGGGTTGCCATAAATTGGAAACAATGAAAGCACACAACAGTTATTGCTATGGCATGGATCTTCCTTGTTACTTACTTACTTACTTAGGCGATCCCTCGTTTTCCGAGGATGATTGTCTTCCAATATTCTTGTGGGTCCGTATGTGGCTGTGGAGCCCTATTCTTGCTCTGCATCTTCTCCCGCAGTGAGGGCATTGGTTTCCAGGTGGAAGGTGATCTCAGTTGGGGTTGGCTTGACGCGCCTTCCTCTTGGCACACTTCTCCCTTTCACCCTCCATTCGTGCCTCTTCAAATTCTGCAGCACTGCTGGTCACAGCTGACCTCCAGCTGGAGCGCTCAAGGGCCAGGGCTTCCCAGTTCTCAGTGTCTATGCCAGAGTATTTAAGGTTGGCTTTGAGCCCATCTTTAAATCTCTTTTCCTGTCCACCAACATTCCATTTTCCGTTCTTGAGTTCGGAGTAGAGCAACTGCTTTGGGAGACGGTGGTCAGGCATCCGGACAACGTGGCCTGTCCAGCGGAGTTGATGGTGGAGGACCATCGCTTCAATGCTGGTGGTCTTTGCTTCTTCCAGCATGCTGATGTTTGTCCACTTGTCTTCCCAAGAGATTTGCAGGATTTTCCGGAGGCAGCGCTGATGGAATCGTTCCAGGAGTTGCATGTGACGTCTGTAGACAGTCCACGTCTCACAGGCATATAGCAGGGTTGGGAGGACAATAGCTCTATAAACAAGCACCTTGGTATCCCTACGGATGTCCCGGTCCTCAAACACTCTCTGCTTCATTCGGAAAAATGCTGCGCTCGCAGAGCTCAGGCGGTGTTGTATTTCGGTGTCGATGTTGACTTTGGTGGAGAGGTGGCTGCCAAGGTAGCGGAAATGGTCAACATTTTCTAATGTTACACCATTAAGCTGTATCTCTGGCATTGGAAAGGGATTGGCTGGTGACTGCTGGAACAGCACTTTGGTTTTTTCAATGTTCAGTGACAGGCCGAGCTTCTCGTATGCTTCTGCAAAGGTATTTAGAGTGGCTTGTATGCCTGTAGTGTTTGCTTTACGACATATTAAACTTTTATGGAATCATACATTTGGAAGGGACTACAAGAAGCATCTAATCCAGTGGTTCGCAACCTGGGGTCCCCAGATGTTTTTTGGCCTACAACTCCCAGAAATCCCAGCCAGTTTACCAGCTGTTAGGATTTCTAGGAGTTGAAGGTCAAAAACATCTGGGGATCCCAGGTTGAGAACCACTGATAATCCAACCCCCTACCCTGAAAACACACACAGCTATCTCACTTTAAGAGTTGGCTATCCACACAGTGTTTAAATACCTCCAAAGTAGGAGAGTCCACCATCCTCTGAGACAGTCCATTCCATTGTTAAATAGCTCTTATAATAAAGATGTTCTTCCTAACGTTCAGATGGAATTTCTTTTCTTGCAATTTGAAGCTGCTGGTTCATATTCTAGCCTCTGGAACAGAACTAGAAATGCTGGTTTCGTCATCTACATACCATGACATGAGATACTGGAATTGTCGATAAGGCATGTGGGTGGCCTTGCTCTGATGCTCCCAAGATGCGTAGGATTGCCCTTCAGGTTATTTTGCTTCATGGACCTTGGAATGTTACGATTTCTTCTAGGACCTAGAATATGTGGCCAAATTTATAGCACCCATATTGCCAAATCATGGAACCTAAATATCCTAAAGCAGTGGTTCTCGGACCACCAGTAGTCTGCAAGACCTAAAATATGCTCCGTGGCCTCACCATTGCCATACCATTGCAACGAGAGCGACTAGTCTCGCAAACCCTCTTATATTTATGTATATATTCCGCCCTTCTCACCCTGCAGGGGACTCAGGGCGGATTACAGTGTACACATATATGGCAAACATTCAATGCCAATTTTTGACATACAAACATATACAGACATACACAGAGGCTATTTAACTTTTTTCCTGGCCGCCAGGGGAGCTGTCACTTTCATCGTCCATCTGCGACGCTGATGAAGCACTTCCGCATTCCCCGCATGCTTCCCCGCTGGAATGCTTTGCTGGAGTCTTCTTTCTGGCCTCATAAATCAGTTAATTTAGCCTCCCCACACTTTAAGGTGGTACCTAATTTTCCTACTTGACAGATGCAACTGTCTTTCGGGTTGCAAAGGTCGACAACAGGCTACACACAATTGGTTGGAAACCCACTCCAACCCGGGCTGGCTTTGAACTCATGACCTTTTGGTCAGAGTGATCTTAATGCAGATGACACTCAGACAGCTGTGCCACAATCCCGGTGCCAAGTGACAAGGCTGAATAAATACCGTTTTCTGTGACCAAGCAGGTACCAGCTACTGAATGGCATATGTTCTGTATCAGAAACTAGAGCTGATGTAGACTATCCAATGCAGTTTCCTGAATCAGCACCCCAAATAACCAAACCAAATCTAAAGTTGACCGAAACCTGATCCATAACCCTTTTGGTACTAATGTTGGAGAGTGGTCCCTGGTCAAAAAGAGGTTGGGAACCACTACCCTACAGGCACCAGATTCTTCAGATTTTAGAAGCTAAGCAGGGCCGTCCCTAGTAACTACTTGAATGGGAGACCATCCATGAATACTGTAGACTATATTTAAGATTAAAGAATGATCCAAACCACTTCTGAGTATCCCTTGCCTATGAAAGTCCTATGAGATTAATGAGGTTGCTCTAAGACAACAAACAATTTGACGGTACACACAGGCATCACTGTCTTCTTCTCCATTGTAAATCGAGATGTTCTTCATAGGGATTAGTATCCAGGTTTTATCTGTGCAGGAAAGTCCAAGTGATCCTTACTTTGCATTCCCAGATAGCTTGGGTAACTCATTTAACTGTGGAAGAAAATGGCTTTCAGGAACCAAAGTAAAGGAAGAGCTTGGGATGCCACTCAGAATCCGTTTCTTCACAGCTTTGGGCACTACAAGAGTCTCCTTGCCAACCGCCGGCTCTGTCCTACTTGCTGGTCGGCTCTCCCCCTCCACCGGCCATTTCCTCGTCCACCGCCTCTCTTTGCTTTCTGTCTGCTCAGATCCTTTTGTCTCCCACATGGCTATACATCATCCATCATTGCCTAACAGAGCAATACTGTTGACTGTGCAGCTTGTACCCACTAATTACTCGAGGCGGAGATGGTTAAAGGACTTTAAAGGAATCCGGGCTTGGATAATGGAAAATAATAGGATGATGGATCATCAGCTCTCTGTTGGTTGCATGTCTGTATTTGAATGTCGGAGGCGGTGTGTATGGACTGATATATTTTTAAAGGAGCGAGTGATGGGAAAGACCTATTTTTGCCTGAAATGCTAGATACACATTGCTTCCAGATTCCACCCAATTTCTATTTGAACTGACACAAAGTGGCAGCATTAAAAAAAATAGTCAGACCACCATAAGGAAATCCTTAATCTGGGTTGTTGTAGGTTTTTTCAGGCTATATGGCCATGTTCTGGAGGCATTCTCTCCTGATGTTTCGCCTGCATCTATGGCAAGCATCCTCAGAGGTAGTGAGGTCTGTTGGAACTAGGAAAATGGGTTTATATATCTGTGGAATGACCAGGGTGGGGCAAAGAACTCTTGTCTGTTGGAGCTAGGTGTGAATGTTTCAACTGACCACCTTGATTAGCATTTGATGGTCTGGCAGTTGTTTGGTGTGGCTTGTTAGTGCCTGAGGCAATCTTTTGTTGAGAGGTGATTAGATGTCACTGATTGTTTCCTCTCTGTTGTTTTGCTGTTTTAGAGTTTTTTAATACTGGTAGCCACATCCAACGGTGTGTATTATCCAATGAAGTCTGCCTCCTGCCTGGATCCACAGCTGTTTCAATACATTGTGATGTTCATAAATACAGTGTTCATAAATACAGTAATTACATTACCATGTAGTGAACTGTTTTTTTCTGTCTATTTGTTGTAAAACATGATGTTTGTGAAATTAAGGCTTTCCGTTAATTCCTCCTTATTATCCAAGATTTTCTCGTATCCAACGTTCTGCCGGCCTGTTTATGTTGGATAACCGAGACTCTACTGTATGTGTAAAGTATGTGCAGGAGGGAATACTTGTGACCCCTTACTGCTAGAGTTGGAAGTAGCAGACCTAATTGAATAAAATAGGCTGAGATCACATTCACTGGTATATGGCTAAATTAGCAATGTGACCACACTTAGGCTAGTGGATGGATAGTACTATTTCATGGGCAGTTACAATAGGTGTGGTTGTGCACTCTCTGCTTGCACAACTACCTGATCGGTTCTCCAGGTAATAGTAAGAACTGCATTTACAGAAACGCCTAGGCAAAGCTAAGTTTTCCTGGGTGTTGTAGGGATTGCACACCCTAAATAGACCTGTGCTCCTGGCCAGCCTCTAAGACAGCGTTTCTCAACCAGGGGGTCGGGACCCCTGGGGGGTTGTGAGGGGGTGTCAGAGGGATTGCCAAAGACCATCAGAAAACACAGTATTTTCTGTTGGTCATAGGGGTTCTGTGTGGGAAGTTTGGCCCAATTCTATTGTTGGTGGGGTTCAGAATGTGCCTTGATTGTAGATGAACTATAAATCCCAGCAACTACAACTCCCAAATGTCAAGGTCTATTTTCCCCAAACTCCACCAGTGTTCACTTTTGGCCATATTGAGTATTCATGCCAAGTTTGGTCCAGATTTATCATTGCTTGAGGCCACAGCTCTCTGAATGTAGGTGAACTACAACTCCAAAACTCAAGGTCAGTGCCCACCAAAGCCTTCCAGTATTTTGTGTTGGTCACGGGAGTTCTTTGTCCCAAGTTTGGTTCAATTCCATCGTTGGTGGACTTCAGAATGCTCTTTGATTGTGGGTGAACTATAAATCCCAGTAACTACAACTCCCAAATGACAAAATCAACCCCCAACCCCACCAGGATTCAAATTTGGGCGTATGGGGTATTTGTACCAAATTTATTTATTTATTTAAAACTCTTATATTCCGCCCTTCTCACCCCGAAGGGGACTTCGAGCGGAGCACAACATATACATGGCAAACATTCAATGCCTGGGTACAATACATAAACATTAAAAAACATTTATCTAAATATTAAAATACACCATTTAAAATAACACAATTTAAAACCGTCCTAGCCATCCGCATCAAATCCAATTGGCCCTGTCATCTTTTCCATTGTCGCTTCATTGCCCTGTCCCGAAAGCTTGGTCCCACAGCCAAGTTTTTACCATCCTTCTAAATGACAGGAGGGAGGGGGCCGACCTGATCTCACAAGGAAGGGAGTTCCATAGCCGGGGAGCAATCACCGAGAAGGCCCTGTCCCTCGTCCCCAGCAATCGTGCCTGTGACAATGGCGGGACGGAAAGCAGGGCCTCCCCGGAGGATCTTAATCTCCGCGATGGTACATAGAGGGAGATGCATTTGGACAGGTAATTTGGGCCAGGGCCGTTTAGGGCTTTATAGGCCAAAGCCAGCACTTTGAATTGTGCCCGGTAGCAAACTGGCAGCCAGTGGAGCTGGCGTAACATGGGAGTTGTATTCTCCCTGTATGCCGCCCCAGTTATTAACCTGGCTGCCTCTCATTGGACTGTTTGAAGCTTCCGAGCAGTCTTCAAAGGCAACCCCACATAGAGTGCGTTGCAGTAGTCTATTCTAGATGTAACGAGAGCGTGGACCACCATGGCCAAGTGTGACTTCCCAAGGTACGGGCGCAGCTGGCGCACAAGTTTTAATTGTGCGAAAACTCCCCTGGCCACCACTGCAACCTGGGATTCCAGGCACAGTGATGAATCCAGGAGAACTCCCAAGCTGCGAACCTATGCCTTCAAGGGGAGTCCGGTGAATGAAAATACATCCTGCATATCAGATATTTACATTACAATTCATAACAATAGCAAAATTACAATTATGAAGTAGCAACAAATATAATTTTATGGTGGGGGGTGGGGGTCACCACAACATGAGGAACTGTATTAAGGGGTCGCAACATTAAGAAACACTGGTCTACTTTAAGTGTCAGTGCGTATCTATCCAACATATCTATATCCAACACTTCAGGCTAAATAGGTCTTCCCCATCACCAGCTCTTTTTAAGTATACCATACCATACTGACACCTTCTGACATTCAAATATAGACATTCGACTAATAGATGATCCGTCATTCTGTTATTTTCCATTCGCCGAGGCCAGATTCCTTTAAAGTTTGGGAAGGGTCAATGGCATTAGACAATACTTAGCTAACCTTTGGTTTTGACTAAAAAAACAACAACATCAGGGTGATCTGTCGAATGTTGTGTCCCAGAGAGATAGGGACCACAAACGAGTGACTCAGACCAGGAATACCTGCCAGGTGAGTTGGGGATGTTGAGCAAGCCAATTGTCTTTGCCCTCATGCTCTTGCAAAAGAAAGGAGGCAAACATCATCACAAAGAACTGAGTCACCATCAACAAATCCAGGGTTTGGGGAATGTTCATTCCAAAAGCTTTGCGTGGCTGGGAATGGCAAGGAATGGCAAGGAATGGAAAGGAACAGCCATTCAAGGCCAGATGAATTGGGTACTTCACCCCTTTCAATGGATGCATCTACCCTGAGCCATGGCAGCTCCCAATGGCTATTAAAGTAGGATCAAACCACTGCAAAGTGTGTTATTTAGTTGCATGTTCCATTAATGCAGACCCCAATTCCCCATGGCCAGCTTCACACCATTTGCTTTTCGTCTGGTCAGTCCTCCTCCTTGCAGAAGCCGGCAAGAAGCAGCACAGGCCTCAGGCAGGACAAAGCCTTTATAGTCTTGCGCTGTGGCATTCTCCAGGTCTGCCGCTGGACATTCTTGATGCATTAGTTCATTGTTGTCTGCAAAGGACGCTGCTGCTGCTGCAAGGAAGGCGTGTGTGTGTGTGTGCGCGCAGCATGAGGATGGTGTCTGATTATATAATTGGGAGCAGGAGTGAGCAAATTTCTTGCTCTCTACAGTCCAGATACAGTAGACTTTCCGTTAACTGGAACTCTCAAACAACTGGCAAAAAATATCAAAGAAGTAATGCTTTAAATAAAAATTAAAATGTGTGTATAATATAATAAAATTGTGTTACAGTAAGTTTACTTTGTCTTAATTTGCTTTTAATTATTGTATTTTGACATTAATGTCAAGTCAATAATACAGTGTTTATTGTGTAATATAGTATGCAATGTAGTATTAATTAGGCCTATTTTAAAAAGCAGATCTCAAACCACCAGAAACTACGTTTATCCAGCATGGGAGTGTGATGGAGTCTCCTCCTTTGGAGGTTTTTAAACAGAGGGTGGATGGCCATCTGTTAGGAGGGCTTGAATTGTGCCTTCCTGCATGATGCGAGATTGGATTGTATGGCTCTCAAGATCTCTTCTAATGGAGACTCTGCCATGCTTTTGGCTCCAGAGCCTCACCAAACTACAACCGTAGGAGTCCATAGAGATGTTGATGTGGAATGATGACCCTGTGTCATTGGTGCATACATACCCTATAGTTATATGGTTTGAATGAGGCCTCTTGTGTGCATATGTGTGAGGAATTAGCAACCCTTTGAACTGTTTGGTCTTCTTCTCTCTTTCAGCCGCTAAAAGGACGCCCCCAGAAGTGACACAGCTCTCCTCGAGTGAACAGAATAGCCACTTACGTGCCACGTCGCCCCTTGCGAGGGAGGCAGATCCACACCAGAGGGACCGCTCTCCCTCAGCGCCATCTCCAGCAGCCACGGTTCAGTCCGCTGCCACCACTCCTTCGAGCGCAGCATTGCCCACCCAAAATGGCCACCCCAGGGTCAAGACCACTGTAGTGTCCCCTGCCGAAGTGAAACCTCCCCTTCCAGCTCACCAGGAGAGCCTCCCACTCGTCACAACTCTTCCAGCCATGGAGACTCTGCCGCCTAAAAGTGACCGCCCGCCACCTATCGGTGCCCCAACGCCGCCTCCTGCGGAAGAACCGCATCTTCAAGAAAGCCCACGACCATCCCCGAAGAATAATGATCAGCCTTCCCCAACCCAGGGGTCTGCTAGCCCCCGGAGCAAGCAAGGTATGGATTGGGATTCTGTTTGCGACTTACTTACACAAGCATAACTTTTGGCATAAAAGAAACCACGTGTAGTTCATGTTTGATCAGTTCATACACTGCCTTGCCAGAGAAGGAAAATATGCCATGCAGGTGAACAGTAAAAAAAACAAGTTGTTTACTTTTCTTAATTCAGAACAACATATGTACAGTATGATCATACTCACATAATGTCCTTTTACGAGAGGTTTAAATGCATCAGCTCACATAATGTTCTTTTATGAGAGGTTTAAAATAGTCTTTCTTTTGTCCATGTGGATAAACTCCTTCAGCAGCTCAAGAAGCAAGAGTACATGCCAAACTCTGTCCCTCTCTGCTTCTCACTTCAACCTGTCTCTCTCTGCACTTGCATAGCTCAAGCCTGAACAAAAATATAACAGTATCTAAAAGTCCCAGGCTCATCCATCTCACCGTGCATTGCTTGACCAATCAGCTTCATGCACCTTATTTTACATTTGACACACACACACACATTAACTGATTACTTGCATGCTCCAGCATAACTTACCCGGCAGCAGTAGCTGGCTAGTGCGGAATGTTGAAGGTTGCAATAATAGATTGGTACATACAATGCCGTTGCTCATAGTGTCTTACACATGTTTAACTTGCCTGGCAGAAATGGCTATGCAATGCAAAATATCAAAGGTTGCAATAGCAGAATGGCATATACAGTGCCATTGCCAATTGAGATGTTCATGCACATCTGGTGCACAGCACATCTTGCACATTACATCGTAGACATGCATAACTTGCCCAACAGAAGTGGCAAGCTAATACAGTGCCATTGCGCTTGGATGCACATTAGGTTGCACATCAGATGCACATTAGGTTGTGTACTTTGCTGCGTATCCATTACATGACGTTGTCATTCAACACAAGGATTTCATTGCCCAATCGTTGCATAACTCCATATGCAAAGAGCTATGTTGTACAAAACCCAATGTGAGATGTCAGCCCGGGCTGCAGAGTCCATACACCAATTTCTTTGGCTCTGAGTCCTCTGCTTTTCTACCATCCAACCCGACTAGTACACGTAATAATACAACTCCTCTTGAGTGATTTATTTATTTATTTGTCGTGTCGTGACTGGTTGCCCTCTTGAGTGATTAATTGATTTAAATGAATAAAAAATTAACTAAATTGTTAATAAATAGAGCATTCCATAAATTAGTCAAGGCTGGCTTAGCTTAAAACCCCAAAGGCACCAGATCCCATCTGATCTTGGAAGCTAAACAGAACTAAACCTAGTTGGTGTTTGGACGGGAGATGTCTGGTGGGTATTAGGTGCTATTGTTGGACGAGTGGCTTATTAAGAAAAGACCCTCCCCATAAATGTACAGCAGAGTAACTTATTAGCAGCAGTTTGATCCAGCACCAGTAGCCAAAAGTGATAAAAAGAACAAAAACACACAGACCAATGTTATCTCTTCCATGGGAGGCTTTCCTTTATAGCAAAATAATGTGGTTGGACCATTTACAAAAACAAGGTTTCCATAACACAAATAAAGTTCTTTATACTTCCTTCTTTGCTTCCACTTGGGCTTCTTTCTCATTCAGATAAACAGCTTCACTCTCACAGAGCCTCTTCTCACACTGTAGTTACACGAGAGCTTCACACAGTCACTGTTTACATAGCAGTCTCCACACATAGAATCATAGAATCAAAGAGTTGGAAGAGACCTCATGGGCCATCCAGTCCAACCCCCTGCCAAGAAGCAGGAATATTGCATTCAGATCACCCCTGACAGCCTTCAACCTGGGAATTCTCTCACAAAAGGTTCCCACACACCAGGCCTACTTCACACTGAGGCCTACCTCACACTGAGGACTTTTTCCCACTGAGGCCTTCTCACACTGAGACCTCTCACAGACTGAAGACTACTAAGCTACAGGCACAACTGCTTGTATTGAACTGCAGCTTTTGCGGAGTCATTGCATCCATTTAACCCTTTCAGTGCTTGACTCACATTTTTCTAATTAAAAATGCCTAGTTAATTTTTAATATTTCTGACAACTATAGGCTATATTTTAGAGGAAGGCAATGGCAAAGCCTCCTCTGAATATTCCTTCCCTAAGAAAACTCAGTCCTGACCATTGCTGGCTCTTCAGCTTAGAAACGGAGATGAGCACCACCCCCCAGAGTCGGATTTGACTAGACTTTATATCAAGGGGAAAGCTTTACCTTTAAGAAAACTAGGAAAGTTATGGCTCCACCATAAGACCGATACACATGTGCATGTTGTTATTTGCTTTCATTCCAATTTGGACTTATATGGCAATACTATTGTACACCTTTTTTTGACAAAATATGTTCAGATAAGGTTTGCTAACATCTTCCTCTGAATATAGTCAACAGCACCTAGTAATCTTTGATGGTCCGCCCTTCTAAGTACTAACTAGACGTGACCCTGCTTAGCTTCTGAAATCAGACACTTGATCCACAGACTCAATATCTAGAGTTTTATTTACCCACAGCCCCAAAATATTTCTCATGGAAGTGTTTGTAGGCCTCTCTAGATCCTCTTGTGCCATTCTATAGTTTGTTTCTAGGCCAAGTACAGTTGAAATACAGAGTATAAATATGTTATCCATGGTTTCGGGTAACCGTGGAGTGTCTTGGATCCAGAGATACTGGAGTTGTACTGTCCTTTTACAGTTATGACAGATCATAGAATTAACTCAATTTGCTGTAACCCCTTTCCTAAGCCATTTCCTTGATGTCGGACTGAGTCCCCTTCCCCAAGGCAATTCAGTAACCAGGGAAGATGGGGGCAATGGGTCAATAGCCAGATGTGTTCCTGCATCAAGCTGCAGGAAGGAAGGAACAAGGGTCCCCTTAAGCCTCCCAGGGGTCTTTGGGGATGATGTGGTCTTCCTGAATCCAGTAGCAGGAAAAACACCAGCTGCTGGATTGTCTTCCCTATTTTACCCCATTATTTACAGCAACTGAGGGTCTTGCCTGATAACATTTAGAATGAATGCTCAGAGAGACATGTCCCTATATCTGGTGGAGCATTATGGTCCTCCGTTGCATCTCAGCATTTTGGTAATAGGAGCCTTCATAGTAATTTGTTAATATACCTTAGTAATAAAAGTAATAGCAGCATGTGTAATAGTAAGCATTACAATAATGTGGAAGATGTACAATCATCCCAATACTGTTGTGGGTTTCATTATTTTCATATAGAAAAAAAGTTATTTTTAGACATAGGTCCACCAGTGTGATTCTGTGGTCAGCTTCCACCAGAGTTTGACCATAGAATTGCTCTGGAGGAGCTAGAAATGCTAAAGAGAAACAAGTACTACCCTTATAGATCATAGATCATAGAATCATAAAGTTGGAAGAGACCTCATGGGCCATCCAGTCCAACCCCCTGCCAAGAAGCAGGAATATTGCATTCAAAGCACCCCTGACAGATGGCCATCCAGCCTCTGTTTAAAAGCTTCCAAAGAAGGTGCCTCCATCACATTCCAGGGCAGAGAGTTCCACTGCTGAATGATCAGGAAGTTCTTCCTCATGTTCAGATGGAATCTCCTTCTTGTAGTTTGAAGCCATTGTTCCCGTGTCTTAGTCTCCAGGGAAGCAGAAAACAAGCTTGCTCCCTCCTCCCTGTGGCTTCCTCTCACATATTTATACATGGCTATCATATCTCCTCTCAGCCTTCTCTTCTTCAGGCTAAACATGCCCAGCTCCTTAAGCCGCTCCTCATAGGGCTTGTTCTCCAGACCCTTGAACATTTTAGTCACCCTCCTCTGGACACATTCCAGCTTGTCAATATCTCTCTTCAATTGTGGTGCCCAGAATTGGACACAATATTCCAGGTGTGGTCTAACCAAGGCAGAATAGAGTGGTAGCATGACTTCCCTAGATCTAGACACAATGTTCCTATTGATGTAGGCTAAAATTATATCCATTTGGGGGGGGGGGGGGCATTCCTGGACTTTATATGGATAGAACTGTGTATAATAGTGAATCTTATTGAAATGGAGACTGTTTGACCCATGAATCCCATAGGGCAGGGGTCCACAAACTTTTTAAACAGGGGGCCAGGTCACAGTCCCTCAAACTGTTGGGGGGCCGGATTATAATTTGAAAAAAAATGAATGAATTCCTATGCACAGTGCACGTATTTGTAGTGCAAAAAACACTATAGAACAATACAATAATTAAAATGAAGAACAATTTTAACAAATATAAACTTATTCGTATTTCATTGGGAAGTGTGGGCCTGCTTTTGGATGATGAGATAGGATTGTTGTTGTTGTTGTGTGCTTTCAAGTCGTTTTAGACTTGACCCTGAGCGAGGGCCAGGTAAATGACCTTGGAGGGCCGTATTCGGCCCCTGGACCATAGTTTGAGGACCCCTGCCATAGGGTGACATTGGAGGACCTAAAAATTGCCTAGAAAGGGCATATAAAGTAAATGAAATTGCAGGTACTGCAGGACATACTTTGTAAATGAAACTGCAAGTACCAGTTCTGTGGATATGGGGGGTCATATTTATTTATTTCGTATAAAAAGCATTGCATAAATAAGTATAAAACTGATAAAAAATAGAAGGATCACAAGTGGCTAAATGTTTTTTGACCAATAACGGTCAACAGCGACCGAATTATCTGTAGCTTTGAACTGTTCTTCCTCTGTACATGAGGCAGGACATTGTGGACAAGCATACAGATGCAGAGTTGTCTGTTCTGGTCCACAGTCGCACAAGGCGGAGGATTCTTTTAGGTAGTGTCATTTGGCCAGGTTGTCTTTTGATCTGCCCACTCTGTTCAAGGACTTTCAAGCTGCCCATTCTTGGTTTGCCCCTGGAGGCACACCCTTGTTGGGGGCCATCCAATTGGAATTTCCTGGTTTAGCTGCCCAGAGGGATACTCTTGGGGAAACATTAAGATGCATGGTGACTCTCATGAAACTTTTTCTTGATTTGTGTCTACTGGGAGGAGGCTGATAGCCATGTAGTGGGTGGCTTTCATAGTGTTTGACCTTATTTCTCTCACAATTGGCAGCAACTTCCCATCGCACATCAATGGGGGCAGTGCCAGCTAGCTTATAGAACCTATCAACAGGTGTAGGTTTGAGACATCCTGTGATTATTCTGCATGTTTCGTTCAATGCTATGTTCAGCTACTTCGCATGGGCAGACTTGTGCCAAACAGGGCAGGCATACTCAGCATTGGAGTAAGACAAGGCCATGGCTGATGTTCTTATGGATTTTGGGTCTACATCCCATGCACTGCCAGTAAGTTTCCACAGGAAGTTATTACATGCAGCTACTTGGTGTTCATGCAGTGTTTCCTATATGATAGTGTTTGATCTAAGGCAGGGGTCCTCAAACTAAGGCCTGGGGGCCGGATACGGCCCTCCTAGGTCATTTACCTGGCCCTCGCTTAGGGTCAACCTAAGTCTGAAACGACTTGAAAGCACACAACAACAACCACAACAACAACAATCCTACCTCATCAGCCAAAAGCAGGCCCACACTTCCCATTGAAATACTAATAAGTTTGTATTTGTTAAAATTGTTCTTCATTTTAATTATTGTATTGTTTTTAGGTGTTTTTTTTTGCACTACAAATAAGATATGTGCAGTGTGCATAGGAATTCATTCATGTTTTTTTTTTTCAAATTATAATCCGGCCCTCCCAACAGTTTGAGGGACTGTGACCTGGCCCTCTATTTAAAAAGTTTGAGGGCCCCTGATCTAAGGTGACACCAAGATACGAGGGGTATTTTTTAAGTAAGGTCCGTTTTGTTGTAGATACTAGTAGTTCGCACGCATACCGCAACGAGCGCGTGTGTCGTGTACCGGCATGCCTCGGGAACAACTGTGCTCAGTTTCCGCTCTGTAGCTAACCTGTACGGTTCTGTTCTGTGCTTTAAAATGTTTGAGAATATCAACTCACCCTCCGCATGTGAGGTTTGCTCAGTGATACGGTTTTTGTCAGCAAGGAACCTGCCTGCTGCAGAAATTCATCGACAGATTTGTGAAGTGTACGGTGATACTGTTATGAGTGAAAGCAAAGTGCGTAAGTGGGTACGACAATTCAAAGATTTTTATTATTGTTATTGTGAAGCTCCTGTTCTCATGAATCCTCGCTTCAACTGAAGCCACCAAATCGTCTGTAATCAAAGAAGGGCGACCGGAGCGGTCCTCATCATGGACGTTGTCACGGCCATCTTTGAATTGTCGTATCCACTTACGCACTTTGCTTTCACTCATAACAGTATCACCGTACACTTCACAAATCTGTCGATGAATTTCTGCAGCAGGCAGGTTCCTTGCTGACAAAAACTGTATCACTGAGCGAACCTCACATGCGGCAGGTGAGTTGATAGTCTTAAACATTTTTAAAGCACAGAACAGAACCGTACAGGTTAGCTACAGAGCGGAAACTGAGCACAGTTGTTCCCGACGCACGCGCTCTTTGCGGTATGCATGCGAACTACTAGTGTTTACAACAAAACGGACCTTACTTAAAAAATACCCCTCGTATTTAGGATGGAAACAGTGTTTGAGCTCTTGGCTTTCCCAGGTAACTTTCAATATCCTGTCAGCTTCACGGTTACATAGGTGGAAAGCAATTATTTGGCATGAGGGTCATGCCATATAATTAACCAAGCTTATTAAAAAATGGCCCAGTGACAATTACATTCTCACTACATGTATTTTTATGTCTTAAACACCAGTTCTTCTAACTGTCACAATTATGGAAAGAACCCACCAGAGATACCAAAATCTGGTGTCCCTTATATAAAACGACCAAAGGAAAACAAGGATTACTTTTCAGGATTATTTCAAAGGCAACGTTTTCAAGCCATGATGGTTGAATTCATAAATACAGAACCTAGATATTGAGGGGTTATGGTCATGAATAAATGAGCTTGATTTATTTCGCTTTCCCTTTAACACAGAACTGAGAATCCAACAAAATAAAAACAAATGTAATGCACATCTTAAAAGCAGAGGTTAAAAAACAGGAATGCTTGTCACATTTGAACAAGAGCAATTAAGTACACGGCAATAATAAAGCACTTGTTTGACTTACAAACAATTTAAAATGCATTAGTGGATGGGTTTTGTTTTTAGGAAAAACAGCCAATTGAAAGCTCTTCCCGCGGCAGCTGGTCGGTTGCCAAAGAGTTGCCTTTATAGAAGGAATCAAAAGATTGCAGGAAGCATTCCTTTCTAGTTGAGGCTTGGAGGAAGGGCTCTCTGGAGATGGAGAAAACACACAAGCTAGATCGTTTCCTATGTCTGTTTTTAGATATTCCTTCCCTGTTCAACAGTATTTTGGTGTTTTTTTTTTAAGTATCAGTTTTGCTGTAAGTTGTTTGGGTCGCCTTTTTTGTAGAGAAAAAGCAGGATAGCAACAACAACACTATGTAACATGATTTTTGTTCCTGGGGTATAAATGTATTTTCCTAAATTGGTTCTATCATTTAAAAAAATATGGAAACAGTTTATTAAACTGCAAAAACTTTGATTTGGTGGAGGGAACATCCTGCAGCAGATTTTGCTATAATTTTTCAATGGATATCTCAACCAATTCAACGTAATTTATGGCAGCCCTCAAAACAAAGTTTCTGGAGTAGAACAACTACTTCAGAGTAAGTATCACTCAGTTAAACTGGAAATAGCACTTTCAACCAGGAATCAGGAACAGATTTTTTTTTTTCAGATTTTGTTACATAGTGTATGTGATGGCGCGCCGAGAATGGAAAGAAAACTATGTGCATGTCTGGCTATTTTCCCAATGACCATCGGTATGCCCTATATGCACTTTAATTCTTTAAAATAAGACTCTGAAGATGAGATTAAATTTAACCAATTAAGTTTACTGAACAAACTGTAAGACAGTGGTTCTCAGCTTTCCTAATGCAGCTACCCCTTAATATAGTTCATCATGTTGTGGTGACCTCCAACCATAAAATTATTTTCGTTGCTACTTCATAACTGTAATTTTGCTACTGTTAGGAATCATAATGTAAATATCTGATATACAGGATGTATTTTCATTTACTGGACCAAATTTGGCACAAATACCCGATATGCCCACATTTGAATACTGGCGGGGTTGGGGAGGGGGTTGATTTTGTCATTTGGGAGTTGTAGTGGCTGGGATTTATAGTTCACCTACAATCAAAGAGCAGTCTGAACTCCACCAATGATGGAATTGAACCAAATTTGGCACACAGAACTCCCATGACCAACAGAAAATACTGAAAGGGTTTGGTGGGCACTGACCTTGAGTTTTGGAGTTGTAGTTCACCTACATCCAGAGAGCACAATAATAGATCTGGGTCAAACATGGCATGAGTACTCAATGTGGCCAAATGTGAACACTGGTGGAATTTGGGGGAAATAGACCTTGACATTTGGGAGTTGTCGTTGCTGGGACTTATAGTTTGTCTACAACCATAGAGCATTCTGAACCCCACCAACAATAGAATTGGGCCAAACTTCCCACAGAGAACCTCCATGACCAGCAGAAAATACTGTGTTTTCTGATGGTCTTTGACGACCCCTCTGACACCCCCTCACGACCCCCACAGGGGTCCCGACCCCCAGGTTGAGAAACATTGCTCTAAGCTATATTGGTAAGCACAACTCTAATCTTTAAGGCATGTACTTCTTAGGTCTTTGAGGCATGTACAGCTAAAGTCTCTCAGGGTTAGGTCTTTGAGGCATATCCAAAACTATAGACTCTAAGGCAAGTACATCTATGATCTTTGACATGTACTGCTTATAGCCTTTGGCATATACATGCTTAGGATGCCTGTTTCAGATCACTAAGCCTGACCAGACATTTTCTGGCTCAACTACTCAAAGCTCTGCCGAAGAAAGAATGAGGGGAAAGAGTCTTTCCACCAAGCTCTGAACCAACAGGGCTAAACCAGCGGAGCTAGACCTCTAAGGGGGATCCTAAGCTCCTTCCCTAAAACTCAGCAAAATGGAAGAGTCCACCTCCAAGAGAGCAAACAGGGAAATGAACAGAGGAGTATATCTACACTGGAATTAATTCAGTTTGACAATACTTTAACTGCCATGGCTCAGTGCTATGGGATCCTGGGAGTTTATTTATTTATTTAAAACATTTATACCCCATCCTTCTCGACCTCCAGGGAAGGACTCAGAATGGTTTCCAAACAGGCAGCAATTCAGTGCCAAACATAATATATAACACATAATAAATATATCAATACAATCAAAATAATTATAAATATACATTAAAACTTAAGTTGTAGTTTTACAGACACTTTAACCTCTTCTGCCAAATAATGATCGTGCTGTCACGCGCTGGGCCTGTAATAATTGTGCACTTTTTGCCCAGCAGGAAGCCAGGGTGCCTTGATAGAGAGGCCCTAAGGATTTTCCTCTGGAAGAGTTTTTAGAGGCTTGAAAGGTTTAACAAAGTCCTTTATTATTGAAAAAATTAAACAAATACTTCTTCAATCATACAAATGACTGGTAGCTTTATTTATCTTATCCACAAGGGACAGGCAACTGGCTTTTGAGAACTGTTTCTTTTCTTTTGAAAGGAAAACCCTTTTTTAACCTCTCCCAGGCAATCTACTATGTAGGCTTTGCTGATGTGGGTCCTACTACCGGTTCCAAACTACGTCTTGGGTCCCGAGTAGACCTACCAGTCAAGGCTTTGTAGATTCTCCAGCTGGAGTTCTTTGGGTCTGTAAAACTGTTTCCTCTGAAGCTGTTTCCCTCGAAGCTGTAGGAAATGAAGCTTTTCTGCAGGTGGAGTTGGTCCACGTCCTGTAGCTTAATTTCCTTCTGTAAGACTGAACTAAAAATGGCTCCCTCTCCTCCCAGGGACCTGGAGAGAGGGGCGGAACCAAAACTTAACAATGATTGATGGGTCATTGGCCCTATAAATGCAAACCAAGGGAAGTCACCTTTGCAGAATGCCTGAAACCTTGGAATGCATGTAGACATTTAATAGAAAGAAAATGAAGTTGGAGCTCCTGGTACAGCCGTACCAGCACAATGATCATGCCTCATCAGACTACAGATCCCAGGATTTCATAGCACTAAGCAATGGCAGTTAAAGTAGTATCAAATTAATACTACAGTATAGATTCTCCCAGCTGTTAGTAATTGTGGGAGTTGAAGTCCAAAACCTCAGCCCATGCCTGGATAGATGTACCACGCATTTCCTATAAAAGTTGCACATTTCCCTGAAATTGGGATTGGATAAAACACATATTAATGAGTAGCAGTGAGATTGTCTAACCTTTGAATAGCAAGTGGAAAATTGTCAACTTTTCAACTTTGGAGTGCAAACAGTAAGAGAACATCGAATCCAACCATGTTGAGCACAAGCTAGATGCTACAAGGGGTATAATTTAAAAGAACTTGTCTGCAAATATCAAAGAGTTTTCTGGTGCCAAATGGATAGGTTGTGATGCATCCAAGCCAGAAAAGGGTAACCACTGAACCACACCCAGATCATATGACACAGGGAATGCAGGAAAAGTATCCCTGAAATTTCGCCAAAATGACAGTTTCATTCGAAATAGGCATAACTGCTGATCTAGGAGACTGGAGGGAACATTGAAAGAGATTTTTCAAGCTGGTATTTTCGAGGGTTTAACATCTCTGTCTCTCTCCAGCAGATACACAGAAGGCTCAAGCCAGGCATAAACAGGCTCGAGAGCGGCGTGAGGAGCGAGCCAAGCATCTGGGTAAGAACCGAACTCATATCTGTATTTGTATCTATGTGATCGAGGGAGGCTGGCACACAAATGCGGTACGGCCATCATATTTGCAGGGGATATGTTCTCAGACTTATGCCTAACCGTGAAAATGAGCCCTATTGAAATGAGGGCCTTCCAGCCTAAGAATACCATAGAATTTATTTGGAGGACTTCGAAAATGCCTGGAGGGGACATACTCTGAAGATACGGGGGTCGTATTATATACTGTGCTGTAGTATTCCTCCTATCCTTCAAATTATGTTCTCAAAGTTACCATGGAGACAGGAAACCGTGAATAATAATGAACGCCTATGAAGGTCTTCCAGTGCAAGAATACCATAGAATCTTGTTGGAAAACCTAGAAAATGCCTAGAGCGGGCATATTTTGCAGGTTTGGGGCCATACTGTATAATGTACTGTAGCTAACTATAGTACTGTCTCCATTTCTGTTGGAATATGTTCCTGAACTTACAATGGACCATGAAACCATGGATAGTAATGATCTCTGTTGAAATGTATGACTTCGAGCCCAAGCTGAGGTCATGTTGGAATACCTAGAAAATGTATAGAAGGGACATAATTTGCAGTTATGATGATTGTACTGTCCACTGTACTTTAACCGTTCAGTATCACCTGCCTATTCTTTAGAATATGTTCCTCAACTTACCATGGAAACCGTGAATAATACTGAACCCTTTTGAAGGTCTTCCAACACAGGAATACAGTACAGTCATGCTGGAAGACCCTCAGCATCACTAGAGATGACATATGTTGAAGATACAGGAGTCATAGTTTAACTAACCATATAGTACCATCCTCGTATCCCCTGGAATATGTTTCTGAACGTACCATGGAGACAGGAAACTGTAGATAATAATGAACCCCTATGAAAGTCTTCCAGCCCAAGAATACCATAGAGTTGTACTGGAAGACCTAGAAAATGCATAGGGGGGACATATTTTGCAGATATGGGAGTTGTACTGTGTACTGCATGGCAGCCAGTCCTGTATCCAAAAAGATATGTTCCTGAATTTACCATTAAAACAGAAAACTGGATAATAGCGAACCCTGTTGAAATGAAGGATTTCTGGCCCAAGGATTTCGTAGAATCTCACTGAAGGACCTAGAAAATGCCTAGAGTGAGCCAGACATTATCATAAAGTATCTTCTCTATGGATTTTCTGGGTCCTCCAGGGCACTTTCCATCAGAATGATACCATAGAATCGCCTAGAAGACCCAGATAATTTCTAGAGAGGGTACTCTATGGAAAATGTTGACTTATTTTGTCAAATTATGGCTATGTAGAACTGTGGGTGCTGGTCCTGTGTATACAGGGGTTGTACTACATTATATTTTAAAATCCAATTTAATAAATGGCTTCCTCTGTGATAGGGTCATTTTCCCGTTGTTGGAAAGGAATTCACTTTATGTGAACAGAATTGTAGATTGATAATATTATAATTTAATACAATATAATACTAATAATAATACAATATAATAATTGTATATTATATATTACATCAAATGGAGCCCCGGGTGGCCCAGTGGGATAAACCGCTGAGCTGTTGAACTTGTTGACCAAAAGGTCACATGTTCGAATCCAGGGAGTGCCATTAGCTCCCACTGTTAGCCCCAGCTTCTGCCAACCTAGCAGTTTGAAAACATGCAAATGTGAATAGATCAATAGGTGCCGCTCTGGCGGGAAGGTAATGGTGCTCCATACAATCATGCCGGCCACATGTCTGTGGACAACGACGGCTCCTTGGCTTAGAAATGAAGATGCGCACCACCACACAGAGTCGGACACAACTAAACTTAATGTCAGGGGAAAACTTACCTTTATTACATGTAACATCTATATAAATAAAAATGTAATGTTCATTTGAGGGATGAACATAACTCCAAAACCACTGGATGAATTGACACTAAATTTAAACGCAATACACCTACCAGGCCAACGAGTGACCATCACTCATAAAACACTGAAAAACACAGCTGAAGGGACTTTTAAAGCCAAAAACAATAATTACATAACAACGAATGCGCAAAACCACATATATACACATATACACAAATATGTACACACACATATACACATATATACACACACAAAACACATATACACAGACTGGGCCACAGCAACGCGTGGCAGGGGACAGCTAGTTACTAATAAAATTGCAGTATTTTGGTATAGTACAATATAGTAATATATAATASTGGTATTGTGCTATGCTAATAATATAATATTTTGTATGTACATATAATATTGATCATAATAATGTAATACAATATATTGTATATACATATAACTTATAAGCCATTCTAAGTCCCCTTTAGGATGAGGGAGGGCGCGGTATAAAATAYTAAATAAATAAATCTGGGAAATTTGAGGTTGGGGGTGAATATGGGAAAACCATGCCTGAAGTTCCCCCAAAATGTACTAAATTCAAAATGAAATTCCCCCCTAATCATTCTTTCTATGATTAGAGGGGAATTTCAACCTTTTTCAACCTGACTTGGCCACGGTGGTACATGCTCTGGTTATATCCCGTATAGACTACTGCAACGCTCTCTACGTGGGGTTGCCTCTGAAGACTGCCCGGAAGCTACAACTAGTACAACGAGCGGCAYCCAGATTACTAACGGGAGCGGGGTACAGGGAGCATACTACTCCTCTGTTGTGCCAGCTCCACTGGCTTCCAATTAGCTTCCAAGCACAATTCAAAGTGCTGGTGTTGACCTATAAATCCCTAAATGACTCCAGCCCAGTTTACCTATCCGAACGGATTCTCCCCTATGAACCATCAAGGTTGTTAAGATCTTCTGGAGGGGCCCTGCCCTCGATCCTACCGCCTTCGCAATTGCGTTTGGTGGGGACGAGGGACAGGGCCTTTTCGGTGGTGGCCCCTCGGCTTTGGAACTCCCTCCCGATGGAGATTAGATCTGCCTCTTCCCTCCTGACGTTTAGAAAGCAGGTAAAAACATGGCTTTGGGATACTGCATTCGCAGAATGATGACTGAGTCAATAACTACTGGCCTTTCTGGCGGATGGCGATGAATTTGTGATTCTTTTGGACGAACTGATTTTTGCTGTAATTTCTATGAATTGTATGAAGTGTATTTTAATGTATTTTATATTGATGACCTATAATGTTTTTCTTATTGTATTGAATTTTATGTTGTTAGCCGGCCTGAGTCCCTCCCCGGAGGTGAGAAGACCAGGGTATAAAAACTCTAAATAAATAAATTCTTCTTCCCCATAGATTTTAGGAGGTTGGGGTTTTATAATTTTTTAAAAATAATGTTTACAAGTATCTTTTTGGATACTTTTTGTGATTAGGAGTGGGAAAGCAAGGATACTTGTTCTTTCCTAGGATCTAAACAAACATACAGGTTTTAAGCAGTGAGGATTGTTCTGTGCAATTGTGGGGTGCAGAGGAACTCAGAACATTCCTTTCCCCGGAGGCCGGGTCTGTCGTTATTCATTTTGCTGGGTGCCGCTCTCTGCTCCAATGCCCTGCCTCCCTCCCTCCGCTTGCCCCCTCCTGCCCTTCGTACCATCCCCTTTTGAATCACTTTCCACCCCCATTCCCCTTTTGTTGGGTCTGAATGGGTTTTTCAGGCCAGCTCCCTCTCCTTTTGTGTGTGGCCTAAGCCCCAACTTCCCTCCCTCCCCTCTTCCTCCCTTCCACTAGTATCCTGCTCCACAATTGTTGCATTTGGGGACCCCTGTGCCCTGCCTGCTTTCACCGGTTACAAAGTTTGTGTGTTTGTGTGTGTATTTAAATAATGTATATATATATCTCTCTATCATCTATTTATCATGTTTTGATGTAACTTGGCTGCACATTTTCCATTTGTGAAATGTTGGAGGATTTCTCATCTGCCTATCTACATTCACATTTTTATTACACAATTTACATTTTAACATCTGTACCTTTAGCCAGGAGCCCCCGGTGGCGCAGTGGGTAAAAGCACTGAGCTGCTGAGCTTGTTGATCGAAAGGTCGCAGGTTCGATTCCGGGGAGCGGCGTGAGCTTCCGCTGTCAGCCTTAGCTTCTGCCAACCTAGCAGTTCGAAAACATGCAAATGTGAGTAGATCAATAGGTACCGCTCCGGCGGGAAGGTAACGGCGCTCCATGCAGTCATGCCGGCCACATGACCTTGGAGGTGTCTACGGACAACGCTCTTCGGCTTAGAAATGGAGATGAGCACCACACCCCAGAGTCAGACATGACTGGACTTAATGTCAGGGGGCTACCTTTACCTTTACCTTTACCTTTAAGCAGCGGTCTCCAAACTTTTTGAACAGAGGGCCGGGTCACAGTCCCTCAAACTGTTGGAGGGCCGGATTATAATTTGAAAAAAAAAAAACATGAATGAATTCCTATCCACACCTCACATATCTTATTTGTAGTGCAAAAAACACTTTAAATAATACAATAATTAAAATGAAGAACTATTTTAACAAATATAAACTTAGCAGTTTAGAATAAATATAAACCTAGCAGTTTGAAAACATGCAAATGTGAGTAGATCAATAGATACCGCTCCAGCAGGAAGGTAACGGCGCTCCATGCAGTCATGCCGGCCACATGGCTTTGGAAGTGTCTAAGGACAACGCCGGCTCTTTGGCTTAGAAACGGAGATGAGCACCAGAGTCCCAGAGTTGGATGTGACTAGACTTAACGGGGACAACCTTTGCCCCCCCTCCCCCCCCCTTCTCCTGCCTCCGGGATGCGGCAAGACCGCATTCCAAAGGCAGGAGAAGCTGGGCCCATGGAGACGGAGGGCAAAGCGGGCCCAAGCCGCTTTGCCCGCCGCCTCCCCCCCCCCCCCTTCTCCTGCCTCCTGGATGCAGCAAGGCCACATCCCGAAGGCAGGAGAGGCTGGGCCCACAGAGACAGAGGGCAAAGCAGGCCCAAGCCGCTTTGCCCGCCGCCTCCCCCTCTTTGCCCGCCACCTCCCTCCCCCTTCGCTCCCTCTCACCCTTCTCCACAGCCCGCAGGCCGGATAGATGCCCTCGGGGGACCGGATCCAGCCCGCGGGCCGTAGTTTGGGGACCCCTGCCTTAAAGTGAATAAAAAGACAAATGAAGGCCAGGGGACCTATTCTGCATTAGTGTTAAATAAAATAGCAAAGGTAAAGGTTTTCCCCGACATTAAGTCCAGTCGTGTCCGACTCTGGGGGTTGGTGCTCATCTCCATTTCTAAGCCAAAGAGCTGGCGTTGTCCAAGGTCATGCAGCCAGCATGACTGCATGGAGCGCCATTACCTTCCTGCCGGAATGGTACCTATTGATCTACTCACATTTGCATGTTTTAGAACTGCTAAGCTGGCAGAGGCTGGGGCTAACAGCAGGAGCTCACTCTGCTCCCTGGATTCAAACCTGCAACCTTTCAATCAGCAAGCAAATAAAACAGTACAATTAATATAACTCACATATAAGCAATAACACATAAAAATTAAAACCTTATGACCGGGCCAGATGTAATAGATTATTTTTTTTTAAATAAACACTGGGCATGAACAGAGGTACGATGTATCTAAACAGGAGGGTTTTAAAAGACAATGTAGGGAGACCAACCCAACAGGTAGTTAAAGTGCTTCTGAGGACATTTTGCAGGAAATTGATCAGAGCAGGGCATTATTTCCTTTATTCAGGGAAGGCACACTGGAACAGCCACGTTTTGAGGCTCCTCCTAAAGACTGCCAATGTGGGGGCTTGTCTGATATCCTTGGGGAGTGAGTTCCAGAGTCGGCGGGCCACCACAGAGAAGGCCCTCTCCCTTGTCCCCACCAATCGCGCTTGCGAAGGAGGCGGGAGCGAGAGCAGGACTTCTCCAGATGATCAAAGAGATTGCGTGGGTTCGTAAACAGAAATGCGGCCTTTTGCAGCTGGCAGATGGTAATCTTGCCAGCGCTGATTGTGTTTAAGTGCAGGCCAAGGTCTTTAGGCACTGAACCCAGTGTGCCGATCACCACTGGGACCACCTTTACTGGTTTGTGCCAGAGTTTTTGCAGTTCGATCTTTAAATCCTCATACTGTGTCATCTTTTCCAGTTGTTTCTCTTCAATCCTGCTGTCACCGGGATTGCAACATCGACAATCCATCCATTATTATTATTATTATTATTATTATTATTATTATTATTATTAGGTTGTTGTAGGTTTTTCCGGGCTATATGGCCATGTTCTGGAGGCAATTTTTCTCCTGACGTTTCGCCTGCATCTATGGCAAGCATCCTCAGAGGTAGTGAGGTCTGTTGGAAGTAGGAAAAATGGGTTTATATATCTGTGGAATGACCAGGGTAATGTTTCAGCTGATCACCTTGATTTGCATTCAATGGCCTGGAAGCGCCTGGGGGGAATCTCTTGTTGAGAGTGAACTGATGTGCCTGATTGTTTACTCTCTGTTGTTTTGCTGTTGTAATTTTTGAGTTTTTTAATACTGGTAGCCAGATTTTGTTCATCTTCATGGTTTCTTCCTTCTGTTGAAATTGTCCACATGCTTGTGGATTTCAATGGCTTCTCTGTGTAGTCTGACATGGTGGTTGTGAGAGTGGTCCAGCACTTCTGTGTTCCCAAATAATATGCTGTGTACAGGTTGGTTCATCAGGTGCTCTGCTATGGCTGATTTCTCTGGTTGGAGTAGTTTGCAGTGCCTTTCATGTTCCTTGATGCGTGTCTGGGTGCTGCGTTTGGTGGTCCCTATGTAGACTTGTCCACAGCTGCATGGTACACGGTAGACTCCTGCAGAGGTGAGAGGATCCCTCTTGTCCTTTGCTGAACGTAGCATTTGTTGGATTTTCTTGGTGGGTTTGTAGATTGTTTGTATGTTGTGTTTCCTCATCAGCTTCCCTATGCGGTCAGTGGTTCCCTTGATGTATGGCAGGAACACTTTTCCTCTGGGTGGATCTTCATCTTTACTCTCGTGGCTTGTTCTCGGTTTTGCAGCTCTTCTGATGTCTGAGGTGGAGTATCCATTGGCCTGTAGAGCCCAGGACCACCACCTCAACTTGCCTCCAGAAAAATTGCCTCCAGAACATGGCCATATAGCCCGGAAAAACCTACAACAACCCAGTGATCCCGGCCATGAAAGCCTTCGACAATACATTATTATTATTATTATTATTATTATTATTATTATTATTATTATATGCTGCTTGGCTGCCCTTGCCCCAGTTTTCATTTATGAAATGTTGTAGACTCATATAATGCAGTTCAGTGCAGTTAAACAATCTTATAAATATCTACACTGACCATATAATGTAGTCTGAAACTGTCTAGATGGGGCCTTTGTTCTCCTCCAGCTTGGCTGTTCTTTCAGGCATATCATCAAGTTTCAAGGCTTCCACCAAATTCTGTTTCCTTCCCATCCTGGGGGACTTGTTGGATGAAATCTAAACCACAGCGTGTCTGTGTAATGGGATATGCCCTAGGGATGTGTGAATGTGTCTGTGTCTGCAGACCAGGCTCAACGCTCTATCACTCCATCCCATCTGTCTTTATCTTTTCCTCCAACAGCGTCCAAGCGGGCCCTGTGGCTGGAGAAGGAGGAGAAGGCGAGGGTCTTGCGGGAGAAACAGCTGGAAGAGCGGCGGCGGCGGCTCGAGGAGCAGCGGATTCGAGCCGAGAAACGCCGGGCCGCCCTGGAAGAGCGCCAACGTCAGAAGTTGGAGAAGAACAAGGTTGGCCTGAGATGGGATGAGAACACTCTAGGAAGGCACGGAATGGGGTTTGCCACAGAAATATCAGAGTAGTAGGGAATGGAAGAACTTCAAAGGGAAGAGGAAGAGAGGATTAGTTTCAGTTCCTCGTGAATCGTGGTCCTTTCGCCCTCTGGTCAAACCTTCACATTTGCTGGGTTTCAGAGGTGCAGGATCCTCAGAAAAGTGGTGACGCTCTAACAGGCTTCGGCCTACTCACTCTCTTCAGGACGACACTAGCTTTGGTCCACTAACTCGAACAGGCTTCGGCCTACTCACTGTCCTCAGGACGACACTAGCTTTGGCCCACTAACTCGAACAGGCTTCGGCCTACTCACTCTCCTCAGGACGACACTAGCTTTGGTCCACTAACTCTAACAGGCTTCGGCCTACTCACTCTCCTCAGGACGACACTAGCTTTGGCCCACTGACTCTAACAGGCTTCGGCCTACTCACTCTCCTCAGGACGACACTAGCTTTGGCCCACTGACTCTAACAGGCTTCGGCCTACTCACTCTCCTCAGGACGACACTAGCTTTGGCCCACTGACTCTAACAGGCTTCGGCCTACTCACTCTCCTCAGGACGACCCTAGCTTTGGCCCATTACCTACCAGGCTTACTCACTCTCCTCAGGACGACACTAGCTTTGGCCCACTGACTCTAACAGGCTTCGGCCTACTCACTCTCCTCAGGACGACACTAGCTTTGGCCCACTAACTCTAACAGGCTTCGGCCTACTCACTCTCCTCAGGACGACACTAGCTTTGGCCCACTAACTCTAACAGGCTTCTGCCTACTCACTCTCCTCAGGACGACACTAGCTTTGGCCCACTGACTCTAACAGGCTTCGGCCTACTCACTCTCCTCAGGACGACACTAGCTTTGGCCCACTGACTCTAACAGGCTTCGGCCTACTCACTCTCCTCAGGACGACACTAGCTTTTGCCCACTGACTCTAACAGGCTTCGGCCTACTCACTCTCCTCAGGACGACACTAGCTTTTGCCCACTGACTCTAACAGGCTTCGGCCTACTCACTCTCCTCAGGACGACACTAGCTTTGGCCCACTGACTCTAACAGGCTTCGGCCTACTCACTCTCCTCAGGACGACACTAGCTTTGGCCCACTGACCCTAACAGGCTTCGGCCTACTCACTCTCCCCAGGGCGACACTAGCTTTATCCCACTGACTCTAAAAGGCTTCGATCTACTAACTCTTTCAGTGCTTGACTCACACTTTTGTAATCAAAATACCCAGTTAATTTTTAATATTACTGACATATATCTCACCAGGCATCATTTGAAACATTGGTTGCCTGCTTTCTCCCTTCTCCAGCTCTCAGAAGGCCTACTTCACAATGTCTCCCTGGCAACACCATAACAATACGTGGCAGGCTCTCTTTGTGGCTCTTTCCTGCCTTCCTCTTTTCCCCTCATCCACATGTCATCATTCTGTCCCAGTGACCACACAACACCTAATCCAGTAACATCACTGAGAGCCAGCCTTTGTGTACAAGCATGTGGCAGAATCTATATAAATAAAAATGTAATGTTCGTTTGTGGGATTAACATAACTCAAAAACCGCTGCACAAATTGACACCAAATTTGGCCACAATACACCTATCAGGCCAACAAGTGACAATCACTCAGAAAAACACTGAAAAATGCAGCAGCAGAGACTTTAAAAGCCAAAAAACAAAAAATACATTACAACACATGCACAAACCCACACACACACATATATACACACAAACACACATATATACACATATACACAAATATATATACACACATATACACTTATATACACACACAAAATACATATACACAGACTGGGCCACAGCAACACATGGCAGGGCATGGCTAGTGTAAAATAAAATGTGTGTAGCTCACGTTGGATCAGCCTACATACTGCCTTGCCAGATAAAGAAAATATGCCATGCAGGTGAACAATAAAGAACAAGTAGTATACGCTTCTAAATTCAGAACGACATACGTACAGTATGATCAGTTGCATTAACTCAGTAAATGTCCTTTCATGAGAGATTTAAAAATTGTATTTTTTATCCATTTGGAGGCTTTCAAACAGAGTCTGAATGGCCATCTGTTGGGGGTGCTTTGAATGCGGTTTTCCTGCTTCTTGATAGGAGGTTTGGACTGGATTGCCCACAAGGTCTCTTCCAGCTCTATTATTCTATATGAGAGACCTTCTTTTCAGCAGCCAAGAAGTAAAAACAGTCTGTTTCTCTCTGCTTCTCTCTCCTTCACTCTGAACACGTGCATAGCTCGAGCCTGAACAAAATTGCAACAGTATCCAAAAGTTCCAGGCTCAGCCATCATCCTGTGCATTGCCAACCAATCAGCTTCATATGTGTTACTTTACAGTTGACACACAAACGCAATCACTGATTGCTTGCATGCTCTAACAAAGAAGACATCCATCCATCTATCCACCCCCTACCTTTTCCCATTTCTTGCATCAGCCTCAGGACTCCTGCTTGACTGTTGAAGGCTTCGTGACATTTCAAGCACTTTGTCTTTCCTGATGCCTTTCTTTTCCATCTTTCTTAGGAGCGATACGAAGCTGCCATCCAGCGCTCCGCAAAGAAAACCTGGGCTGAAATCCGGCAGCAACGGTGGTCGTGGGCCGGCGCCCTGCACCACGGCTCCCCTGTGCACAAGGATGGTGAGTGGAGACCATCTGGGCAGAAATCCTCCCCGACATACGTTTGGGGAGGGGGTTGCTAAAAGGCGCATGCAAGACAATGCCAGCTTGGCATTGGCACATGACGTTAGGGAGTTGGCATGGCAGCGTCCCTCCAAATGCTTTTGCATGTGCCTGAATTTGAAAGGGACCTTTGCACTGTGATTTATAACCGGAGATCAATGCAAGCTTTTTTATTTTATTTTGCATGGGAACAGCTGGCCGTGACTTTGTACCGTTTGACGGGGCACATCCTCAAGTCTCAGTTGGGTCTTTCTATGGTATTTTCCTTCCTCTGACTGGGTACAACTCTCAACCTTCCACATCTGTTTTCTCATCTTTGTGTAAGGTTAATAGAACATGGATACAGTTAGGAGCTGATTGAGGGTTGTAGGATGTTGTTGCTGCAAATCAGATGAATTCCATGGGTTGAATGGGACTGAAGCCTATGTTTGTGGCCCCCAGGACCACAATAAAAACAATTTTAAAATATTTTATCCCAAACTACACCCTCTCTTCTCTCCACCACAGACCATGGAGATGTTTTAAGCTCAGGAGAACACTTTATTCCAACAGATAATGATCCAGATAAGGAGAGGACCTAATACATCAGGGGTCCTCAAACTTTTTGAACAGAGGGCCAGGTCACAATCCCTCAAACTGTTGGAGGGCCGGATTATAATTTGGAAAAAAAAATGAATGAATTCCTATGCGCACTGCACATATCTTATTTGTAGTGCAAAGAACACTTAAAAACAATCCAATAATTAAAATGAAGAACATTTTTAACATATAGAAACTTATTCGTATTTCAATGGGAAGTGTGGGCCTGCTTTTGGCTGATGAGATAGGATTGTTGTGTGCTTTCAAGTTATTTCAGACTTAGGTTGACCCTAAGCAAGGGCCAGATAAATAACCTTGGAGGGCCTCATCTGGCTCTCGGGCCTTAGTTTGAGGACCCCTGTAATACATGCTCAAGACATTGGGAACATTGAGATTTAATTAAAAAATAACCAAAGTCGAGAAAAGGATCTGGCCCTCTATGGTTTCCTGGAAGGTCAGTGGGATCTCCTGGGCCACTTTGGTCCTCTTACTGTTTTGGATTTTTTAACCCCGCAAAGTCCCCGCCAACCTGGGCACCAATCAGGAATTCTGGGAGCTAAAGTCCAAAACCAAAGTTCAGCCTTGGCAATGGCTCACTCCTGGCTCAGTCGATGGACATTGGCAAAAGAAACCAGGACAGCCACGAAGACCCAGACATAGAAAGCCAGTTTTTCCATTCTAAGAGCTTCAGACATGTTTCCAAGAAGTTCTCTAGCCTTCATGCTAGTGGAGTGAAACAATACAACTCTATAGAGCAGGCATGGACAAACTTCAGCCTTCCAGGTGTTTTGGGCCTTGGCTGTTAGGAATTGTGGGAGTTGAAGTCCAAAACACATGGAGGTCTGAAGTTTGCCCATGCCTACTATAGAGGTAGTGTTTGCTATTATCTGCAGTTTCCTGTTTTCATGGGCAAGCCAGGAATATTACCCCCATAGATACTGTAAATATCACCTGTGAGTTTATTCTCATTTCTTCCCTGCTTCAAGTTGAGCTTAATTTCATGATGTACTATCCACCCTCCCCACAAATAAAGAGCACCAGCACCCCCTTTTGTGGCTTAACTGTTGCTTGGAGAGAACATACAAATGGTTGAGTGACCAGGGTACTTCACCTTTGTTTTGATCCCAGGATTCTTCTTCCATTTTTGCATAGCTTGGTATTAAATAGCTGCCTCGTATTAAGGCATTGGCCCAGCAGTTTTGTCAGCTCTGACCATAAACAATGGCTCTCCAGCGCTGCCAATGGGATTATTTTCTGAAGATTCACACAACTCCCTTGTTATAATAGCACCACTGGGTCTAGTTTGTTTCCAAACACAATTTAGAGAGCTGGTTATGACCTACACATTCCTTTAATGTTTATCGTCTTTTAGTTTTAAATTACATATTGTATTGTTTTTACCATTGTTTATCACTTTTAAGTCTCTTTTAGAGAGAAAAAGTGCCACATTATTATTAGTACTAGTATTAGTAAGAAAAAGTGGCATATTATCATTATTATTATTAGTAGTAGTAGTAGTAGTAGTAGCAGCAGCAGCAGCAATAATAATAATAATAATAATAATAATAATAATAATAATAATAATAATAATTCAAAAATACATCACACAGTCCTGAATGCTTGGGAAGTGTTCAAATTGTGATTTTGTGATACAAAATCCAGCATATATATCTCGTTTGCTGTGTCATACTGTGTTTTTGTGTCAGTAAAATAATAATAATAATAATAATAATAATAATAATACATCACACAGTCCTAGACGCTTGGGAAGTGTTCGACTTGTCATTTTGTGATACGAAATCCAGCATATTTAGCTCATTTGCTGTGACATACTGTGTTTTGTGTCAGTAAAATAATCATAATAACAACGACAACAGTATCATTCAGGTTGAGGCTATTTGGCAGATCGTATCTCCCTGTCCAATTATTATTATTATTATTATTATTATTATTATTATTATTATTATTATTGTTGTTGTTGTTGTTGTTATTAGAAACACAGCAAGATTAGTCCACAGCAGACAAGATCGCCGGCTGTTGTATTGGATCACGCGTCGGACACTTCCCAAGTGTCTAGAACTGTGTGATGTATTGGTGAATAATGCGTGCAGATCCCAGTAAGGTGGCCTTCTGCAGCTGGCAGATGGTAATTTTGTCAGTACCGATTGTGTTTAAGTGCAGGCCAAGGTCTTTAGGCACTGCACCCAGTGTGCTGATCACCACTGGGACCACCTTTACTGTCTTGTGCCAGAGTCTTTTAATAGCAGTAGTAGTAGTAGTAGTAGTAGTAGTAGTAGCAGCAGCAGCAGCAACAGCAGCAGTAGTTATAGAAATAATAATAATAATTCAAAAATACATCACACAGTCCTGAATGCTTGGGAAGTGTTCAAATTGTGATTTTGTGATACAAAATCCAGCATATATATCTCGTTTGCTGTGTCATACTGTGTTTTTGTGTCAGTAAAAGAATAATAATAATAATAATAATAATAATAATAATAATAATAATAATTATTATTTACTTTTATCCCGCTTTCCCCCCCCCCCCCCAAATGGGACTCCAAGCCTGCCTTCTAGGGAATTAGTTTTAAAAGTTATTTATCTTTCCATCTGCTTTACTATTTATCTTAGTTTAATGCCATTTTAACAGTTTCCTTTGGTATGTTTTTCATTGTATCACCTTTTAAAGTGTGAGCTGCTTTTTGTCCCAAGTCTGAGAGAAAAGTGGGGTAGTAATAATAATAGATAGATAGATAGATTCATGATCTACACATCTATGGCTGGAAAATATTAACCTTTTTGCCATTTTATAGAAGAGATACCATTTGTATTAATGGGACGTGAGAATCTGTTGATTTTGGTATCCATAAATCCCCAGCAGATATCGAGGTCCTGCTGCAATAAAAATGGATCCAAATAGAAAGACCCTGTTCTGTGTTCTATAACTAATGGAAAACATGGGACATGGGAGGACAACCTTCAGTTCCCTGAAAACTGGTGTATTTCAGTGACTAAGAGGAGCATGAGCAATGAGTCAGGACGTCCCAGGAATGAATCTCACCAGGCCATGAACTCTTTTGTGTTTGCTTTAGACAAGCCTTGCTCTGTTTATGTATCTCAGTCTTGGCTGGAAGGAGTCCACTGTTCAATCTGGAACACACTCCATCTTTTCTTGCTTTTAGAAGCTAAGCAGTGTGGGCTTCAATGAACCATCGACAAATTGTGTCTTTTCTATCAAATGGCAAAAAGATCAATATTGTCCAACCATAGGAAAATCCTTCGATTCAGTATCTGTGGATACGGAGGGCCGATTATTGCATCCTCTGCCCCAGAATATCTCCATTTTGCCAATCCCTCTCACTAGTTTTCCCTCAAAACCACAAGTTTCTAATACATCAGTGGGGGGGGGGGTGCTTTGAGGGGTTACTGGACTCCACTTCCCATCATCCCTCTGCATTGACAACTTCTGGGAATTGCAGTCCAATCATTCCTCGAAGAATTATACATTCCTGAGCAAGCTGAGTTGAATGCTCGTACTGCGTGCGTAGTCTTCTAAATAAAACCATAGATATTTCTGCAAATGTTGTGATTACTTTTTTCCTTTCTTTTTAATACTTTTCAAAGTTTCACATCAAAGATATATTTGCAAGCCTGCAAAAGACATTACAAACAGCTACAGTATTGCGAAAAAATATTTTCATTGCAGGCCTATGTGTTGGGTTTTTGTTTTGTTTTGGAAGTAGAGACCAGATTGATAGTTTCCCAAAACACGTCATTAACAACAAGACTTTTCCAAATAGATTGATGCCAAGTTTCAAATCCGTTGAGAAAACCATTGCCTTTCTGTCAAGATTTCCTTTCCTCTTATCATAAGAGGATAAAAGTCAGACAGTGGATGATTTCAGTGGCAATCAGTGGACACTCTGTACATGTTCAAAGCCCTTTAGCATATTTTTTCCACCTCTTTCTGCATCTAGCAGAAAAGGAATTTTCACACAAATTTCCTCTGCTAGTCCAGATCTACCATGCTGTTAAATCTCATGGTAATATACTAAGAACTCAAATAGACTAGTCATGCTGGCTGGGGATAGTGGGAGTTGTAGTTCATGGTTGCAGAAAATTTATAGGTTGCATTCTGTAACTACATATCATGTAGTGGGTTGCTGTGAACTTTCCAGGCTGTATGGCCATGTTACAGAAGCATTCTCTCCTTGCGTTTCGCCCACATCTATGGCAACTTCAAAGCCTGGCTGCTTTCTGCCTGGGGGGAATCCTTTGTTGGGAGGTGTTAGCTGGCCCTGAATGTTTCCTGTCTTGTTTTCTGAGTGTTGTTCTTTATTTACTGTTCTGATTTTAGATGTTTCGCCTACATCTATGGCAGGTATCCTCAGAGGTTGTGAGGTCTGTTAGAAACTAGGCAAATGGGGTTTATCAATCTGTGGAATGTCCAGGGTGGGAGAAAGCACTCTTATCTGTTTGGAGCAAGTGTGAGTGTTGCCATTGGCCAGCTTGATAAGCATTGAATGGCCTTGCAGCTTCAAAGCCTGACTGCTTCCTGCCTCGGGGAATTCTTTGTTGGGAAGTGTTAGCCTGCCCTGATTGTTTCCTGTCTGGAATTCCCCTGTATTCTGAGTGTTGTTATTTATTTACTGTCCTGATTTTAGAGGTTTTTTTAAATACTGGTAGCCAGATTTTGTTCATTTTCATGGTTTCCTCCTTTCTGTTGAAATTGTCCACATGCTTGTGGATTTCAATGGCTTCTCTGTGTCATCTGACATGGTGGTTGTGAGAGTGGTCCAGCATTTCTGTGTTGGCCAATAATATGCTGTATCCAGATTGGTTCATCAGGTGCTCTGCTAAGGCTGACTTCTCTGGTTGAAATAGTTTGCAGTGCCTTTCATGTTCCTTGATTCGTGTTTGGGCAATGCTGCGTTTGGGAGTCCCTATGTAGACTTGTCCACAGTTGCATGGTATGCGGTAGCAGAAAGAAGGAAACCATGAAAACGAACAAAATTTGACAGTGGTGAGGTGGGTTAAACCCTTGTGCCGGCAGGACTGATGTTCACAGGTCAGAGGTTCAAATCCTGGGAGAGCACGGATGAGCTCCCTCTGTTGGTTCCAGCTCCCCGTGTGGGGACATGAGAGAAGCCTCCCACAAGGATGGTAAAACATCAAAAACATCCAGGAAGCAGCCAGGCTTTGATGCTACAAGGCTAATCAAGGTGGTCAGTTGAAACATTCACACCTAGCTCCAGCAGACAAGAGTTCTTTGTCCCACCCTGGTCATTCCACAGATATATAAACCCATTTTTCTAGGTCCAACAGACCTCACTACCTCTGAGGATGCTTGCCATAGATGCAGGCGAAACGTCAGGAGAGAATGCCTCTAGAACATAGTCATATAGTTAAAAAAAAACCCTACAACAACCCAGACAAGAGTTCTTTCTCCAACCCTGGACATTCAACAGATATATAAACACAATTTTCCTAGTTTTCAACAGACCACACAACCTCTGAGGATGCCTGCTATAGATGCAGGTGAAACATCAAGAGAGAATGCTTCTGGAACATGGCCATACAGCCTGGAAAACTCACAACAACCCAGTGATTCTGGCCATGAAAGCGTTCAACAACATATCATGTAGTGCTTTATTTGTGAATTTCTTTCTCCTGCTTTTCCTCCAATGAGCTCCAGGAGGCCTTCTCAACAATCCTGCGAGGTAGGTCACTTTGAGAGAGGAGCCACAAAACTGTCCCGGTCTGGTTCAACACTTTAAGCACTACATTGGATCTCCATGTGTTTAGCATGGAAACATCTCTGTATTATGCACGAGTGGGATATTTGGCCTCAGGTGACCCATCTATCCAATTCAGATCTTGCAATCTCTTAAGGTGCTCATCATACGTTCCTGCAAAGACACATTCTTGCTTTCTCCTGCTCTGTTTTCCTTCTTTTTTCCTCTCTTTCCACTGACACACTAACATTCCAAGTCCCATTTGCTCTGGAAATCCCTTTTGTGGCTTTCCTCCCACTATCTGGAAACCCATAAGAAGGAAAAGGGGTTCATGCTGTAGGGCCACATTCTGCACCGTGGGCTGCGCTCACTCCCCTAAGGGTTTGCATTCATTATGGCTGGATAGGTTAAATTACAACGTTAAAGGTCTTCTTACTTCAAGGAAGGGAAAGTCATAGGGCAGTTTAACCTCACAGATTTGCATCGAAGGACATTTTAGAGCAGTGGTTCTCAACCTGGGGTCCCCAGATGTTTTTGGCCTACAACTCCCAGAAATCCCAGCCAGTTTACCAGCTGTTAGGATTTCTGGGAGTTGAAGGCCAAAACATCTGGGGACCCCAGGTTGAGAACGATTGTGCTTATGTATCTGTCAAGACCCAGGCAGACCAGCAAAGCAAACGGCACTGTAAGAGTTAAATGAAGGTCTTTAATGTCTATTAACAAAACAAAAGGAGGCTCTTAAAGTCAGAGTTGTAAACACAAAAGGCTTGCGGTCAGCAGGAATGTAAACAAACTGGTCTCAGTCAGTCTTTGCTGGCAAAAGGAAAGCAAGTCTAAACAGAAGCAGGCAGCTTGGATTCAGCAGTAAAACTCAGTCCGTTTCAAAGGCAAACAAAACAGCAAACAGCAATCCGCATGAAGAGCGGTCCAACGAAGATTCCAGGGATTAGCAGAGGCGTAGTCAGGCAGTCCGAGGGTCAAGGCAAGGAAGACTCACGAGTCTGGTTCCGGCAGGGTTGTTCACACGATCAGGAAACACGAAGCTGCAAACAAGAGCTCACGGCAGGAGTTAAACACAAGGCACACGGTAACGCGACACTTTGAACTCTGCGATCAGTTTGTCCCCAAACTGCTCCTTAAATCTCATCAGAGTCGCTGGAGTCACTTTCAGCTGCGTCTAATTCCACAGGTGAATCCCGGCTGCGCCATTGTTGCCAGTCAGTACTTCGGGCTCCATCCTGCAAAGTATTATCTGCAACCCAAGTATCATCAAAACCCTGGAATTCATCACTAGAGGTGGGAGCAGTAATCACATCCATTACTTCCTGAACTTTAGTCCAGTCCAGCTCTTCCTCTTCGCTGTCAAACTCCCCACAATCAGCTATATCTCTAAGGCGTTTAGCAACAGATCCCACATTGCTATTCGAGCTGCTGCCTACTCTCTTTACACCTCTGTAATCTTCCAGCTCCATTTCCTCGCGAGTAAAACCCTCAAAATCCTCCTCATCCGTAGTCTCTAATCCGTTTCAGCTGTTGCTGAGCTTCTTCATCCTCTAAACCACGTTTCCTTCTACTACTAGTAGTAGGTGCATGAGACAAATGCTGAGTCTCAACAGCAGATGATCCAACGAACAAGTCAGCAAAGCTTGGAAGTCCATTTGGCCCTCCATATTTGCAGGTTTAACAATTGCAGATTTTATTTGTGGGTTTGACTAAGATGTTCCCTCTAAGAATCTCTTGGTCCTTCACAACAAAGAGGGGTCAGCCTTTGGGATAGGTTGACCTAAGGCCTCTTTTACACTGCCATATAAAATCCAGATTATCCACTTTGAGCTGGATTATATGGCAGTGTAGACTCAGTGTAGATTGGGTGGCCCACAAGGTCTCTTGTAACTCTATGATTCTATATAATCCAGTTCAAAGCAGATAATGTGGACTTTCTTCTTTGATTATCTGGATTATATGGAATTGTAGCATGCTGGAGGATCTAGAGCAGTAGTTCTCAACCTGTGGGCCCCCAGGTGTTTTGGCCTACAACTCCCAGAAATCCCAGCCAGTTTACCAGCTGTTAGTTGAAGGCCAAAACATCTGGGGACCCACAGGTTGAGAACCACTGATCTAGAGATTCCTAAAGGGAATAGTTCTCTAGACATTTCTAGGTCCTCCAGTGTGAATCTGTGGTCAATTTACTCCAGATGTTAACCACAGATTTGTGCTTGAGAATTTAGACTCTATCTAGACTGCTAAATAATTCAGATTTTCTTTGAACTGGATTATATGGTGGTATAGACTCATATAATCCAACTCAAAGAAGATAATGTGGATTATCTGTATTATATGCCCATGTAGAAGGGACCTAAGACTGGATCGACATTGCCATATAATCCAGATTATCTGTTTTGCACTGGATTATATGGCAGTGTAGACTCATACAATCCAATTCAAAGTAGATAATGTGGATTATCATCTTTGATAATCTAAATTATATGGCCGTATAGAAGGGGCCTAAGACTGGATCAACATTGCCATATAATCCAGATTATTTGCTTTGAACTGGATTATATGGCAGTGTAGATTCATATAACCCAACTCAGATAATGGTGATTATCATCTTTGATAATAAGGATTATATGGGAGTGAAGAAGGGGCCTAAGACTGGATCGACATTGCCATATAATCCAGATTAGTTGCTTTGAACTGGATTATATGGCAGTGTAGACTCATATAACCCAACTCAGATAATGGTGATTATCATCTTCGATAATAAGGTTTATAAGGCAGTGTAGAAGGGGCCTAAGACTGGATCTACATTGTCATATAATCCAGATCATCTGCTTTGAACTGGATTATATGGCAGTGTAGACTCATATAATCCAACTCAAAGTAGATAATGGTTATTATCAATAATCTGGATCATATGGCAGTGTAGAAGGGGCCTAAACCTGGATCAACATTGCCATATAATCTAGATTATTTGCACTGAACTGGATTATATGGCAATGTAGACTCATAATCCAGTTCAAAGCAGATAATGTGGATTTGTTTGCTTTAATACTCCGGATTATATCACAGTGTTGATCCAGCCTTAGACATTCCTAGAGAAATTTAGAAATTAGGTTAGAAATAAATGATTTCATGATTTTTCCACCTAACCTCCTGCAAAAGTGGAGGGCCTACTGTGACTAGTTATATACAACTACTTGTAGTAAATGTATTTATGCGAGAGCAAAGAGATAAGTAAATTCAAATGAATTATGGTTGCTGAGCCTGGACCGGCACATGCAACAGATACGTGGTGTGTGCCCTGTGCAAACAGGGCAAAAGTATGATGCCGGCACCCTCTTCCCTGCGACCGCTCCCTCTCCTCCTGCTCCCTTCGTTGCATGACCTCCGCCGCTGCATGGCGCATGCCCGCCCCACTGCCCCTAACGCCCGTCTGTCTTTTCCCTCTCGTAGGTGCCAGCAGGTGCTCCCTTTCTGCTGTAAACCTCCCCAAACATGTGGACTCTATAATCAACAAACGCCTCTCCAAATCTTCTGCCACCCTCTGGAACTCACCCAGTAGAAGTAAGAGACCCCTTGGGGGGCAAAGAGCAGCGGAAGGGGAGGTCGCGGGGGGTCCTGTTCCTAACATTCCCATCCCTTTCCTACCCCAGAGGCTCAGGGCCGTGTCCTGTTTTTGAAAATGATTGCCATCATTGCGTGCCTTCAACTTGTTTCTCACTTATGGTGATCTTATCACTGGGGTTTTTGGGGCTGAGTGTGTGTGACTTGCCTAGTTGGTTTCCATGGCCAAATGGAGAATGTAACTCTCATCTCTAGCATTGTAGTCCGATGCTTAAATAGCTACTCCACATTCGCTTTGGTTTATAGCAAAGTGCAGAATTGGATACTTGGTATAATTTAGCATATCCACTTTTAAGTCTGCGTTTTTTAAAAGCAACTTTCTAGTCCCCATAGCTGCCAAATGAACTACGCACATGTATGTTCAGATCAAATCTCAGGAATCTGAGGTGGAACTTGGTAGGATTTCCTTTGTAGTGAGAGCGCCTTTCTTCGCTCTGTGACATGTGCACAAACTTAGTGCAAATCAGTACAAATAATAATAATAATAACAATAATAATAATAATGCTTTATTTATATTCCGCCCTATCTCCCCAAGGGGACTCAGGGCAGATCACAGTTACACATACACAACTAACATTCAATCGCTCTGTGACATGTGCACAAACTTAGTGCAAATCAGTACAAATAATAATAATAATAATAATAATAATAATATTGCTTTATTTATATTCTGCCCTATCTCCCCAAAGGGACTCAGGGCAGATCACAGTTACACATACAAAACTAACATTCAATGCCGTTTGAACAGACAGAACAGAGGTATGTTGTGTTGACGTACAGCTTTTTGGCACCTTGGAGGTTGTGCTCAAATCCAGCCACAGGGGGGTGCTGTTGCGCCATCTTCTATGACAAAGAGTCATCAGGACTTCCTCCTTCCTTTTGGTCACTGGGCATTTTCTGATCTTTTCTGTTATGGTGTCGTAAAATACCTCCAGAGCCCCCGGTGGCCCAGTGGGTTAAACCTCTGAACTGCTGAACTTGCTGTTCGAAAGGTCACAGGTTCGAATCCGGGGAGTGAGGTGAGCTTTGAATGTTAGCCCCAGCTTCTGCTAACCTAGCAGTTCAAAAACAAGCAAATGTGATCAGTAGATATCGCTTCTGCGGGAAGGTAGCGTACCATGCAATCATGCTGGCCACATGACCTTGGAGGTGTCTACAGACAACACTGGCTCTTTGGCTTAGAAATTGAGATGAGCAGCACAGTCAGACACGACTGGACTTAATGTCAGGGGAACACCTTTACCTTTACCTAAAGTACCTCCCCCACTTTTTACCGGTACCTAATTTCTCTACTTACAGCTCTGAGCTGTTTTCGAACTGCTTAGGTAAACAGTGAGCTGGGCTGATAGTCGGGTGTTCATGCTGACCCCTAGCTTCGAACTGGCAACCTTTTGATTAGTAGATCTTCTCACTTGTTGATGATTTACCAGCTGTGCTAAAATACAAATGAGGGGTTTTTTTGTGGGGGGGGGGGGAGTTCAGTGTGGCGCATCATATGGAATTTGCACTCACCTTGATGCATGTGCTCACACTGAATATTCCTCAGTTTAGCTGCAGGAGTTGGAATAGATTTGTTGTTAGCTGCCATCAAGTTGAGTTCTGATGACCCCATGAATGGTAGATTTCCAAGTTAGGCAATCCTTGGTTGAGTCCATCCATCAGGAATGCAGGCTTCATCTTTTACCTTTCCAAGCATTATTAGCTCATGATGTGGCATAGTATGACAACCTCCCTTAGTCACCTTGGCTTCTAGGGAGAGGTCAGGCTTGAGTTGTCCATTCATTTGTCATTCTTGTTTTTTAAGCCAGTTCCCTCCGTACCTATTTATCCTAGGAATAGATTGACAGGACTATTCACCTAGAAGGAGTTGCATCGACCTTATGTGAACAGCTAAGCACGTTGTCAATTTCAAACATTGCTCAAGAGATTCTGTGGTTTGGATCCAACTGCAGCTTTTGTTCGGTTGAGTGCAGCCCTGCCGCTTAAGGAATTTAATTATATCTAGAAGGTGGGAGCATTAAACACACAGCTGCTTGATATTCATCAGAATGCAAGTGTCCCTTCGGAGAGAGATAGTTTATAAACAAATTATTATTATTATTATTATTATTATTATTATTATTATTATTTTGCAGTTCCCAACTGTAAGCCGAGGGACAGGGCCAGATGTCACTTGCCAGCACAGAATGAATGTCTTAGCTTCTACACTGCCATAAAATCCAGATTATCAAAGAGGATAGTCCACATTATCTGCTTTGAACTGGATTAGGCAAGGCTTTAACACAGCTGGTTAATCATAAGCAGCAATAGATCTTTCCCAACTGAAAGGTTGGCAGTTCGAGCCTGGGTTGGGTTGAGCACCACACCTTCAGCCTTGCTTACTGTCCACCTAAACCGTTCGAAAACAACTGTAAGTAGAGAAATTAGGCACCGCTTAAGAGGGGAGGTGTTTTACGGCACCATAAGAAGCTAGCGATCAAAGAACAGGAAGAAAGTCTGTGATCATAAAACGCTAGTTGTCATTGAGGATGGAGCGAAAGCACCCCCTGTGGCCATAACTGAGCATAACCTCCAGGACACCAAAGCCAACACATACCTCTATCTGTCTGCCTGTCCTGTATGTCTAACGGCATTGAATGTTTGCCATTTATGTGTTCTGTGGTGTGTCATGAGTCCCCTTCGGGGTCAGAAGGGCGGAATATAAATGCTGTAAATTAATAAATTATAAATTATACAAGTTTGCACTACCCTATGGAAGCTCCTGTGACGCAGCAGGTTAAACCACTGAGCTGTTGAACTTGCTAACCAAAAGGTCAGCAGTTCGAATCTGGGGAGCAGAGTGTTAGCCCCAGCTTCTGCTAACCTAGCAGTTCGAATACATGCAAATGTGAGTAGATGAATAGGTACCACTCCGGCGGGAAGGTAACAGAACTCGATGCAGTCATGCTGCCCACATGACCCAGGAGGTGTCTATGGACAATGCCGGCTCTTCAGCTTAGAAATGGAATTGAGCACCACCCCCCAGAGTCGGACACGACTAGACTTAATGTCAAGGGGAAACCTTCACCTTTTACATTGCCCTATAATCCAATTCAAAGCAATTAATCTGGATTTTGTATGGCAGTGTAAAAGGGGCCTTGGCTGCCCATGAATGCTGTATTACATCTTTTGGGCCAGACCGTATAGAAGTCAAAGGAGTGTAACTTAGTGCTGGGTTTGAACTAAGAGAGAGAAACAGGCAGAAGTGTACACTGAGTTGCTTTTTTGCAACCCAAGTTGCATTTTATATGGGAGAGATTTGGCTGAAAACTGCAAGCCAGCTTCTAGTTCAATCTTTGGTCCACCCAAATATTTTGAACTTCAGTTGCTCATAAGCTGTACTTTGGGATCTAAAGATTCCTAGAGAGATTTCTGATGGGTTTTTTTTAAAAAAGAGTGTTTTCTATTATTTGCAGTTTTGCAGTGGGCTTGTGCCTCTAATGCCAACAAAAGTGGAAGACGGGCTTCATATGCTTCCTTGAACACTTTTGGTGGGTTGAGTTGAGGGAGACTTTTCCAAAGAGATTGGTCAGAGATTGGTTTCATCATCACAAGCTTCAGCCATTTCACCCTGAGACCTTTCAGATGTTGACAAGTGAAGCCAGGTTCTTCCGCATGTACGGAAACTACATATCTGCCTGATAGCTCTCAGAAAAGGCACATCTTCCTCCATGACAGAGCAGGCTTGTTTTCTGCTGCCCTGGAAACTAGAACTCATAGAATCATAGAATCAAAGAGTTGGAAGAGACCTCATGGGCCATCTAGTCCAACCCCCTGCCAAGAAGCAGGAATATTGCATTCAAATCACCCCTGACAGATGGCCATCCAGCCTCTGTTTAAAAGCTTCCACCACACTCCAGGGCAGAGAGTTCCACTGCTGAACGGCTCTCACAGTCAGGAAGTTCTTCCTCATGTTCAGATGGAATCTCCTTTCTTGTAGTTTGAAGCCATTGTTCTGCGTCCTAGTCTCCAAAGCAGAAAACAAGCTTGCTCCCTCCTCCCTGTGGCTTCCTCTCACATATTTATACATGGCTATCATATCTCCTCTCAGCCTTCTCTTCTTCAGGCTAAACATGCACAGCTCCTTAAGCCGCTCCTCATAGGGCTTGTTCTCCAGACCCTTGATCATTTTAGTCGCCCTCCTCTGGACACATTCCAGCTTCTCAATATCTCTCTTCAAAAGTGGTGCCCAGAATTGGACACAATATTCCAGGTGTGGTCTAACCAAAGCGGAATAGAGGGGTAGCATTACTTCCCTAGATCTAGACACTATGCTCCTATTGATGCAGTGGAGCAATGGCTTCAAATTTCAGATTTCTCCTGAACATTAGGAAGAACACCCTGATTGTAAGAACTGTTCAATAGTGGAACTCACTGCCTTGGATTGTGGGGGAGGCTCCTTCTTAGGAGGCTTTTAAACAGAGGCTGGATGGCCATCTGTCAGTGGCACTTTGATTGAGCTTTTCCTGCATGGCAGGGGGTTGGACTGGATGAGTCTATGAACTGGATGAGTCCAACTATATGAGTCTATGATTCTATTCCATAAATATACTGTATATACTCGAGTGTATACTTTTTTGGACTGAAAAAGCTCCCCTCGGCTTATACTCGACTCAAGGTTATTTATTATTTTACTCTGTTATTAGTATTATTTTTATATCATGTATTATTTTACTCTATTATTATTACATTTACAGTATGTTACTCTATTATTATTATTTTACACTATTTATGATTATTATTAGATTTATTATTTTACTTTATTAGTATTGCATTTATCATTTTACTCTATTATTACATTTAATATTTTACTCTATTATTACTGCTATTATTGCATTTCCATTATTTTACTTTATTATTATTATTATTACGTTTATTATTTTACTCTCTTTATTATTGTATTGTCGGAGGCTTTCATGGCCGGAATCCATGGGTTGTTGTAGGTTTTTCCGGGCTATATGGCCATGTTCTGGAGGCAATTTTTCTCCTGATCCTATAGATGCAGGCGAAACGTCAGGAGAAAAATTGCCTCCAGAACATGGCCATATAGCCCGGAAAAACCTACAACAACCTCTTTATTATTGTTGGAAGGATACATAAGTACATTTACATTGAAGAGAAGGTTAGAATAATGATTTAATCAGAGTTGGGCAGTCTTATCTCAAATTACAGTTTTATGTAAATATTCAAAAACATTTCACCTCCAGGTGCCTCAATTAATGTAATTTTATTGGTATCTATTTTTATTTTGAAATTTACCAGTAGTAGCTGCATTTCCCACCCTTGGCTTATACTTGAGTCAATAGGTTTTCCCAGTTTTTTGTCGTAAAATTAGATGCCTCGGCTTATAGTCGGGTCGGCTTATACTCGAGTATATACGGTATGTGTTTTCATGGAGTTATATTTCCATGGCACTGTATCTTCATTGATCCTGAACTCAGGCCCTGACCGTTGCAAGCAGATCCAGTCACTCTTGTATCAGTTCCTCTCCAAATGTATCCCTACTTGTGAGGATACTTGTTTCCACTCCTCGCTGTTTTGTTTTGGCCGTTGCTTAGGGATGATTAAAAATACTCTGGGCATCCGAACAAAATGCCGGAAGAGGCGAGGGGAACGGCAAAGCAAGGAAGGGCCGACGCGTCTGAGCCGACCGAGAGCGTCACCGGCTTTGCCTGGATGTTTCATAGATATGGAATTGGGTGGGACCGTGTGATAGAATCATTGAGATAGTTCCCCCCTAGACACGCACCACACAAAACCCTTTGTGCAATTGACAGTGAGATTCCAGCCTTCGGAGCATCATTTTTTTTCAACTAACCATTCCTAACCAACGAACTCTAACCTGGTAGCATATTTGCAATATTGTGTAAACTTGTGACCGCACTTTCTCCTGGTTTCCTTTGTCCCAAGCATGTAGCGGGGGGGGGGGGGGGGGGGGGGGGGGGGGGGGGGGGGGGGGGGGGGGGGGGCTTGAGGGGCTTCAGCCCCCCCCCCCCGAAATTCTCATGGTGGTCCGCAAGAAGGCCTTACTGGTACATTATTTAAACTGTTATGTTTATTTATATCATGATCTGATCACCATGCTCAATATATCCCATATGCATGGGGCTATTGGGATAACGATACAAAAGGTTTGCTAGGGTAGATCCTCACCCCCCCCCTTTGAATCAAACTCCCCCCCCCCCCCCGAATCAAACTCAGCACCCCCCGAATCAAAATCCTGGCTACGGGCCTGCCTTGACCCGAATCCTGTTCACAAAACCTGTCTTCTTTTGTGTATTTAATATGGTATTTTTAATGTGATTATTCAGTGGGCATGAGCACAAGAAGTAATGCTTTAAAAGCATATAATTTTTTTTTATCGTGTCAGAAGCGACTTGAGAATATACTGCAAGTCGCATCTGGTGTGAGAGAATTGGCCATCTGCAAGGACGTTGCCCAGGGGACACCCAGATATGTTACCATTCTGTGTGAAGCTTCTCTCATGTCCCCGCATGGGAAGCTGGGGCTGACAGATGAGAGCTCACCCCCTCTTGCAGAGTCGAACCACCAACCTTCAGGTCTTCTGGTCAGCAGTTCCGCTAGGGTTCAACTCGGTGGTTCTCAACCTTCCTGCTTTAGTTCTTTGAATCCCACTTATAACAATAGAGTTGAGGACAAAGAGGAACGGTGGGAGGATGAGACATTGTAAGTGAGACAGCAAGGGAATAATTGGGACTGTACCTGCAAAATCAGGACAGTAGAGGTATGTGACCAACAAAAGTCCCAATCTTTTGCATGGATCTACTCAGTTGAAACTGATGGTAGAACCACCCAGGAATAGGCTTGAATCCCCCAAAACACCCAGCCAAGCAGGATTTGGGAGATTCACCCCACGGACCACATAGAATCATAGCATAGGAAGAGACCCCAAGGGCCATCCAGTCCTTTAAAATTCTCCTAAGTCCCATCTTCCCTTAATTCGGTGTTTCTCAACCTTCCTGATGACACAGCCCCTAATACTGTTTCTCATTTTGTGGTGACCCCCAACCATAAAATTATTTCCATTGCTAATTCATAACTGTACATAATGTTGCTACTGTTATGAATCGTAATGTAATGTATTTTCATTCACAGGACCAAATTTGGCACAAATACCCCATATGCCCAAATTTGAATACTGGTAGGGTTGGGAGGGGATTGATTTTGTCATTTGAGAGTTGTAGTTGCTGGGATTTATGCTTCACCTACAATCAAAGACCATTCTGAACTCCACCAATAATGGAATTGAACCAGTATTGGCAAACAGAATTCCCATGACCAAAAGAAAATACTGGAAGTGTTTGGTGGGCATTAACCTTGAGTTTTGGAATTGTAGTTCACCTACATCCAGAGAGCACTGTGGACTCAAACACTGATGGATCAGGACCAAACTTGGCATGAATATTCAATATGCCCAAAATGTAAACACTGGTGGGGTTTGGGGAAAACGGGCCTTGACATTTGGGAGTCATAGTTTCTGGGATTTATAGTTCATTCTGAACACCGTCAGTGATAGAATTGGGCCAAACTTCCCACACAGAACCCCCATAAGCAATGGAAAATACTGTGTTTTCTGATGGTCTTTGGCGATCCCTCTGACACCCCCTCACGACCCCCTCAGGGGTCCCGACAACCAGGTTGAGAAACATTGGTTTAACTCATTGCACCACCACTTATGATAAAGGCAGTATAATCCATCTTGCTAAATATAAGGATGACATTGTTGAAACGAATTAAAATCTCCCTTTATTTCATTTGCCTAACTTGAAAATGAGTGTTTCTTTCTAAAATAGGTTTTTGAGTTCTGATAAATTACAAAAAAGATGGGAATCGTTTTTTGGGGGGCATGTTTGGACCATGCCTTTTGCTTGATCCTCTCCCTCCCTCTTTTGGCATGAGAAATGCTCACCCCTGTGTCCATTGTGCAATACAAACGCTCATTCCAGGGGGCTTTGTGTCAGTCCGGTTTGTGATATTGTTCACTTCTGTCCTAGGAATCTGCTTGAATCTAACCCTTTGAGCAATAAATATCTCCTGTTTGAGATGGAAGACAAGACCTGTCTCTTTTTGGCCTTCGTATTGCTCATTGTTCAGTTCAGCTACACCTAGAAGTCAAAATGCATGGCAGAAAGCAGGCTTTGTTACTACAGTATTTTGTTTTTGAGGACAATATAACTCTGGAACTCATAAGAACATTAGAAAGGCAGCCTAAAGCCCTTTCTGGTCCAAGATTCTAGTCCACACAGTAGCCGACTGAAGAAGTGGTGGGTTTATTGCCCTTGAGACCATCCGTCACTGCCCTGGGTTCTCAGCTTGTCCTGGCACACCCAAAAACAGTCTCAGACAGTTCAAAGAAATTTCTTTATTCACAATTGTGAAGGCGTACGGTATCATCACAGACAAAACATGTCCCAAAGGGTTTTTATATCTCTTTGTAAACATCTCAGGTCACAGTTCTAGCCTAGGTCAAGTTCCCATATTTGGTCATACTATAAAATCTTCTACTTTCATTGGCTTAAGCTCACCTCTGCATTCTACCAAATTGGCCACTACAAAAGATAAACAAAAAGACATAATACGTGTTGCTCCTTCCCGAATGGGAGGGGATATTCCTGCTTTTTCTAACTTTGGTTCCTTCACTGAGACAGGGGCTCCTTCTACACTGCCATATAATCCAGTTTCCGAATCCAGATCTGCTTTGAAGTGGATTATATGAGTCTACACCACCACATAATCCAGTTCAAAGCATATAATCTGGATTCAGAAACTGGATTATATGACAGTGTAGATGGGGCCTGAGTCTCCTCCATCTTGTGTCTTTGATCCTGGAGATAGTATACAGTCAGCCCTCCACATGTGTACTCTTGAGGATTTGATTTTTCATGGGATTCATTTAATATGTTCTCCCCAGGAATATCTAGATCCTCTACTGTTATTCTGTGGTCAACCTCCTTTGGAAATTGACTCTAGAACATGCTGGAAGACCTGGATATTCCTAGAGAGAACACTTCTATAGGCATTGGAGGTCAACTTCAAGCAGACATTGGCGATCTAGTCATGCTGGGAGCCCATTGGAAATTGACTCTAGAACATGCTAGAAGACCTGGATATTCCTACAGAGAACACTTATCTAGGCATTGGAGGTCCACCTGTGCGGTTCTGTGGTCAACTTCAAGCAGATGTTGGTCATCGAGTTGTACTTGGGAGCTCATTGGAAATTGACTCTAGAACATGCTGGAAGACCTGGATATTCCTAGAGAGAACACTTCTATAGGCATTGGAGGTCAACTTCAAGCAGACGTTGGCCATCTAATCATGCTGGGAGCCCATTGGAAATTGACTCTAGAACAGTGGTTCTCAACCTGTAGGTCCCCCGGTGTTTTGGCCTACAACTCCCAGATATCCCAGCCAGTTTACCAGCTGTTAGAATTTCTGGGACTTGAAGGCCAAAACATCTGGGGACCCACAGGCTGAGAATCACTGCTCTAGAACATGCTGAAAGACCTGGATATTCCTAGAGAGAACACTTCTCTAGGCATTGGAGGTCCACCTGTGCAGTTCTGTGGTCAACTTCAAGCAGACGTTGGCCATCGAGTCAGGCTAGGAGCCCTAGAGATTCCTAGCAGAACACTTATCTAAGCATTTGTAAGTCTTCCTGTATGGCCCCTCACCCTTGTGAAAGTGGAAGGACTACCATATCTAAATCATGACTGGTGGCCATCAAAGGTTGTCTTTTATTTTGTTTTTATTTGCCCTCGAGCCAACCCTATGATGGAGAGACCTCCAAGAGCCCCAGTTATCAACTGCTCTTCTCTTGAGTTACAAACTCAGGATTGCGGCTTCCTTGATTGAACCAATCCATCTATACATTTCCCTCTTTTCGTACTTCTTTCCACTTTTCTGAGCATTCATCTTTTCCCATGAGTCATATCATCTCATGATATGTCCAAAGTATGACAGCCTCCTTTTAGTGATCTGGGGAAGGTCCTCTTCTTTAATTTTTTTCCAATCCCAGTTCAGTTCTACTACTTCTTATGATGATGAATCCCACAATCTGACTGTGCATTGAGCGAAGAAGCTCTTCTTTTCATCTGGCCTGCTTCTCCCAGCTTGAGTGAATGAGGTTGGGTATGGTTACCGTTGTCCCTCCTCTGTATCTGCAAATTTGATTTTTGCAGAGCTGATCATAAATGGGTTTGATAAAAAATAGTCTCTCTAGATCAGTGGTTCTCAATCTGTGGGTCCCCAGATGTTTTGACCTTCAATTCCCAGAAATCTTAACAGGTAGGAAACTGAATGGGATTTCTGGGAGTTGTAGGCCAAAACACCTGGGGACCCACAGGTTGAGAACCACAGCTCTAGATCCTTCAGTATGACTTGATGTTCAACCTCCTTAAGTTATGCTGGTGGACCTGGAGAATTTTGGAAAGAACACCTCTCTAAGAATCTTGAAGTGTTCCAGTACAATTCTAAGGTCAACTTCTGGCAGACAGTGTCCATAGAGTCTCACCGGAGGATCTAGAGATTCATAGACAGAATACTTCTCTGAACATTTGTAGATCTTCCAGCATGATCACTGCTGTTTTTTCAGTTTCACTTGAGTCCTGTGCTTCTAACCCTCCAAAATGTGGAATGCTGACTGCAGGAAAAAAAGCTTCCCCAATCTCAATTTTCTGCAAGTATTGGCCTCAAAAATCCTGCATCTTGTCCAGACTAGAATAGACTCAATTAATCAATGGGATATGTTGACTCACCATATCACAGTTGATTCAACAGGTCTACTCTAGTTGAGACTAACCCAACAGAATTTCAGACAGTGTGTAATATTTGCACAATATTTATCCTGTCTCAACATTACTCCCAACCATTTCCCTAAGTCACATGCATCAAACAAAAGACCTGAGGGCCAAATCCAATCCGCAACATCATTGTATGTGGTCCACAATGGTTTCAAATCCAGGGCAAGATAGTTACTGGGTTGTTGTGTATTTTCAGGCTGTATAAATGTATAAATGTAATTATTTTGTGTTGTTGAAGGCTTTCATGCCCCAAAACACTGGGTTATTGTGAGTTTTCAGGCTGTATAGCCATGTTCGAGAAGCATTCTCTCCTGATGTTTCACCTGCATCTATGGCAAGCATCCTCAGAGATTGTGAGGTCTGTTGGAAACTACAAAAATATTAATGTGGAATGTACAGGGTGGGAGAAAGAACACTGTTGGAGGTAGGTGTGAATGTTTAATTGGCCAGCTTGATTAACATTTAATGGCCTAGCCGTTTCAAGGTGTGGTTTCTTACTTCCTGGGGGAATCCTTTGTTGGGAAGTGAATAAAAAACTCTAAAACAGGGGATTTCCAAACAAGAAACAGTAAGGGCCAACTAATCACTTGCCAACAAAGGATTCCCCCAGGCAGTAAGATGTCACACCTTGAAAACAGCTAGGCCATTCATTGCTAATCAAGGTGGCCAATTGAAACATTCACACCTACCTCCAACAGGCAAGAATTCTTTCTCCCACCCTGGACATTCCGAAGATACATAAACTCCATTTTCCTAGTCTCCAGCCGACCTCACAACCTCAGAGAGTGCCTGCCATAGTTGCAGGAGAAACGTCAGGAGAGAATGCTTCTGGAACATGGCCATAACAGCTCAGAAAACTCACAATAACCCAGTGATTTTGGGCATGAAAGCCTTCAACAACACAAAGTCGTTACATTTATACATTCTTACAATTACAAACGGTTCTTTGAAGGCAACCATAAGGCTGACGTGACCCTCATTGAAAATGAGTTTGACACCCTTGCCCTAAGTGATACGGTTCCAGATATTCTAATCTTTGTTCAAGCAATGTTACGGCTCCTCCTTGCTGAGAGATTGTATGCTGGCGAGGGTTGAAACTAAGACGAATCTTGGCTTAAGTACACCTTCCTCACCTGTCTTTCCTTCCGCCAGACCGCAGCCTGCAGCTCAGCCCCTGGGAGAGCAGCATCGTGGACCGGCTGATGACCCCAACACTCTCCTTTTTGGCACGAAGCCGGAGTGCCGTGACGCTCGCCGGGAATGGCAAAGACCAAGGTAGGCAGGGGCTGGATTGAGTTTAAGTTGAAGCGTTGTCCCAATCGTGTACCCATTCACTGTATCTCACTTTCACTGCGAAGGCAATATTCTATGGGAGCCTGGGAATTGCAGTGTAGTGAGGCCCTAGAACTCTCTGGTTAAACTGCCAATCCCAGGATGCCGTGGCAGTTGAAGTAGTATCATAGCACTCCAGCTACCTAGTGTGAAGGGGCCCCAAGTCAAGTCAACACTATCTTGATTGATAATTTTAATCCAAATTTCTTCTGTTTATACCTCTATACCTTTTTGTTATTATGATTATGCATATGAAGGGATTTTATATTTAATTTCAGTTCTCACAGTGCATCTACACTGTCGAATTCATGCAGCTCGACACCACTTTAACTGTCATGGCTCAATGCTATACAATCATGGGAGTGTGGTTGTTTTATAGCAGGGGTCCTCAAACTTTTTAAACAGAGGGCCCTCAAACTGTTGGAGGGCCGGATTATAATTTGAAAAAAACCATGAATGAATTCCTATGCACACTGCACACATCGTATATGTAGTGCAAAAAACACTTAAAAACAATACAATAATTAAAATGAAGCACAATTTAAACAAATATAAACTTATTAGTATTTCAATGGGAAGTGTGGCCTGCTTTTGGCTGATGAGATAGGGTTGTTGTTGTTGTTGTTGTTGTTGTTGTGTGCTTTCAAGTCGTTTCAGACTTAGGTTGACCCTGAGTGAGGGCTAGGTAAATGACCTTAGAGGGCCGCATTCGGCCCCTGGGCCTTAGTTTGGGGACCCCTGCTTTATAGTGTCTTTTACCTTCTCTGCTAAAGAGGGTCTTATCAAACTATGTGGGGTTTCATAGCATCGAGCCATGCACAGTTACAGTGGTGTCAAACGACATTAAATATATAGTGTAGATTGCATGTGTGGCACTCATGGCCCGCAGGCTGATTTGGCCCATCATGTACTTTGTGTGGCCCTCTGGATGCTGGACTACAACTCCAGTATTCCTCATCATTAGACATCATAACTAGAGCAAATGGGAGTTGTAATACAGTAACATCTGGAAGGCTGCAGTTTGTTTTGTTCAGTCAGAGAGTAGGATTTAAATTTAAAGACAAGATGTGTAGATATGACTTTAAAATGTCCTTTAACCTTTCTTTCCCCAACCTCAGAGTCACAAGGTCTATTGGGTTGCAATTCCCATTATCCGCATAGGGCAGATATGGGCAAACTCAGGCCCGGAGACCGGATGCAGCCCCTTGGGCTCTTTTCTCAGGCCCTCCTCTCTCTCACCATCCTATCCTTCTTTCTTTCGTTCCTCCTTCCCTCCCACCCTTTTGACCTTCTTTCCTCTTTCCTCCCTCCTTCCCTTCCATCCTTCCCTCACTTTTGTCTTTCCTTCCTTCTCTCTGTCATCCCTCCATTTTTCCCCTTTTGTCATTCCTTCCCTCTCTGTTTCATACCTCCCTCCCCCACTTTCTCCTTCCTTCATTCTCTTTTGTCTTTCCTTTCTTCTCTCTTTCCTTTATCCTTCCCTTCCTTCCTTCCATCCTTCCCTTCCACCCTTTTGTCCTTCCTTCCTTCCCTCTTTCCTCCCTCTTACCATATCTCTCCCTTCCTTCCTTCCTTCCTTCCTTCCTTCCTTCCTTCCTTCCTTCCTTCCGTCCTTCCATTCATCCGTCTGTCCATCCCTTTTGTCTTTCCTTCCCTCTCTCCCTCTTTCTCCTTCCATCCTTTTCTTCCTCCCTTTCATCCTTCCTTCCTTCTTTCTTTCCTTCCTCCATTCCTTCCATCCTTCCCTTCCTTCCCTTTTGTCTTTCCTTCCTTCTATCTTTCTCCCTCCTTCCCTCTCTTCCTCTTTCTCCTTCCATTCTTTCCCTTCCTCCCTTTTGCTCTTTCTTCCTTTTCTCTTTCCTTCCTCCTCCTTTTTCCTTCCATCCTTCCTTCCACCCTTTCTTTCCCTTCCTCCCTTTTGTCTTTCCTTCCTTCTCTCTTTCCTCCCTTCCCCTCTCTCCCTCTTTCTCCTTCCATCTTTCCCTTCCACCCTTTTGTTCTTCTTTCCCTCTTTCCTCCCTCCTTCCCTCTTCCTCTTTCTCCTTCCATTCTTCCCTTCCTCCCTTTTGCTTTTTCTTCCTTTTCTCTTTCCTTCCTCCTTTCCTTCCACCCTTCCCTTCCACCCTCTCATTCTTCCTTCCTTCCCTTTTATCTTTCCTTCCTTCCCTCTTTCCTCCCTCTCTCCCTCTTTCTCCTTCCATCCTTCCCTTCCCCTTTTCTTCTTTCCCTCTTTCTTCCCTCTCTTCCTCTTTCTCCTTCCATTCTTCCCTTTTGCTCTTTCTTCCTTTTCTCTTTCCTTTCTCCTTTCCTTCCATCCTTCCCTTCCACCCTTTCATTCTTCCTTCCTTCCCTTTTGTCTTTCCTTTCTTCCTCTTTCCTCCCTCTCTCCCTCTTTCTCCTTCCATCCTTCCCTTCCATCCTTTTATTCTTCTTTCCCTCTTTCCTCCCTCCTTCCCTCTCCCTCTTTCTTCTTTCATTGTTCCCTTCCTCCCTTTCGTCCTTCCTTCCTTCCCCCTTTCCTTCCTTTCTTTGTCAGGCAGCCAGTCCTCCTGAGAGGGAGCGCTAGCATGCAGCCCCCAAGTTAGAAAGTTTGCCCATGCCTGACATAGGGGATAATCAAAAGTAATGGAACTTATTGTTCAAAGCCATCCGGGGACCCAAATGGGACAAAAACTAAAGAGCACAAACCACTGTGTAAAAAATTATAGTTCGTTCTCTGTATCCATGGATTTTGAAGGCAACCATAAGGTGGATGTGGCCCTCCATGAAAATGATTTTGACACACCTGTGTAAATGCACCCTAGAATTCTCAAGATCCCCCATCAGTTTTTGAATGAGTCCTGCTACCCTGAATCGAGGTTGTGGTCTATCTACCATGATCAGAATGATGTTTGTAAGGTCGTGAGCAGAAATAACACAATCTCTATACCACATACAACTCATGTTGGGTTCCATTCCCAGACTTGATTCCTTTTGCTCTTAGCCTTGGGTCAGCTGACTGTCCCTCACTCCCCATTACCTCCACAGTTGTGCCGGTGTGTCCCCGCTCTGCCTCTGCCAGCCCACTCAGCCCTTGCAACAACCACCGGATGCACCATCGCTGCTCGGAGCGACGGCGGCCGGCCACCAGCAGTCCTGATGTGACGCCCCGGCGCAAGGCTGCGGCTTCCCCTGTAAGTTCCTTTCTTCTTCACTCCCCAATAACAGCAACATTTCCTTCACACACAACAGCCTTCACACTGGAGCTTTACACACAATGGCCTTCCACCTGGGACTTCTCTGACTGATGCTTCTCTCATCAGTCCCTCTCAAACTGAGGCCTACTAACACACTGAGGCCTTTCTCCCACTGAGGCCTCTCCCAGACTGAGGCGAACTAACACTGAGGCCTTCCTCCCACTGAGGCCTCTCCCAGACTGAGGGTTGTTATAGGCACACCGGCTTATATTGAACTGCAGCTTTTGCTGAGTCGTATCTATTTAACCCTTTCAGTGCTTGACTCACATTTTTGTAATTAAAAACTATTTATTTGGTTACTAATGAACTTCTATTGACATGGAAGCCAAGAGGTGTATGCTTCCTCTTCATCTTGGAAAGAAGTGATAAGTGGAGTGCCGCAGGCTTCCGTCGTGGGCCCGGTCCTGTTCGACATCTGTATTAATGACTTAGATGAAAGGCTAGAAGGCATGATCATCAAGTTTGCAGACGACACCAAATTGGGAGGGACAGCCAATACTCTAGAGGACAGGAGCAGGATTCAAAACCATCTTGACAGATTAGAGAGATGGGCCAAAACTAACAAAATGAAGTTCAACAGTGACAAATGCAAGATACTCCACTTTGGCAGGAAAAACGAAATGCAGAGATACAGAATGGGGGACGATGCCTGGCTCGAGAGCAGTACGTGTGAAAAAGATCTTGGAGTCCTCGTGGACAACAAGTTAAACATGAGCCAACAATGTGATGTGGCGGCAAAAAAAGCCAATGGGATTTTGGCCTGCATCAATAGGAGCATAGTGTCTATAGGGAAGTCATGCTACCCCTCTATTCCGCTTTGGTTAGACCACACCTGGAATATTGTGTCCAATTCTGGGCACCACAATTCAAGAGAGATATTGACAAGCTGGAATGTGTCCAGAGGAGGGCGACTAAAATGAGCAAGGGTCTGGAGAACAAGCCCTATGAGGAGCGGCTTAAGGAGCTGGGCATGTTTAGCCTGAAGAAGAGAAGGCTGAGAGGAGATATGATAGCCATGTATAAATATGTGAGAGGAAGCCACAGGGAGGGAGCAAGCTTGTTTTCTGCTTCCCTGGAGACTAGGACGCAGAACAATGGCTTCAAACTACAAGTAAGGAGATTCCATCTGAACACGAGGAAGAACTTCCTGACTGTCAGAGCCATTCAGCAGTGGAACTCTCTGCCCCAGAGTGTGGTGGAGGCTCCTTCTTTGGAAGCTTTTAAACAGAGGCTGGATGGCCATCTGTCAGGAGTGATTTGAATGCAATATCCCTGCTTCTTGGCAGGGGGTTGGACTGGATGCCCCATGAGGTCTCTTCCAACTCTTTGATTCTATGATTCTGTGTAGGATATCCCGACGTTTCTATCCCAAAATAACCTGGCTAGATTTAGGTGCAGTGTATCTTAACTGGGGAGCTATAGCTGCCTCAGTCTGTAAAATATCTTGAGAAAGAAAATGCCAGCCATTCTTTAAGCTGTTGCAATCCAGGACAGTAGTATATTCCCAACAAAGTTTCTCTAAAATGGGCATGGGTTTATTATACCCCTCCATTTAGTGAGAAATGCTGGGAATTAGAATCCAACAATATCTGGATGACCTAATGCATATCCATGTTCTTGTGTTTGAGATATGATGATGGTGATGATGATGACGATGATGATCCTTACCATGCAGAATAGGGTTAGTTACCTATTACCTATACCCAGACAGATACAGAGAGCTGAATTCAAAGAGTTGAGTAGTTACAGCTGAATTCCATGTGGATCAGGTTTGGAATCCATGGTATTGATTGTTTTTGGACTGCAGAGTTCCAGAATCCCATGACTAGCAAGGTCATTGACTATTGTATGTTGACTGGTGGGTTTCAGATGTTGTAGTTTAAAAAAAGAAGTAAATGTCCCAAGATCTGCAACAAGTTCTGGGGCCAGGCTTTAGCACAGCTGATAAATCACCAGGAATGATAAGATCAACCAACTGAAAGGTTGTCAGTTCGAAGCCCTGGGTCGGTGTGAGCTCCTGACTGTCAGCCCAGATTACTACTTACCTAAGCAGTTCAAAACAGCTGAAGTTGTAAGTAGAGAAATTAGATACCGCTAAAACAAGCGGGGAGGTATTTTACAACACCATAAAGAAAAAGATCAGAAAATGCCCGGTGACCAAAAGGAAGGAGGAATTCCTGATTGCTCTTTGTCATAGAGCAGTGGTTCTCAACCTTTCTAACACTGTGACCCCTAAATATGCTTCCTCGTGTTGTGGTGAGCCCCAACCATAAAATTATTTTCGTTGCTCCTTTATAACAGTAATTTTGCTACTGTTACGAATCGTAATGTAAATATGTGATATGCAGGATGTGTTTTCATTGTTACAAATTCAACATACTTAAAGCATTGTGATTAATCAGAAAATATATGTGTGGGGGAGTATGGAAAACATGATGAGATTTGCAGTACCTTCAACCAATTCAGCTCTGACTTCCATAGACCACTGAGACCTCCACACAGAACTCCCATGTCAAACAAAAAATACTGGAGGGGTTTGGGAGGAATTGACAGTGATTTAGGGGAGATGTAGTTCACCTACATCTGGAGAGTATTATGAACCCAAACAACTATGGATCTGGACCAAACGTGGCACAAATACTCAATATGCCCGAATTTGAACACTGGTGGAGTTTGGGGGAAATAGACCCTGACATTTGGGAGTTGCAGTTGCTTGGATGTATAGTTCACCTGCCATCAAAGAGCATTCTGAACTTCACCAACAATTGAATTGGACTAAACTTGGCATACAAGACTCCCATGACCAACAGAAAATACTGGAGACATTTGGGGAAAATAGACCCTAACATTTGGGAGTTGCAGTTGCTTGGGAATATAGTTCCCCTGTCATTAAAGAACATTCAGAACTCCGACAATCATGGAATTGATCCAAACCTGGCATACAGAACTCCCATGACCAACATAAAATATTGGAGAAGTTTGGGGAAAATATACATACTTTGACATTTTGGAGGTGCTGTTGCTTGGTGCATTTTGGAGTCTGGGCCTAGATCTGGCAGGGAGACTCATGCCTCCGGCAAGCCTGGCAGGCGGTGAGAGCCGAGCACAGGAGGATCCCCCACGCAGCCTGGCCTTACATGGAGCCTCTTGCTGTCGGCCGACAGGAGAGCGATAGAGGCGAGGGAGGCCTCACGCAAGGCAGGGCCATGCGCGAAGCGGCCCTCGCCTGACCGCGAGGCCGGCGGGAGCACAATCGAGGCGAAGGAAGCCTCGCACAAGGCAGGGCCATGCGCGAAGCGGCCCTCGCCTGACCCACGTTCCTGCCAGACAGTGGGAGCGCAATCGAGGCGAGGGAGGCCTCGTGCGAAGCAGCCCTCGCCTGACTTGCGTCCCTGCCGGCCGGTGGAGGAGCTGACAAAGTGGAGGAGCTGACCTGGAAAGCCGGCATCCATTTGGAGGAGGGGGAGGGGGCAGGGCCAACCGAGGTGCCTTCACAACCCCCAGAAAATGGGCCAGCAACCCCCCTGGGGGCCGTGACCCCCAGTTTGAGAACCACTGTCATAGAGGATGGAGCAACAGCACCCCCCTGTGGCTGGATTCAAGCACAACCTCCCAAGGCACCAAAAAACTGGATGTCGACACAGAATACCTCCTTTCTGTTCTGTCTGTCTTTGTCCTGTCTATCTCCTTGGGAAGATAGGGCGGAATATAAATAAAGTGTTGTTGTTGTTGTTGTTGTTAAGGTCTGGAAGCCATGAATCCCTACGAGGAGTGGCTGAGGTATGCTTAGCCTGGAGAAGAAAAGCTTAAGAGGGGACATGACAGCCATGTTGAAATATTTGAAAGGCTGTTACCTTGAATAGGGAGCCAGCTTGTTTTCTCCTGCTCCAAAGACTAAGACTTGGAGCAATGGATTCAAACTCTAGAAAAAGAGAATCCACCTAAACTTTAGGAAGAACTTCCTGGTTGTAATTGTGTTTGAGATTGGGATAGAATGCTGCCTCTGAGTCTGGTGGCATCTCTTCCTCTGGCAATGTTTAAACAGAGGCTAAATGATCATCTTTTGGGAGAGCTTTGATTATGTCTTTCTGTCGGTAGCAATGGGGTTGGACTGGATCCCTTGGGGGTCTCTCCCAATTCTATGATTCAGTAACTATCTGGCCTGGCAAACAATTCTTAGTCATCCCCGTTTTTACCGATCTGTCTGAGTCTGACCGCTGTTTCTCTTCCGTTTTTTGTGCCAATCCGCTTTCATCTTGCATTCTCAGAAAAAGAAAGAGAAGAAGGACAAAGACCGGGAAAATGCCCAGGAGAAAAGCGCCCTTGCCCTACGCAAACGCCAGTCTGTGCCTTCGGGCCAGACTCGAAAGCTGCACACGCCGGAGAGCAGGTAAAAGACATGAGGCAAACAAGAGATGCTTTCTGTTGCCCCATCCTGGCTTGGGATCTTGGACCACCCCTTCGAGTCAGTCTCTCAAGCAGAAAATTCTGAATACTGTCAGCCCTCCACATTCACTGGAGTTTAGGGCAAATCTATGGTCCATTTCTGCTATCAAATCGCACTCGAGGAACTACAGATGCTTAGAAAAGTGTTTTCTCTAGGAATCTCTCCATCCACCAGTGTGATTCTGTGGTCTGTTTCTGGCAGAAGTTGACTACAGAGTCACCCTGGAAAACCTAGACTTTCCTAGAGGGAACATATTAATCAAATTGGTAAATAATTAAACCTGCACAAGTTAAACCCGCAAATGTGGAGGGCTGACTATACCTCATGACATTACACATCCTAGGATGCCTTAGACGGGAGCCAAGACAATTAAAACTACTATAATTACACATTGTGCGTTCGTCCTAGCAATTACATTTAAAACATAGACTGCACACGATTCCAGAATATTTTATGAACCATTGTTTGTACAGTTGGCCCTCCATGCGCACAGATTTAACCATCCACGGCTTGAATGTGTGTGTGTGTGTGCATCCAAAAGGTAAGCACTGATTTTGGCATTTTATATAAGTAATACAATAGAAGCCTGACTTGGCCACGGTAGTCCACGCTCTGGTTACACCCCGTATAGACTACTGCAATGTGCTCTACGTGGGGTTGCCTCTGAAGACTGTCCGGAAGCTTCAAATGGTCCAACGGACGGCAGCCAGATCGTTAACAGGAGCAGCGCTCAGGGAGCATACAACTCCCCTGCTGCGCCAGATCCACTGGCTGCCAGTCTGCTACCGGGCACAATTCAAATGCTGGCTGTAGCCTATAAAGTCCTAAACGGTTCTGGCCCAATTTACCTGTCTGAATGCATCTCCCCTTATGAACCATCTAGGACTAAGATCATCCGGGGAGGCCCTGTTCTCGATCCCACCTTCATCACAAGTACATTTGGTAGGGACGAGAGACAGGGCCTTCTCTGTGATGGCCCCTCGGCTATGGAATGCCCTCCCTAAGAAGATTAGATCGGCTCCCTCACTCTTAACATTTCGGAGGCAAGTTAAGACATGGTTATATGAGCAAGGGTTTACGAATGCAGAGTAACTCATATAGGAAATGGAATCACTTGAGAATGGAATTTGGACGTTTTTAACTAGGAGACGCCGATGATAATTTATGTGATTTTATTGTTTCTATTGTGGTTTTATACTGTTATATTCTTTCAATGCTTAATCTGTATTTTGCTATCATGTGTACTGACTTGTTGTAAAGCGGTTTGGGTTGCCGCTTGGCTGAGAAAGGCGGTATACAAGTATAGTAAATAAATAAATAATACTATTTTACTGCAACCCCCTGGTGGTGCAGTTCAGCTGAGCTGCCGAACTTGCTGACTGAACTTGTTGACAGTTCGAATCCGTGGAGCGGGGTGAGCTTTTGCTGTTAGCCCCAGCTTCTGCCAGCCTAGCAGTTTGAAAACATGCAAATGTGAGTAGATCAATAGGTACCGCTCCAACAGGAAGGTAATTCTGTTCCATGCAGTCATGCCAGCCACATGACATTGGAGGTATCTACGGACAACGCCAGCTCTTCGACTTAGAAATGGAGATGAGCACCAATCCCCAGAGTCAGACATGACTAGACTTAACGTCAGGGGAAACCTTTACCTTTACCTTATTTTGCTATGTTATCTATATAAATAGAAATGTAATGTTTGTTTGTGGGATTAACGTAACTCAGAAACCACTTGACGAATTGACCCCAAATTTGGACATAATACACCTTATCCAGCCAATGAGTGACCATCACTCATAAAAACACTGAAAAAACACAGCAGAAAAGACTGAAAAAAATCAACAAACAAAATACATTACAACGCATGCACAAAACCACACATATATACGCAAACACAAATATAAACATATATACACAGACAAAACACATATACACAGACTGGGCCACAGCAACGCATAGCAGGGGACAGCTAGTTAGATATAGTAAGACTTGAGCATCCATAAATTTTGGTACTTTTAGAAGATCCTGAAACCAAATTCAAGTGGATGCCAATGACTTAATTGGATTATTGGTGACCTTGTCACCAATTCCACCCCTCCAGCCGTTTGGGCCTCCAGCTTCCAGTAATGAGAGAGCAAAACATATACCAAATGAGAGAGCAAAACATAATTTATTCAAATGAGAGAGCAAAATATAAACCTTCAGTAAATGGCTATTCCACTATAGCAAAGAGGATTGCTGTTAGAGCATAGCAGCATTACAGCATATTGCTTCTCTTCCTCAGAGTAGCGTATTGCTTCTCCAAACTGTAGTCTAAAATCCATACAGTTATACCCATACAGTTATACCCCACCGGATGTGGCCCAAACATGCTGACTAACCTACATTTCCAGCTGCACATAATAATTAACATCATAAAGTTTTTCTTTAACACACACTTGATCCTGCTACAACTTACTGTAACATTCCTGACCATTGAAAAAGCTGGCTAAGACTTTTGAAAACTGGAGGCCAAAACATCCGGAGGGCCAAAGTTTGGAGATGCCTGAGTAAGCCAGTCAGGTCCAGCCAATCTCATGTTTATATCTGTGTGTATGTTCCCTGATAGCCCTGGCCCCAAGCCCAGGCCATCGTCTCCAGCCATTGCCAAGCAGCGCCCATCCTCGCCGAGCACGGGTCCCAGTTCTCCACATCGGCCAAGTCTGATCCGCAGCGCCCAGTCCTCGCCAAAGGCGCGGCCCCGCAAGGATCATGACAACCAGCCCAAAGTCCGCAAGGATGAGCAGAAGGAACGGAGGACGGCCTCCCCAGCCCCAGGCGAGACCCCCAAGGTTACAGTGGGCAGCGAAACTGTACCAGGTGGGACCTTAAGGGCTAGGGTGGTGGGAATGTTGGGGTATGTGCCGAGAAGGAAGTGATCTCTAATAAGCCACAAAATAGAAAAGATTTCACATCCTGCAATGCCATTCTGAAAGTGAGGTCCACATGAAGTGTGGTTGCTTTCTCCTCATCTTGGTGAGGTGACCCAGTCTTTGCTTGGGGTTCTCCAGACACCGCCAGACCCTCCAGCGCAGCCAGCCCAGTGCCAGCATCTCAGCCCACAACTCCTGGGAAGCCCATGGCGGGCACCACGGACCGAGAGGAAGCTGCGCGGCTCCTGGCTGAGAAACGGCGCCAGGCACGGGAGCAGAGGGAGCGGGAAGAGCAAGAGCGCCGGGAGCAGGAGGAGCAAATGCGGTGAGTCCTTGGAAGAAGAGCTTGGCTAGACCAGACATGGGCAAACTTCGGCCCTCCAGGTGTTTTGGACTTCAACTCCCACAAAATTGTGGGAGTTGAAGTCCAAAACACCTGCAGGGTCGAAGTTTGCCCGTATCTAGGATAGACCTGCTTTAAGCTGAGCATGTTTCTAACCTTGTGGCATTTGTTACATTCAATTGGTATGTTTGGTTTGAGAGAATTTGTGACTGGAAAATAGGGTGTAAACCATCTAAATAAATACATTAATGGGTTTCAAGGTCAGAACCAGGAATCTCAATCCAGCTCACCACCTGCATTTTGTTGTTGTTTTTGACGAGGTGATAAAACCGCTCCAACACAGCCATATAGCAATAAACCAATTAGCTTTATTTACAGACTATATACATAGCAGAGTTGCATGGTAGCGTCTGCCTGCGGCAAAAGATAACTCAGCAATGGCTACTCGGCTTCTTCTTCACACTCAGTAGAACACGCCTACTCCACATTCCATGTTGTTGTTGTTCATTCATTCAGTCGTCTCCGACTCTTCATGACCTCATGGACCAGCCCACGCCAGAGCTCCCTGTCGGCCGTCACCCCCCCCAGCTCCTTCAAGGTCAGTCCAGTCACTTCAAGGATGCCATCCATCCATCTTGCCCTTGGTCGGCCCCTCTTCCTTTTGCCTTCCACTTTCCCCAGCATAGTCTTCTCTAGGCTTTCCTGTCTCCTCATGATGTGGCCAAAGTACTTCAACTTTGTCTCTAGTATCCTTCCTTCCAGTGAGCAGTCGGGCTTTATTTCCTGGAGGATGGACTGGTTGGATCTTCTCGCAGTCCAAGGCACTCTCAGAACTTTCCTCCAACACCACAGCTCAAAAGCATTGATCTTCCTTCGCTCAGCCTTCCCTAAAGTCCAGCTCTCACATCCGTAGGTTACTACAGGGAATACCATGGCTTTGACTAGGCGGGTCTTTGTTGCCAGTCTGATGTCTCTACTCTTTACTATTTTATCGAGACTGGACATTGCTCTCCTCCCAAGAAGGAAGCGTCTTCTGATTTCCACATTCCATACAAGGCATCATACGTCACATACAGAAAGCAGGAACTAACAGACACAAATATACCTTTCTAGGATTCATACATAGTTCAGTGGTTCCTTAACACCATCACTTCTGAACATTATTACATACACATGTTTACAGCATTAAATCACATTTTGGAAATCTACTACATAACCCAAAATACAGAAACTAACACATTTGCCTACTATAATACTACAGAACTAGAATTTTTAAATCCTCCAGTATGAATGGAGAAAGTCAACCACAGTTTCACACTGGAGGATTTAGAGATTCCTAGAATACACTTTAAAAAGTCAAAACCGTGAATGCGGGCAATTGTAGACCTTTCCCTTCGTTCCCCTTCCACCACCACCTCCGTTGTCGTTCTTGTTCCCAGTGGGAGAGTCCTGTCTGTGTTGGGCTGATACAAGTTGAGTAACAGTGACATTTGTTCCCTGGCAGGCGCCTGGCTGAAGAGCGGGCCCAACAAGAAGCCAAAGAACGCCTCCAGCAACAAGCCGAACTGGCCAGGTTGGAAGAAGAGCGGCGGCAGCAGCAGGAGGAGAAAGCGCGAGAGGAGGAGCGCGAGGCCCAGGAGCGGGCACAGGCCGAGCAGGAAGAGCAGGAGCGACTGCAGAAGCAGGTTTGTTTGGGAGAGGGGATATAACATTGTGAAGTTTTACTAGGAGTGATCCTTTATAGCAGTGGTTCTCAACCTTCCTAATGCCACGACCCCTTAATACGCTTCCTCATGTTATGGTGACCCCCAACCATAAAATTAGTTTCATTGCTACTTCATAACTGTCATTTTGCTGCTGTTATGAATAGTAATGTAAATATCTGATATGCAGGATGTATTTTCATACACTGGACCAAATTTGGCACAAATACCCAATAAGCCCAAATTTGAATACTGGTGGGATTGGGGGAGGGGATTGATTTTGTCCTGTGGGAGTTGTAGTTGCCGGGATTTATAGTTCACCTACAATCAAAGAGCATTCTGAATTCCACCAACAATGGAATTGAATCAAACTTGGCACACAGAACTCCCATGACCAACAAAAAATACTGGAAGGGTTTAGTGGTCATTAACCTTGAGTTTTGGGAGTTGTAGTTCACCTACATCCACAGAGCACTGTGGACTCAAACGATAATGGATCTGGACCAAACTTGGCATGAATTCTCAATATGCCCAAATATGAACACTGGCGGAGTTTGGGGAAAATAGACCTTGACATTTGGGAGTTGTAGTGGCTGGGATTTATAGTTCACCTACAATCAAAGAGCATTCTGAACCCTACCAACGATTGAACTGGGCCAAACTTCCCACACAGAACCTCCATGACCAACAGAAAATACTGTGTTTTCTGGTGGTCTTTGGTGACCCCTCTGACACCCCCTCGCGACCCCTCCAGGGGTCCCGACCCCCAGGTTGAGAAACACTGCTTTATAGCCTCCAGCGTCTCACAGATGAGAACCATGGGCAAACATTACCAGAGCGTGATCAAGATGGCAAAAGGTGTTATGGGGAAAACCAGGGAAGCAAGTAGAGGTTATTTTGCAAAAGCAATTCATTGTCCTAGGACCGTGATGGCGAACCTATGACACCCGTGTGCGTGTCAGTAGTGACACGCGTAGTCATTTCTACTGACATGCACCGAAAGTCCACCATTGCTTCAGCTGGAGAAGGAGGCGGAGGAGCCTTTGAGCCATTGAAGAAGAGGAAGAAGCAAATCAACAAAAACAGCCTGCCCCGCTGCCCCTGCTGGAAGGAGCGTCGAATGTCCGAACGCAAACTTTAGGGGCATCACCACTCGCTCTGGTGGGCGGGGTCATCACCTCTCCGTTCCCTCGCGGCTCCGAGGAGAGCCGGCATTGGCTCTTTGGAGAACCAATGGTGAACCAGCAGTGAACCTTCTCCAGGGAAGAACGCCAAACGAGGTGGAGCGCTTTCTGAGACTGCCGCGCATGCTCAGTAATGAGCCCCCAACTTGAATGTGGGACTCCACTTCCCAAAAGCCTTAGCCACTGTTTCCAATCGTCAGTGGTTCTGGAAGGAGAGGAGGAGAGGAGGAGGAGGAAAGGAAGGCGAGAGGAGAAAGGCGGCTGCTGCGTCTCCAACAATGCTGCTTCTGCCGCTCCTGGTGGCTGGTGGGCAGGTGGGGGAGGGACCCACTGTCCTCCTCTTCCTCTCCTTCCTCCTCTGCCAAAGCAGCAGCAGCGAGAACAACACGACGTTCAGCCTGCAAAGGCTGACTGGCCACCTGACAGGAGTGCCTTGATTGTGCTTTTCCCTTATGGCAGGAGGTTGGATATACATCCTGCATATCAGAGATTTACATGACGATTCATAACAGTAGAAAAATTACAGTTATAAAGAAGCCACAAAAATAATGTTATGGTTGGGGGTCATCACAACACGAGGTGTTGTGGCATTAGGGATTGTGGCATTAGGAAGGTTGAGAAACACTGCACTACTGGCTGTTAGGAATTTTGGGAGTTGAAGTCCAAAACACAAGGAGGGCCCAAGCTGGCCCATGCCTGCTTTAAAGAATAGCAATGATATTTAATTCTATTGTAAAGTTTCACATATTTGTAGATTTGAAATTGTATTGAAATGTAAGCTGCTTTGGCCCCTTCCACACAGCTGTATAAAATCCACACTTGACTGGCTTATATGGTAGTGTGGACTCTGTTAATGCAGTTCAAAGCAGATATTGTGGATTATCTGCCTTGATATTCTGGGTTATATGGCTGTTTGGAAGAGCCCTTTGAGGTCCCTTCAAGACAGGTCCTATATCCCAGGATCTGATCCTAGGTTTTCTCTTTATCCCAGGTTATCTGGCAGTGCAGACTTATATAATCCAGTTTAAAGAAGAAAACCTGGGATCAGATCCTGAGATATAGGGCCTGTCTGGAAGGGCCCACAGTCTCCTTGTGGAGACAAAAAGTGGTGTTTAAATAAACATAATAATAATAATAATAATAATAATAATAATAATAATAATAATAAAGCCCTCCTCTTCTAATCTCCTGCTTTGGTCAGAGCTTCCCACCTGGAATCACAGTCTGAAACCAAATTGGAGAACAAAAATCTGTTCCTGGCTTGAAAGTGTTATTTCCTGTTTAATTGTGTGGCCCTTACTTTGAAAGTAGTTGTTCTCCAGAAACTTTGTTTGTGTGGCAGTCACAAACTATGATGAATCTATTGGTCATGGGTGTTCTGTATGACAAGTTTGGTTGAATTTCATTGCTGGGGAATTCAGAATGCTCTTTGATTTCAGGACTTACTGCAACTTCCACATGTTTGATTGTATTTTAACCAAACCTCTCCAGTATTTTCAGTTGGTCATGGGAGTTCGGCTGATAGGCTGATCAGTAAACATATTAATGGGTTCCCTGCTGTTATATTAAGACTGTTACTCTTGCTACGACAATCTTGAAGTCAAAACTTCATTTATTTGTAATTAGAAATAAATATTTCACAATATATGATTACATATTGTTTTTGTGATTAATCACTATGCTTTATGTTCAGTTTGTAACAATGAAAATACATCCTGCATATCAGATATTTACATTATGATTCATAACAGTAGCAAAATAAGGTATGTGCAGTGTGCATAGGAATTTGGTCATAGTTTAAAAAAAAAAAAAACTATAGTCCGGCCCTCCAAAGGTCTGAGGGACAGTGAACTGGCCCTCTGTTTAAAAAGTTTGAGGACCCCTGTTTTAAACTATAGGTGGGGAAACACTGCCATCTAGTGATGGGAACCCAATGTTGTTCTCTTGGATGGAAATTATTGTGTCTGAGGTCTCAGAAGTCACTCTTCTAGAACAGTAGTTCTCAGCCTTCCTAATGCTGAGACCCCTTAATACAGTTCCTCATGTTGTGGTGACCCCCAACCATAAAATTATTTTTGTTGACCCTTCATAACAGTCATTTTGCTACTGTTATGAATCGTAATGTAAATATCTGATATGCAGGATGTATTTTCATGCACTGGACCAAATTTGGCACAAATACTCGATATGCTCAAATTTGAATACTGGCGGGGTTGGGGGGATTGATTTTGTCATTTAGGAGTTGTAGTTGCTGGGATTTATAGTTCACCTACAATCAAAGAGCATTCTGAACTCCACCAACAATGGAATGGAACCAATCTTGGCACACAGAACTCCCATGACCAATGGAAAATACTGGAAGGGTTTCGTGGGCATTGACCTTGAGTTTTGGAGTTGTAGTTCACCTATATCCAAAAAAGCACTCTGGATTCAAACAATGATGGATCTGGATCAAACTTGGCAGAAATACTCAATAAGCCCAAATGTGAACATTGGTGGAGTTTGGGGAAAATAGACCTTGATATTTAAGAGTTGTAATTGCTGTGATTGATAGTTCATCTACAATCAAAGAGCATTCTGAATCCGCCAACGATAGACTTGGCTAAACTTCCCACACAGAATCCCCATGACCAACAGAAAATACTGTTTTTTTTCTGATAGTCTTTGGCATCCCTCTGATACCCCCTCGCAACTCCCCCCTCCCAGAGGCCCCAACCCCCAGGTTGAGAAACGCTGTTCTAGAAGGAAGGGCATGCACCTACCCATGCCTAGCTGTCTTAATATTACACACCTGGCCCTACAATACTAGGGCAGGGAATGCATTCAAAGAGCAATACATGATTTGTTTCTTCTTCTTGACTGCAGAGGGAGGAGGCAGAGGCCCGCGCACGCGAGGAAGCGGAGCGCCAGCGGGTGGAACGCGAGAAGCATTTCCAACGCGAAGAGCAAGAACGGCTGGAGCGGAAGAAGGTAAGCAGGCCCTTTGAGACAGGGGAAACATGTACAGACGGTTGCTTTGCATGCTGGCTTGGCAATGTTGTAAGGATGAGAATAGATAGATGATAAGAAGAAAGAGAAAGCAAAAAAGCAGATAGATAGATAGATAGATAGATAGATAGATAGATAGATAGATAGGATGGAGGATGGATAAATGAGAAGAAAGAGAAATCCAAGTAAGTAGGTAGGTTGGAGGATGAATATATCGGTAGGTAGGTAGGTAGGTAGGTAGGTAGATGGAGGGGGGGTGTAGCAATAGGATACATGGCAGGAATGGATGGATGGATGGATGGATGGATGGATGGATGGATGGATGGATGGATAGATAGATAGATAGATAGATAGATAGATAGATAGATAGATGGATGACAGGAAATAACCATAAAGTATCGTCCTCATATGTGTGGGGGATACACGGATATTATTATTTTAGTAGTAGTAGTAGTAGTAGTAGTAGTAGTAGTAATAGTTTAGTATCCCACTTTATCTCTCTAATAAAGAGACTCAAACTAGCTCACAATAAAACCAGAACAAACCCCATTGAAACCCTATTGAAATCAATGACTTCCACTGGAAGTTACCATAACTTCCCTGGAGAAATTTCCTCGAAAGATGTTCTCTCTTGGAATTGTTAGGTCCTCCAACACAACTCTATGCTTAACTTCTGGCGGAAGCATGCAGTAGAATTGACAGGATGAGCTAGAAAATTCCTAGAAATTGCATAGTTGTCTGCATACTTGATTTTTGTGTATCTTATCTATGGGTTTTTTCGGGCTATATGGCCATGTTCTAGAGGCATTCTCTCCTGACGTTTCACCTGCATCTATGGCAAGCATCCTCAGAGGTAGTGAGGTCTATTGGAACTAGGAAAAAGGGTTTATATATCTGTGCAATGACCAGGGTGAGACAAAGGACTCTTGTCTGCTGGAGCTAGATGTGAATGTTTCAACTGACCACCTTGATTAGCATATAATGGCCTGGCAGTGCCTGGAGCAAACTTTTGTTGAGAGGTGATTAGATGTCCTTGTTTGTTTCCTCTCTGTCGTTGTGCTGTTGTAATTTTAGAGTTTTTTAATACTGGTAGCCAGATTTTGTTCATTTTCATGGTCTCTTCCTTTCTGTTGAAATTGTCCACATGCTTGTGGATTTCAATGGCTTCTCTGTGTAGTCTGACATGGTGGTTGTTGGCGTGGTCCAGCATTTCTGTGTTCTCAAATAATATGCTGTGTCCAGGCTGGTTCATCAGGTGCTCTGCTATGGCTGACTTCTCTGGTTGAAGTAGTCTGCAGTGCCTTTCATGTTCTTGGATTCTTTGCGTTTGTTTGTCGTGTCAGGAGCAACTTGAGAAACTGCAAGTCACTTCTGGTGTGAGAGAATTGGCCGTCTGCAAGGACGTTGCCCAGGGGACGCCAGGATGTTTTGATCTTTTACCATCCTTGTGGGAGGCTTCTCTCATGTCCCCACATGAGGAGCTGGAGCTGACAGAGGGAGCTGATCCGCACTCTCCCCAGATTCGAACCTGCGACCTGTGGGTCTTCAGTCCTGCTGGCAGAGGGGTTTAACCCTCTGTGCCACCAGGGGCTCCGCTGCGTTTGGTGGTCCCTATGTAGACTATGTATCTTATCTATCTTTTGCCTTTCCATCAATTCATACTCTAGACTAGTGTTTCTCAAACTGTACTTTTGGACTTCAACTTCCAGGAATCCCAGCCAGCTTACCAACTATTAGGAATTGTTGGAGCTGAAGTCCAAAACATTTGGGGAGCACAGTTTGAGAAACACTATTCTAGACAAATACAGAAGTAACTAATGGAAAAATTCTGTTATGTCTTGATTTAGCAGTGCAATGAATGGTTGGTGTGAATTCAGGAAGTACATATATTAATAGTATTAGACTTCCTATTCTGTTCTGTGTGGTTCAAGTTATTTATTATTTTTCATAAGCCTGATATCTCATATGTTATGGAGCCAGACAGATCAGGGAGGTGCCTTCAAGACTATAGTTATAAACTGTCAAAATGATGTTCATTATTCATTGCCAATACAGCTGTCTCTCCACATTTGTGGGTGGACTTTTGAGAACACATATCCTGCATCCATGTCTAAATACTGAAGCCCAGCTTTGCTAAGGCTGGCAAAATGGCAGTGTGTGAAACCCATTGTCCTGAAGCCCCTTTCCTGTTTCCTTTCCCTGCAGCGGCTGGAGGAGATCATGAAGAGAACACGGAAAGCAGACGGGGCTGATGCCAAGGTGCGGACTCCTTTTGTCCTTTTCCCAGACAGTTTGATTGGCAAACAACTCCTGGCTAAATCTGATAGGTTTCAGTCCCAAATGCAAACATTGCAGATATCAGTTCCTCATTATTCATTAATTAACACAATTAACTCAATGTACCCACTTAGCTCCTGTGCATTTCTGAGGGTCATGCAGGTGACATGCAAACATCTCAGTCTCACATTCTGCAAAATGAACAACTTATTGTAGAATCACAGACTTGTAAGAGACTCCGGGTCCATCTACTGCAGTGTTTCTCAACCTGGAGGTCGTGAGGGAGTGTCAGAGGGGTCTGAAATTTGGCCGCCGATCCAATTCTGAGCACAATTCAAAGTGCTTGTATTGACCTATAAAACCCTATACGGCTCTGGTCCAGCATACCTGTCCAAACGTATCTCCTTCTACGTCCCACCTCGGAGCTTAAGATCTTCTGGGGAGGCCCTGCTCTCGGCCCTGCCTTAGTCTCAAACACATTTGGCGGGGACAAGGGACAGGGCCTTCTTGGTGGTAGCCCCCCTCCTGTGGAATTCGCTTCCCGGGGAAATTAGGTCATCGTCATCCCTCCTCACCTTTAGAAAGAAGGTAAAAACGTGGTTGTGGGACCAGGCCTTCGGGCAATTAGGCTAAAGGACAATTGATAATGTTTGACTATGGCTTGAAAATGGATTTGGATAAGTTAAGCAGAGTAATCATTAGTATATGGCTAGATAAATAGCCACGAGACTGACAATAGCTAAACGGATTGTAAGTATAAGCCGCCCTGAGTCCCCCTAGGGCAGTGGTTCTCAACCTGGGGGGTCGGGACCCCTGGGGGGGTCACGAGGGGGTTTCAGAGGGGTCGCCAAAGACCATCCAAAAACATAGTATTTTCTGTTGGTGATGGGGGTTCTGTGTGGGAAGTTTGGCCCAATTCTATCGTTGGTGAGGTTCAGAATGGTCTTTGATAATAGATGAACTATAAATCCCAGCAACTACAACTCCCAAAAGTCAAGATCTATTTTCCCCAAACTCCACCAGTTTTCACATTTGGGCATATTGAGGATTCGGGCCAAGTTTGGTCCTCTCTTATTGTTAGAGTCATAGAATCATAGAGTTGGAAGAGACCTCATGGGCCATCCAGTCCAACCCCCTGCCAAGAAGCAGGAAAATTGCACTCAAAGCACCCCAGAGTCCACAGTTCTCTCTGGATGTAGGTGAACGACAACTCTCAAACTCAAGGGCAATGATTGTAGGTGAACTATAAATCCCAGCAACTACAACTCCCAAATGTCAAGGCCTATTTTTTCCAAGCTCCCCCAGTGTTCACATTTGGGCATATTGATTATTTGTGCCAAGTTTGGTCCATATCCACCATTGTTTGAGTCCACAGTGCTCTCTGGATGTAGGTGAACTACAACTCCAAAACTCAAGGTCAATGCCCACCAAAAGCTTCCAATGTTTTCTCTTGGTCAGAGGTGTTCTGTGTGCCAAGATTGGTTCAATTCCATTGTTGGTCGAGTTCAGAATGGTCTTTGATTGTAAGTTAACTATAAATCTCAGCAACTATAACTCCCAAATGACAAAAGCAATCCCCCTAACTCCACCAAATTTGGGTGTATCGGGTATTTGTGCCAAATTTGGTCCAGTGCATGAAAATATATCCTGTATATCGTATATTTACATTATTTATTTATTTATTTCAATTACTTATACCCCGCCCTTCTCACCCCCGAGGGGGGACTCAGGGCGGCTTACAAACAATGGCACAATTCGATGCCTGAATCAATAAACAAACAATACCTAAAAATGATTTAAACAGTTAACAAGTTAAAAACATTAGTACATAATAAAATAGCAAAACAATCTCATGCTCAGTGTTCAGAGTTCCGTATATCCATTCCATTCCATTCGCCCATGTTTATCGTCAGATCTTCCCTTAGCTGCCAGAATGTCCAAAAGCTTGGTCCCATATCCAGGTCTTCAGTTTTTTCCTGAACGCCAAAAGGGAGGTCGCTGATCTAATCTCCCCGGGGAGTGAGTTCCACAGGTGAGGGGCCACCACTGAGAAGGCCCTGCTTCTCGTCCCCGCCAACCTCACTTGTGATAGTGGCGGAGTCGAGAGCAGGGCCTCCCCAGACGATCTTAAATTTCGAGATGGGATGTAGAGGGAGATCCGTTCGGACAAATACACTGGGCCGGAACCGTATAGGGTTTTGTAGGTTAAAACCAGCACTTTGAATTGTGCTCGGAATTGAATCGGCAGTAGCAAAACAGTAGCAAAATTACAGTTATGAAGTAGCAACGAAAATAATTTTATGGTTGGGGGGTCACCACAACATGAGGAACTGTAATAAGGGGTCGTGGTATTAGGAAGGTTGAGAACAACTGATCTAGTCCAACCCCTTCCACTCTTGAACAGCTCAGGAAGTTCTTCTTCATGTTTAGGTGCAATTTATTCATGTTTAGGTGCAATTTCTTTTCTTGCAGTTTGAACCCATTGCCCCATGAAGTCCTAGACCAGAGTTTCTCAACCTGGGGGTCAGGATTCCTGGGGGTGGGGGTCGCGAGGAGGTTTCAGATGGGTTTCCAAAGACCATCAGAAAACACATATTTCTGATGGTCTTCCCTTTGGCAGAGAAGGCTGAAGATCTCTCCGCCTGTCCTTCTTTGTTGGAACCAACTGGTGAAACCTCCCACCAAAAGCCCTCCTCCTGCTGTGATTGGCCAGCCTCCCAGCCGGCCTCTCAGCCAAGGGAAGGGCTGTTTCTGAGACTCCAAACTGGGAGTGGAGAGCAGACATTTGTAGGTTAACTATAAATCCCAGCAACAACGACTCTCAAATGACAAAATCAATCCTAACCCAATCAGTATTCAAATTTCGGTGTATCAGCTATTTGTGCCAGATTTGGTCCATATGCACCGTTGTTTGGGTTCACAGTGCTCTCCGATTGTAGGTGAACTACATCTCCCCTAAATCACTGTCAGTTCCTCCCAAATCCCTCCAGTATTTTCTGTTGGTCATGGGGGTTCTGTGTGGGAAATCCCAGCCTCTACAACTCCCAAATGACAAAATCGTTTTTGTTGTTTTTGCAGAAGAAAGAAGACAAGACACTTGTGAATGGGAAGGAAGGGAAACAAGAAGCTGAAACGGGTACAGGTGAGAATCACCCCAGTTGCAACTGGGACTCAGGTACCACAGAAAGGCAAGATTGCAGGCTATTCTGAGTTCAGGGATCAAGTCACAAAGTCTTGTTAACAAGAAAGTCTCCTCTCTGTCCTGAAGTCACACACTCTTTTCACCAGGTTGCATTTGGGCAAAATCAGTAGCTAACTCCAGTAGCTAAATGGGGAGAAGTGGACATGTTTGGCATCCTTTTAATGGCTCCCTCCCACCCACCTACCTTTGGTTCAGCATTTCATAAAAGCCTCCAAAAATGGGAACCTACTTAGAATCATAGAATCAAAGAGTTGGAAGAGACCTCATGGGCCATCCAGTCCAACCCCCTGCCAAGAAGCAGGAATATTGCATTCAAATCACCCCTGACAGATGGCCATCCAGCCTCTGTTTAAAAGCTTCCAAAGAAGGAGCCTCCACCACACTCCAGGGCAGAGAGCTCCACTGCTGAACGGCTCTCACAGTCAGGAAGTTCTTCCTCATGTTCAGATGGAATCTCCTTTCTTGTAGTTTGAAGCCATTGTTCCTTGTCCTAATCTCCAGGGAAGCAGTAAACAAGCTTGCTCCCTCCTCCCTGTGGCTTCCTCTCACATATTTATACATGGCTATCATATCTCCTCTCAGCCTTCTCTTCTTCAGGCTAAACATGCCCAGCTCCTTTAGCCGCTCCTCATAGGGCTTGTTCTCCAGACCTTTTATCATTTTAGTCGCTCTCCTCTGGACACATTCCAGCTTGTCAATATCTCTCTTGAATTGTGGTGCCCAGAATTGGACACAATATTCCAGGTGTGGTCTAACCAAAGCAGAATAGAGGGGTAGCATTACTTCCCTGGATCTGGACACTATGCTCCTATTGATGCAGGCCAAAATCCCATTGGCTTTTTTTGCTGCCACATCACATTGTTGGATTATGTTTAACTTGTTGTCCACGAGGACTCCAAGATCTTTTTCACACGTACTGCTCTCAAGCCAGGCATCCCCCATTCTGTATCTTTGCATTTCGTTTTTCCTGCCAAAGTGGAGTATTTTGCATTTGTCACTGTTGAACTTCATTTTGTTTGTTTTGGCCCATCTCTCTAATCTAGCTTTACCATTTATACCCAGTGTCGTCTACTAAACCACATTACATATCACTGCCTTCCACCACCTACTGCAGTAGTAACTGAAGGATACTTCATCAGAGGTAGGATTGTAACTTCCACAAATCCTAGGTGGCAAAGCCAATGCTGAGGAGTGATGGGAACTGCAATGCACAAATATTTGTTGGTGGCTCCTCCTGCTCCTCCTTGTGTTGCTTCCTACTCTTGAATTGCCAACTTTGGACTGCAAAAACATGCCCTCCATTTTTCAAAAATCAAAACCCATGTCTCCAATCAACCTTAGAGTGTAGTCAAAATGACATAAAGTTAAGGAAGAACATGCAAGCTAGAAGAAGCTGCAGCAGTTTGCTTTTGCCTAAGCTGACTGGGAAAGGTAGTATTTATTTACATTTATTTGTTTGTTTGTTTGTTTATTTATATTCCATCCTTCTCACCCCAAAGGGGACTCAGGGCTGGTGACAATGCACACGTACAAAGCAAACATTCAATGGCGTTTTAGAAATACAAGACAGACAGACAGACAGATAGAGGTATTTTGGAATTGTTCCAACTTTGGCGCCTGGAGGTTATACTCAATTAATAATAATAATAATAATAATAATAATAATAATAATAATAATGCCTTTATTTGTACCCCGCTACCATCTCCCAAAGGACTCGGTGCAGCTTACAAGAGGCCGAGCCCAAATACAACAATAAAAACAACAGCAACAACAACAATTGTTGTTGTTCATTCATTCAGTCGTCTCCGACTCTTCGTGACCTCATGGACCAGCCCACGCCAGAGCTCCCTGTCGGCCATCACCACCCCCAGCTCCTTCAAGGTCAGTCCAGTCACTTCAAGGATGCCATCCATCCATTTTGCCCTTGGTCGGCCCCTCTTCCTTTTGCCTTCCACTTTCCCCAGCATAATTGTCTTCTCTAGGCTTTGCTGTCTTCTCATGATGTGGCCAAAGTACTTCAACTTTGTCTCTAGTATCCTTCCCTCCAGTGATGCAACAACAATGCAATAACTCAAAAAAACAAAGCAATAACATTAACAACACCCAATGGCCGGGCCAAATGTAATAATTAAAAATTAAAAGTGCTGGGCATGGCAAGGTGGGGAGTTTGGAGGGGGATGGGCATGCAGATATCCAGAATCTCTGATAAAGTGCGTTGGGACATAATGCTAGGAGTTTCCTTATTCTGGAAAGGCACACTGGAACAACCACGTTTTCAAGCTCCTCCTAAAGATTGCTAGCGATGGGGCCTGCCTGATGTCCTTAGGGAGAGAGTTCCAGAGTTGAGGGGCCACCACCGAGAAAGCCCTATCCCTCGTCCCCACCAATCGCGCTTGCGATGGCGGTGGGATCGTGAGCAGGGCCTCTCCAGATGAACGAAGAGATCGTGTGGGTTCGTACACAGAGATGTAGTCACGCAGGTAGGCGGGTCCCAAGCCGTTTAGGGCTTTGTAGGTAAGCACCTGCATCTTGAATTGGGACCGGAAAATGAATGGCAGCCAGTGGAGCTCCTTAAACAGGAGGGTTGACCTCTCTCTGTAAGGAGCTCCAGTTAACAACCTGGCTGCCGCCCACTGGACCAATTGGAATTTCCGGGCCGTTTTCAAGGGCAGCCCCACATAGAGTGCATTACAGTAGTCCAGTCTGGAAGTGACTAAGGCGTGGACCACCCTGGCCAGATCTGCCTTCACGAGGTACGGTCGCAGTTGGCGCACGGGTCTTAATTGTGCAAAGGCCCTCCCAGCCGCCGCCAATTCCAATGTTGTCGCTCCATCGCTGTGACGACGAGCCCTTTTTGATCATAGAAATTCCCTCCTTGTTCTTTTGTGGTGTCGTAAAATACCTCCCTGCTAAAGCAGTGCCTAATTTCTCTACTCACAACTCAGCTGTTTTTGAACTTCTTAGGTGAACAGTGAGCTTAAGCTGATGGTCGGGTGCTCAATCTGACTCGGGCTTTCAACTTGCCACCTTCCAGTTGGCAGTAATCACAGCTGGTGATTAGCCAGCTGTGCTACAGCCCGGCCCTCTCTCCATCACCTCCTCTTTCATCCCGCTTTAATTATTATTATTTATTTATTTACAGTATTTGTATATCGCTTTTCTCACACCGAAAGGGGACTCAAAGCGGTTTCCACATAGGTAATGGCAAAATTCAATGCCAGCACAAACAATTACAATTATACTATTACAGTTAGACATAAATCAAATTAAAATACATCCATAAACAGTAGAACAATCATTAAAACATCAAAAATTGAGTTCGAAGTACTTTAAACTTAGTTTACAGCAACTGAAGTAAGTTGAAAACAAAGATGGAAAGTGGGAGGAGGAAACTCGGGTGTTTTTAAGCAACCGAGAAAGTGGGACAACAGACGAACAATTGGCACTCTTTGCAATAATTTTTATTGAAGGTATATAATAACAAGGAAAGTAAGTGAACATAGTAAGTTGGATAGGAAAGTGGGAAAAAGAAGAGGAGACAGGGAAAGAAAAAATAAAATAATAATAATAATAATAATAATAATAATAATAATAAAGTTGGGTTGTTGTAGGTTTTTCCGGGCTATATGGCCATGTTCTAGAGGCATTTTCTCCTGACGTTTCGCCTGCATCTATGGCAAGCAACCTCAGAGGTAGTGAGGTCTGTTGGAAGTAGGAAAACGGGTTTATATATCTGTGGAATGACCAGGGTGGGACAAAGGACTTTTGTCTGCTGGAGCTAGGTGTGAAGGTTTCAACTGACCACCTTGATTAGCATTTAATGGCTTGGAAGTGCCTGGGGGGAATCTTTTGTTGAGAGTGATTTGATGTGCCTGATTGTTTGAAAATGCCTCTAGAACATGGCCATATAGCCCGGAAAAACCTACAACAACCCAGTGATTCCATGAAAGCCTTCGACAATACAATAATAAAGTTAATTACATACATATAGAGTCCATTCTTTGTTTACAGTTTGACTTCTTACTACATGTTGGTGATGTTGTCCAAAAGTAAATTTATACTGTACTTAATGCTGGGGGGTTTTTTCTAGAATTTTCTCCACTGAACCATTCTTAACTGTTGTTTTTGTTCCTAAACAGCAAATTTTTATATCAAAAGTTTTCTACCCAGGTTATCCTTAGCCTGATGAGATCAATATTTTTATATTTTCTTTTCTATGATATTCTTTAACCATTGTCCAGTCTATTTTTGGTTTCCTTCTTTGTTGGTATGTTGTCATTATATTGGTTAATCTTTCTGTATTCATCATCTCCATTAATGCCCAGTGTGGAACACATCTCACCACACTAAAACAGTGGATGTGGCTCTTAATGAGACAAGCCGCATTATCACAGGGTGTCTGCGCCCTACACCACTGGAGAAATTACACTGCTTAGCCGGTATTGCACCACCTGACATCCGCCGGGAAGTAGCAGCCAATAGTGAAAGGACCAAGGCAGAGACATCTCCAGCCAGGCATGTAGCCGGGGGGGGGGGGGCCTGGGGGGCTTCAGCACCCCCCCCCCGAAATTCTCATGGTGGTTCAAAGGCCTTACTGGTGCATGAGACATCTCCAGCTCATCCCCTGTTTGGGTATCAGCCAGCATGTCAACGACTTAAATCAAGAAATTGTTTTCTTAGATCTACAGAGACACTTGCTGGAACCCCTCAGCAAGCGAGAGTCCAAAAGTGGCAAGCTCAAACCCAGCACCTCAATCCATGGGTGATACCAGATGAGAGACTCCCCCTGGGCACACAGAAGACTGGGCGACTTGGAAGGCGCTGAACAGACTGCGCTCTGGCACCACGAGATGCAGAGCCAACCTTAAGAAATGGGGCCTACAAAGTGGAATCCACGACATGCGAGTGTGGAGAAGAGCAAACCACTGACCACCTGCTGCAATGCAACCTGAGCCCTGCTACATGCACAATGGAGGACCTTCTTGCGGCAACACCAGAGGCACTCCAAGTGGCCAGATACTGGTCAAAGGACATTTAATCAACTACCAAATTTGCAAAATTTGTGTTTTTTTATCTGTTTGTTTGTTTTGTTCTGTTAGAAATGTAATACAATGGTATGGTTGCTGATGACACGATAAATAAATAAAATCTCCATTAATTTCAAGAACCATTGATCCATCAGGGAGATTTCTTCATTTCTCCAAAACCTTGCTTGGTTGGAAAGGATTCTTGTCTTATCCTTAATTGCTCCTTTTCCTTTGTTTTGCAGGAGGAGAAAAACGCCCTGGAAGCCTCCCAAAGGAAGAAGAACTGCCTGAGATGCAGGCTTCAAGTCCAGCAGGTCACAAAGGCACGGCTCCAGAGGGGACGCAACACAGGTATTGATCCCAAAGCTGCTCAATCTGTGCTGATCCCTCCATTGGGATAGATAATGGATGGAGTGACATGGGAACAATCTCTTTGCAGTCATAGGAAAAATCAGAAAAGGGGAAGGGGAAGGAATTTGCATGGGTTGACTTACTTAGTTACTTAGGCGATCCCTCGTTTTCCGAGGATGATTGTCTTCCAGTGTTCTTGTGGGTCCGTATGTGGCTGTGGAGCCCTATTCTTTCTCTGCATCTTCTTCCGCAGTGAGGGCATTGGTTTCCAGGTGGAAGGCGGTCTCGGTCGGGGTTGGCTTGACACACCCTCCTCTTGGCACACTTCTCCCTTTCACCCTCCATTCGTGCCTCTTCAAATTCTGCAGCACTGCTGGTCACAGCTGACCTCCAGCTGGAGCGTCAAGGGCCAGGGCTTCCCAGTTCTCAGTGTCTATGCCAGAGTTTTAAGGTTGGCTTTGAGCCCATCTTTAAATCTCTTTTCCTGTCCACCAACATTCCGTTTGTTCTTGAGTTTGGAGTAGAGCAACTGCTTTGGGAGACGGTGGTCGGGCATCCAGACTATGTGGCTGGTCCAGCGGAGTTGATCGCGGAGGACCATCGCTTCAATGCTGGTCGTCTTTGCTTCTTCCAGCACGCTGACGTTTGTCCGCCTGTCTTCCCAAGAGATTTGCAGGATTTTCCGGAGGCAGCGCTGATGGAATCGTTCCAGGAGCTGCATGTGACGTCTGTCGACTGTCCATGTCTCGCAGGCGTATAGCAGGGTTGGGAGGACAATAGCTTTATAGACAAGCTCCTTGGTATCCAAGTAAGATCCAAGTAAGGTGGCCTTTTGCAGTTGACAGATCGTGATTTTGTCAATGTTTATTGTTTCCAAATGCCGTCTGAGATCTTTTGGCACAGCACCCATTGTGCCAATGACCACTGGGACCACCTGTGCTGGTTTATGCCAGAGCCTTTGCAGTTCGATTTTGAGGTCTTGATAGCGGCTGAGTTTTTCCTGTTGTTTTTCCTCAATGCGACTGTCACCCGGTATGGCAACATCAATAATCCAGACTTTTTTCATTATTATTATTATTATTATTATTATTATTATTATTATTATTATTTGAAATGCAACAAGATGAGTCCACAGCAGACAAGATCACTCTGCTGGCTATTGTATTGGATCACACGTCAGACACTTCCCAAGTGTCTATGACTGTGTGATGTATTGGCGAATAATGAGTGCAGATGCCAGTAAGGTGGCCTTCTGCAGCTGGCAGATGGTAATTTTATCAGCACCAATTGTGTTTAAGTGCAGGCCAAGGTCTTTAGGCACTGCACTCACTGAGACCAACTTGACTGGCTTGTGCCAGAGTCTTTGCAGTTTGATTTTTAAACCCTATTATTATTATTATTATTATTATTATTATCATTATCATTATTACTTCAGTCTGTGAAAGATAAGGGGGTTGGACTGGATGTTCCTTGTGATTTATTCCATATTTCTGTGCTGGCCATTGTAGTTTCTTCCAACTCTATGAGTCATTCTCTCAGTTAGTCTCCAAGGTGCTACAAGATCCTTTTACAATTCTGACCCACAAACTATCCCAGCTCTGTGTTTTAATTCTGCCCTCTTCTCTCTACCGCAGCTCTCCCGCCACCTCCGCTCTGTCCCTGGTGAACGGCCTGCAATCAGCCAAGCATGAGAATGGCTTCTCTTCTCCCAAGGAGACCGGCGGGCGGGAGCACTCCACAAGCCCCGGGCTGGGCATGGCTGGTGAGCCTATCTTGCCTTTTGCCAACAAGGAGCCTTTCCTCACCAAGGCTGTGGCAAAGGCACCACAGATTACAGGTAAGACAAACCTGTGTGCGCGCCCCCCTTGTCCATGGCTTGGATCTCCATGAGCTGCTCATCTGCCTGGAAAGTGCATGGATCTTATGATGACACCTCTGTCTCAAACCAGCGCAGATTCAGAAGCAGAAAGGAACTACATTTTCACTTGTGAAAATGTACCTCTGCTATCAGGCAGAGGCAGGCTATTTGGGATAATGTGTGAGGGATTTGGGGGGCACCAAGTAGTTTTTTAAGTGTAGTTTTAAGTCATCATCATCATCATACATTTAATTTGTACCAGAAGCGACTTGCAGTTTCTCAAGTCACTCCTGACATGAGAAAAATAAATAAATTGTTACTTACCTCTGCTTATGACTCGAGGTACAGTACCACACAGCCAAAACACTTCGACGTAAAAAAACATGCAACAAAATACATACAGTGTGGAGGGGGGGAGTATTTAGTCAGATACCAATTGTACAAGTTCTCCCACTTAAAAAGATGAAGAGGCCTGTAATTTATATCATAGGGAGACCTCAACTATGAGAGACAACATGAGAAAACACATCCAGTAAATCACATTGTCTGGTTTTTAATCAATTTATTTGCAAATTATGGTGGAAAATAAGTACCGTATATTCCGGGGTGCTAGGCGACTGGGCGCATTAGACGACCCCCCCCCCCAACTTTTCAATTAACAATTTCAATTTTTGGATATACTCACCCTATTGGACGACCCCCCTCTTGCCAGCCCCTTCAGGCCCCAAAGCCTCCTTTCCTGGGCTTTGAGGCAGCTTCTTGGCTCCATAGAGGCGGCCTCCCCTCCACCGGCAGCCAGGCCCCGCCACAGCCAGCCAACCGCGTGCTCATTACTGTTTTGGGTCAAAATAATAAAAAAGATTTCCTGAGTTGCAGTTACAGCTATGCGCCTTTAGGTGTCAGTAGAGAATCTTCCTCTATTCTCTTTGCTGCTAAGTTAAAGTAAACGCTAACTCAGGAATCCATAAAGCCTCAAAGCCTGGGCAAACTTAATGGAGGAGTGGGGGAGTGGATAGATAACGCGTAACCTCCCTCCTCCAGGGATTCCTGGATGACACCGACTATCTAGATCCATCGCAGTCTGGTTTTAGACCTGGTCATGGTACTGAGACTGCTTTGGTTACCTTGGTGGATGACCTCCGAAGAGAGCTTGACAGGGGGAGTGTGTCCCTGTTGGTTCTCCTGGATATCTCAGCGGCATTCGATACCATCGACCATGGTATCCTTCTGGGGTGGCTCTCCGGAATGGGTCTCGGGGGTATTGCACTGCAGTGGCTCCGCTCCTTCATGGAGGGTCGCTCCCAGTTGGTGAAGCTGGGGGATACCTGCTCGGACCAGTGGCCTTTGACCTGTGGGGTCCCGCAAGGTTCCATTCTATCTCCCATGCTTTTCAATATCTACATGAAACCGCTGGGTGAGGTTATCCAGAGTTTTGGAGTTGGGTGCCATCTGTATGCAGGTGACACCCAACGCTACTACTCATTTCCACCAAATTCCAAGGAAGCCTCCCAGACCCTGAACCAGCTGTGATGGACTGGATGAGGACTAACAGGTTGAAGCTTAATCCAGACAAGACATATGTTCTCCTGGTCAGTCTTGGGGCTGACTGGGGTATTGGGTGGCAACCTGTGCCCGACGGGGTTACACTCCCCCTGAAGGTGCAGGTCTGTAGCTTGGGGGTCCTCCTGGATTCAACGCTGTCGCTTGATGCTCAGATGTCAGCGGTGGCCGGGAGGACCTTTGCACAATTCAAACTTGTGCGCCAGCTACGACCATACTTCGTGAAGTCTGACTTTGCCAGAGTGGTCCACGCCTTGGTTACATCCAAACTGGACTATTGCAATGTGCTCTACATGGGGCTACCCTTGAAGACGGCCCGGAAGTTTGAACTGGTACAACGGAACTGGTACACACGCACACACAGAGGTTCCATCTCCTCAGGAGAGATAGAGAGTGACTTTGGAGAGAAGCAGGCAGGGGGGGATAGCCATCAAGCCCGCAGAGGCAGCGGGCACGAGGGAAGAGAGCGAGAGCGAGGGGCCCGCCTCCCTCGCCTTGACCCAAAACAGGAAGTGAATTTTTATATCCGGCATACTGGACGACCCCCAAATTCAGCAAGGATTTTCGAGGGTAAAAAAGTCACCTAGTACAAATATATGGTATTTGGACCATAACAAAAGTTCATCTCAATACTTTGTTATATATCCTTTATTGGCAATGAGAGAAGTCAAACGTTTTCTGTAAGACCTCACAAGGTTGGCACACACTGTTGCTGGTATGTTGGCCCATTCCTCCATGCAGATCTCCTCAGGAGCAGTGATGTTTTGGGGCTGTTACTGGGCAACATGCATTTTCAACTCCCTCCAAAGGTTTTATAGTTCACTTGCAATCAATGAGCACTCTGAACTCCACCAACAATGGAATGGAACCAAACTTGGCACACAGAACTCCCATGGCCAACAGAAAGTACTGGAAGGGCATTGACCTTGAGTTTTGGAGTTGTAGTTCACCTACATCCAGAAAGCACTGTTGACTCAAACAATCATAGAATCATAGAGTTGGAAGAGACCTCATGGGACATCCAGTCCAACCCCCTGCCAAGAAGCAGGAATATTGTATTCAAAACACCACTGACAGATGGCCATCCAGCCTCTGTTTAAAAGCTTCCAAAGAAGGAGCCTCCACCGCACAGTTCCACTGCTGAATGGCTCTCACAGTCAGGAAGTTCTTCCTAATATTCAGATGGAATCTCCTTTCTTGTAATTTGAAGCCATTGTTCCGCATCCAATGATGGATCAGGACCAAACTTGGCATGAATCCTCAAATGCCCAAATGTGAATACTGGTGGAGATTGGGGTAAACAGACTTTGACATTTGGGAGTTGTAGTTGCTGGGATTTATAGTTCACCTACAATCAAAGAGCATTCTGAACCCCACCAACTATAGAATTGGGCCAAACTTCCCACACAGAACCCCCATGACCAACAGAAAATACTGTGTTTTCTGATGGTCTTTGGAGACACCTCTGACACCCCCTCCCGACCCCCAGGTTGAGAAATGCTGCTCCAGGTGGTGGTGGTGGTGATGGTGACGTTGGGTTGATGTAAGTTTTCTGGGCTGTATGGCCATGTTCAAGAAGCATTCTCTCCATGGCATCCTCAGAGGTTGAGGAGTCTGATGACGTTGTTGTTGTTGTTCTCCAGATGTTCCTGAACACACCCGCATACTTTGTCACAGGAAAAATAATAAGCCAATGTTTATTTGGAGGAAGGAGGCACGCCTTCCAGTCTCTGATCTCCCCTTTCTCTTATTTCCTCCTTGTAGAGGTTCTCTAAGCCTTGATGCCACGTTCCTCCTCCTCCTCTTCCTCCTCCCTGTAAAAGAGATGCCACGACGTGCCAACTCCAGGCTAGCTGTAACCAGAAGATGATGACGACTCCTCCACTCCCTGCACTGCGTGGACCGAGGACCCCGCAGGAAGCCAGGCAGGGAGTGGCCCAGCCCCACAGACTCTCTCGTTCTTTTACTGTTCTCGTTTTATGGCGGCGGCGGTTATTTTTTTAATATGCACCTTATCAGACTGACCTCTCCCCCACCACCCTCGCCCATAGCTCATCCCACGAGGCTATATAATCGCATAGCTATTTAACTGGCTGGGTACAAAGGATGTGAATAGTGTATATAAACCTCAGTGTTAGCAGACGGGATGCCACCAGCGGACACAGCGGTGGCGCCGCTCGTCTCCCCTCCCCATCCCACATGTGTTTGCGGGAAATGCCTTTGGGGTCCTTGTTTATTGGAGGAGGGCTCGGCAAGGGAGGATGGGGCCCTTGTGCCCGGTTGGGGGTCTGTGTGCAAGCGTGTGTGTCCGTTATCACCAATGGGAAGCATCTAGATCTCTAATTTAATCTCCCACGGTTGGTCCCAAGCCGGGATACCTGCATAATTTGTATGCGTGTGTGTTTGTGTGTGTGTGCGAGAGAGAAAGTATTTGTGTTTGTGTGCAGAGGCACACACCTGGTTAGCCACTCAACAACTGCCGTTGTCCAACACACTGTGCTTTTTGGGGGTTTCGGCTGTTTCTGTATGTATGCGTGTGCGATGGCTGGGACCGCCTTGAGCTCGGTGTCATTGTAACAGTATTATGCATCTGAACAACCTTTTGTGGACAATAAAGTGGAGAAACGACAAAGGACTGTTCTTTTCCTTTGGGACGAATATCTGAAGGTTGCATTGGGTTTTGTGGGAATGGAATAGTTGAGGAATTTCATCCTTCTCTTAAACCAAAGTTGTGCATTCTCAGATGGAGCTGGTAACAGATCGGAGGCCCCATTTACACATACTGTAAAATCCAGAATGATGGGGATTATAGGGGGCGGGGGTGGCTAGAAAATGCACAGCCCTAATGTGTGCTATAACAAGCATTCATGTGGAAAACATGTATTTAAAAATTAGATAAAATTCCAAAATTGGTGCTAAAACTGCTGCTCTGCCCAGAATGAAGACAGCGGGGAGCAGAAGACAGTTCCATCTTGTCTTAGAATCATAGAATCAAAGAGTTGGAAGAGACCTCATGGGCCATCCAGTCCAACCCCCTGCCAAGAAGCAGGAATATTGCATTCAAATCACCCCTGACAGATGGCCACCCAGCCTCTGTTTAAAAGCTTCCAAAGAAGGAGCCTCCACCACACTAGGGGGCAGAGAGTTCCACTGCTTTACTAATAATATACTATAGTATATTGTATATACATATAATATTTATAATGTTATAATGTAATACAATATAATACTAGTAATAATAATACAATATTATAATTATATATTTACATTACATGTAATATTACTAATAATATTACAATATAATGGTATAGTGCAATATCTATATAAATAAAAATGTAATGTTTGTTTGTGGGATTTACAGAACTCAAAAACCACTGGACGAATTGACACCAAATTTGGACACAAGACACCTAACAATCCAATGTATGTATTGTCGAAGGCTTTCATGCCTGGAATCACTAGGTTCTTGTGGGTTTTTTCGGGCTATAGAGCCATGTTCTAGAGGCATTTCTCCTGACGTTTCGCCTGCATCTATGGCAAGCATCCTCAGAGGTAGTGAGGTCTGTTGGAATTAGGACAATGGGTTTATATATCTGTGGAATGGCTGAGGTGGGGCAAGGAGCTCTTCCCTGCTGCAGTTAGGTGTGAATGTTTCAACCAGAGAAGTCAGCCATAGCAGAGCACCTGATGAACCAGCCTGGACACAGTGTCATGTTAACGGCAGTCTCTGGGGATGTAACGAGAGCATCTGCTTGTCCAGTTTTGTTGGATTCGTTTCAATTGGTTCAGCTTGAGGATGTGGACAGGATCCTTGGAGAGGTGCGACCCACCACATGCATCCTAGACCCCTGCCCTTCCTGGCTGATCAAGGAAGCCAGAGGGGGTTTGGCAGAGTGGGTGAAGGTGATGGTTAATGCCTCCTTACAGGAAGGAAAATTTCCAGCGAGCTTAAAACAAGCTATTATAAAACCGCTGTTGAAGAAACCATCACTGGATCCCACTCAATTCGACAACTATCGGCCAGTTTCCAATCTCCCCTATTGGGCAAAGTCATGGAACGTGTGGTGGCAACACAACTCCAGGGGTTTCTGGTAGACACTGATTATCTAGATCCGGCACAGTCTGGCTTTAGGCCGGGACATGGAACTGAGACAGCCTTGGTCGCCTTGGTAGATGATCTTCGCAGGGAGCTGACAGGGGGAGTGTGTCCCTGTTAGTTCTGCTGGACCTCTCAGCGGCCTTCGATACCGTCGATCACGGTATCCTTCTGGGTTGCCTCATGGATATGGGGCTTGGAGGCACTGCTCTGCGGTGGCTTCGATCCTTCCTTGAGGGACGGACCCAGAAGGTGTTACTGGGTGACACCTGTTCGGCCCCACAACCGTTGTTGTGTGGAGTCCCACAGGGTTCTATCTTGTCCCCGATGTTATTTAACATCTACATGAAGCTGCTGGGAGAGATCATTCGGAGTTTCGGACTAAGATGTTATCTCTATGCAGATGATGTCCAAATCTGTCACTCCTTCTCACCTGTCACCAAGGAGGCTGTCCAGACCTTGAACCGGTGTTTAGCCGCTGTATCGGACTGGATGAAAGCTAACAAATTGAAATTGAATCCAGACAAGACAGAGGTCCTACTGGTCAGTCGTAAGGCCGAACAGGGTATAGGGTTACAGCCTGTGTTAGACGGGGTTACACTCCCCCTGAAGACGCAGGTTCGCAGCTTGGGAGTGATCCTGGACTCATCGCTGAGCCTGGAACCCCAGGTCTCAGCGGTGGCCGGGAGAGCTTTTGCACAATTAAAACTTGTGCGCCAGCTGCGTCCGTACCTTGGGAAGTCGGATCTGGCCACGGTGGTCCACGCTCTTGTCACATCCCTGTATTACTGCAACGCACTCTACGTGGGGTTGCCTTTGAAGACTGCTCGGAAACTTCAACTAGTCCAGCGAGAAGCAGCCAGATTGCTCACCGGAGCGGCGTACAGGGAGCACACCACCCCCCTGTTGCGTCAGCTCCACTGGCTGCCGATCCAATTCCGAGCACAATTCAAAGTGCTGGTTTTGACCTACCAAACCCTATACGGTTCCGGCCCAGTGTATCTGTCCGAACAGATCTCCCTCTATGTCCCACCTCGGAGTCTAAGATCTTCTGGGGAGGCCCTGCTCTCGACCACTGGCACAAGTGAAACTGGCGGGGACGAAGAGCAGGGCCTTCTCAGTGGTGGCCCCCCACCTGTGGAACTCACTCCCCGGGGAGATCAGATCGACGACTTCCCTTCTAGCGTTTAGGAAAAAACTAAAGACCTGGATGTGGGACCAAGCTTTTGGCCATGCTGACAACTGATTAAAGGACCTATCGATAGACAAGGACAATGGAATGGAATGGATATATGGACTCTGATATATGGACTCTGACATGAGATAGTTTTTATGATTTTAATAGGTATTGATGTTTCATTTTAATTGTTGAACTGTTATATTTTGTATTGTTTGTTGTGTGATTTGGGCATCTAATTGTGCCTCCTTTGTAAGCCGCCCTGAGTCCCCCCCGGGGTGAGAAGGGCGGGGTATAAGTAGATGAAATAAATAAATAAATAAATATTATTTGAGAACACAGAAATGCTGGACCACTCTCACAACCACCATGTCAGACTACACAGAGAAGCCATTGAAATCCACAAGCATGTGGACAATTTCAACAGAAAGGAAGAAACCATGAAAATGAACAAAATCTGGCTACCAGTATTAAAAAAACTCTAAAATTACAACAGCAAAACAACAGAGAGGAAACAACCAGGCACAGATTAACACCTCCCAGCAAGAGATTTTCCCAGGCTCAGGCAGACCTTCAAATGCTAATGAAGGTGATCAGCTGAAACATTCACACCTAATTGCAGCAGGGAAGAGCTCCTTGCCCCACCCCAGCCATTCCACAGATATATAAACCCATTGTCCTAATTCCAACAGACCTCTACCTCTGAGGATGCTTGCCATAGATGCAGGCGAAACGTCAGGAGAAATGCCTCTAGAACATGGCTCTATAGCCCGAAAAAACCCACAAGAACCTAATCCAATGTATGTCCTTCACTCAAAAAAATTGATTTTGTCATTTGGGAGTCGAATTTGCTGGGATTTATCGTTCACCTACAATCAAAGAGCATTCTGAACCCCACCAACGATAGAACTGGGCCAAATTTGGCACACAGTTCTCCCACGACCAACATAAAATACTGGAAGGGTTTGGAGGGGAGTGTCCTTTGGTTTTGGAGTTGTAGTTCACCTACATCCAGGTCACTGTGGACTCAAACAATGATGGATCTACACGGATACTCAATATGCCCAAATGTGAACACTGTTGGAGTTTGGGGAAAATAGACCTTGACATTTGGGAGTTGTAGCTGCTGGGATGTATAGTTCACCTACAATCACAGAGCATTCTGAATCCCACCAACGATAGAATTGGGCCAAGCCTCCCACACAGAACCCCCATGAGGGCTACAGCAACGCGTGGCAGGGGACGGCTAGTAATATATAATACTGATATTGTACTATGCTAATAATATAATATATTGTGTGAAAATATATCTTGTAAGCCACTCTGAGTCCCCTTTGGGGTGAGAAGGGCGGCATATATATGCAGTAAACAAACAAACAAATAAACGGCTCTGCATCTGGTCAGAATACAGACGGTGCAGAGCAGAAATTCAGGAGGAACATCCACGGCATTTGTGTAAGCATTTACACTGCTGGAAAATTTGTATAAGGCAGTGGTTCCCAACCTTTTTTTGACCAGGGAACACTCTCCAACATGAGCACCAAAAGGTTTACGGATCAATTTTTGGTCAACTTTAGATTCAGTTTGGTTATTTGGGGTTCCGATTCAGAAAATTGCATTGGATAGACCACATCAGCTCTGGTCTCTGATAAGAACATATGTCATCCAGTAGTCACTATCTGCTCCCCCACAGAAAACCATATTTAATAATCTAGAGCCACGGACCTTATTTTGGGTCCCGTGACCCACCAGTGGGCTGAAGCCCACAGTTTGGGAACCACTGAACCAGTCAGTCCCAAACAGGAGATGGGACTGGATGAATATACAATACGTTAATTTAGTGTAAAAATAGTTGCGTAGAAGAGGGAAGTTCAGCAGGTGTCTTTTGTTACCAGATTGTTATTGCGTGCCTTTTACACAATCATTAAAGGCACAAGAACTATCCTGAAGTCTCACTTTGGCAATTGTAGTGCATTCGCGCGCACAAACACACACTACTCTTCCATTTCCATATAAATGTCGTAAATAAATAATTTCCAACAGATTGACGTTTTCAATTGCTAGGCTGATTGCATCAATCTAACCCCAAACTTTTGCTTTTCATAATTTATTCCCCTTTCTGGCAGTTTTTTTTCCAATTGGAAAAAAAAAACAATTATTGTATTGTCGAAGGCTTTCATGGCCAGAATCACTGGGTTGTTGTAGGTTTTTTCGGGCTATATGGCCATGGTCTAGAGGCATTCTCTCCTGACGTTTTGCCTGCATCTATGGCAAGCATCCTCAGAGGTAGTGAGGTCTGTTGGAACTAGGAAAAAGGGTTTATATATCTGTGGAATGACCAGGGTGGGACAAAGGACTCTTGTCTGCTGGAGCTAGGTGCAAATGTATTGTCGAAGGCTTTCATGGCCGGAATCACTGGGTTGTTGTAGGTTTTTCCGGGCTATATGGCCATGTTCTAGAGGCATTTTCTCCTGACGTTTCGCCTGCATCTATGGCAAGCATCCTCAGAGGTAATGAGGTCTGTTGGAAGTAGGAAAATGGGTTTATATATCTGTGAATGACCAGGGTGGGACAAAGGACTTTTGTCTGCTGGAGCTAGGTGTGAATGTTTCAACTGACCACCTTGATTAGCATTTAATGGCTTGGAAGTGCCTGGGGGAATCTTTTGTTGAGAGTGATTTGATGTGCCTGATTGTTTATTCCTGATTGTTACAGAGAGGAAACAAACAAGGACATCTAATCACCTCTCAACAAAAGATTGCGCCAGGCACTGTCAGGCCTTTCCAAGTGCACCTCTCTAGGACCCGGTATATGGAGTAAGTCACGTTGGGCTGGTCGTTGCGACCTCCGATGATGGGAGAAGGAGAGGCGGTCCCTAAGGTACGATGGACCCTGGCCGTAAAGAGTTTTAAAGGTCAGAACTAGCATCTTATACAGGCCACGGTACTCAGTTGGAAGCCAATGTAAATATTGCAGCACTGGTGTTATATGGCATTTCATGGGCGTTCTTGTGAGTATCCTGGGTGCCGCATTCTGAACAATACAAAGCTTTCGGGTCGTAGACATCGGAAGGCCCACATACAGGGCATTGCAATAGTCCAGCCTAGACGTGACCGTGGCATGGATGACAGTTGCCAGAGCCTCGTCAGATAGGTAGGGTGCCAGTTGCCTCGCTTGTCATAGATGGAAAAAGGCCTGTTTGCTGGCAGCAGCGACCTGAGCTTCCATTGTCAGCTGTGAATCCAGGATGACACCTAAGCTCTTAACAGTGGTCGATGGAGATAGGGCAGCACCATCGAAGGTGGGTAATGGAAGAGTCAGACCTGCCAGGCGGCCATGCCAGAGAATCTCAGTCTTCACCAGGTTCACCTTCAGTCTGCTAGCACGTAGCCAGTTTGACAGGATGTAGTGAAATCTACCTTTAAGGCGACCAGGCCGAAGCCTGAATGTCAGTAGCTGTCGTCTTGAGAGACAGGCAGAAGCAGGAGGAGGAGTCAAGCCGACTCCTGATTGGTGGGAGGAGTCGGTTGAGAGAGGGGAAAAGGCTGTCAGCTTTTGACAGAGGAGAGAAGTGTCCTGACATCAGACACAGAAGGAAGGGATTTTTAGGAGAGGAAGCCAAATAGAGTTCTGACAGGGAAGGAAAGCTTTAAAGTGAGCCTTAAGGATAGGGAATAAGACGCAGACAAGGGCTAGGGTTACTGTATTGAGAGGATCAGTAACAGAAAGACTTGTTTTCTTATACTTAGGAGAAGTTTAAGAGAGCTTATTGCCCAGTGTGTGAGACAGATAGGAGTCTGTTCTCTAAGTGATACTGTTTCTAAGAATAGAACAGTATGTTTAAGGAAACTCACAGTTTTAAAAGCTTTATTGTCAGTGGAACTACTTGTTTAAATACCTAAGTCTCTACAACTGAATCAAGTTTCTGTACCACTCATTCTATGAGTTTATATTTGTTTAAAGTTCAATAAACCTTTCCTAGTTCACTTTTAACTGGTGTATGCCTCAGTCTGTCAATCTCCTCAGAACTAAGTCAAGTCAATAATAGAAACCTTTTTAAAGTCCAGTCAACCAGTAAAGGAGTTACAGAAGAACCAAGGGCAAACACACCTTACCTACAACACATTCACACCTTTGGTTCCTCAGACTAATAAAACTGAGATGGTGGCAGCTAATTCTACCAATAACATCGGTCATTGATATATTTAACCTATGGTCAGTCGCTAATTATCGTTACACAGACCTTCCAGACAAAGGGTGAAATTGTCTGGAATTGACGCTGCTTCAGGCTCCAGGCGCAGAAGGAGTTGGGTATTGTCTGCATATTGGTAGCAGTCCAGGCCGAAACTCTGAGCCAAACTAGCAAGGGGTCTAATGTAGATGTTGAAGAGGAGAGGAGAGAGAATTGCACCTTGGGGGACCCCACATAGGAGGGGGGATCTATCGGAGACTTGATCCATGTACTCCACACGTTGACTCCGGTTCCGGAGAAATGAGTTGAACCAATTGAGGGCCTGACCACGAACTCCGGACATGGCAAGACGGTGAATCATTAGATTGTAGTCGACAGTGTCAAACGCTGCGGTAAGGTCGAGAAGTACCAGTAGCGCGGATCCACCATTGTCAGACTGGCGACGGAGTTCATCCGTAATGGCAACCAGGACTGTCTCCGTCCCATGACCGGGGCGAAAACCTGACTGGAAAGGGTGCAGGCCAGCTGTGTCATCCAGGAATTGCTGCAATTGTCCCAGTACAGCCCGCTCTATCACCTTGCCTAAGAATGGCAGATTAGAAACAGGACGGTAATTGGCAAGGGTCATAGGATCCAAGCTAGGTTTCTTTAACAAGGGACGAACCCTTGCCTCTTTTACGTTGTCCGGAAAAAACCCCTGTTCAAGAGAGCCATTGATTATACTGCACAACGAATCGAGTAGACCTTCCAAGCAGCTCTTGATCAGCCAAGAGGGGCACGGATCAAGAGAACAGGTGGTTGCTTTTGCAGTAGCCAGAATTCTGGTGACATCCTCCGTGTGAAGCGGTGTAAATTGATCGAAGATAGGCCTGCTAAGCGGCCACAAGGTCTCCAGCTCACTCAAAGTGTCAACTGTGGGAGGGAGTTCCCGCCGAAGCATGGTAATTTTGTTAGTGAAAAATTCCTGGAATGCCAAAGCTGTAATAGGCATAGTTGTTGGGTTCTGGACTAAAGGAGCTAATCAAGGCACGAACAATTTTGAATAACTGTGCTGGGCGCGAAAATATATATATAAAAAAAGTGAAAATATGTCCATGTGTATGTGGCGGGGTGTCCACTTACACTGACAGGCTCCCACTTCCACAAATAGCTTGTTATATATATATTTATTTAGGGTAAAGGAGGGGGGAGAAAAAAGAGTAGTATTTTGTTTTTACATGTAAAGTGGTGGAACAATAATATGAGGACAAAGTAGGAAACGATAAAAGAGAGTAATTTAAAAAGAGTGTAAATAAATCAATCAATAAATAATTGTCCTGGTGACTTCCATCTAAACCAGTGGTTCTCGACCTTCCTAATGCTGTGACCCCTTAATGCAGTCCCTCATGTTGTGGTGACCTCCAACCACAACACTATTTTTGTTGTGACTTCATAACTGTAATTTTGCAACTGTTATGAATAATTTAATGTAAATACCTGATATGCACCAATACCCAATACGCCCAAATTTGAATACTGGAGGAGTTGGAGGGGAGATTGATTCTGTCATTTGGAGGTTGTGGTTGCTGGGATTTATAGTTCATTTAACTCCCATGACCAACAGAAAATACTGGAAGGGTTTGGTGGGCATTGACCTTGAGAGTTGTAGTTCACTTACATCCAGAGACTCAAGCTTGGATGGATCTGGACCAAACGTGGCACGAATCCAAACGTGGCCCAAATTTGAACACTGGTGGAGTTTGGGGAAAATAGACCTTGACCTTCGACTGCTCATTGGAGGGAAGGATACTAGAGACAAAGTTGAAGTACTTTGGCCACATCATGAGGAGACAGGAAAGCCTAGAGAAGACAATGATGCTGGGGAAAGTGGAAGGAAAAAGGAAGAGGGACCGACCAAGGGCAAGATGGATGGATGGCATCCTTGAAGTGACTGGACTGACCTTGAGGGAGCTGGGGGTGGTAACGGCCGACAGGGAGCTCTGGCGTGGGCTGGTCCATGAGGTCACGAAGAGTCGGAGATGACTGAACGAATGAACAACAACAACAAGACCTTGACATTTGGGAATTGTAGTTGCTGGAATTTATAGGTCACCTACAATCAAAGAGCATTCTGAACTCCACCAACGATGCAATTGAACCAGACTGAGCACACATAACTCTCAGGACCAACAGAAAATACTGGAAGGGTTTGGTAGCATCCAGACATCCAGAGAGCATTGTGAACTCAAACAATGATGTATCTGGACCAAACTTGGCACAAATACTCAATATGCCCAAATGTGAACACTGGTGGAGTTTGTGGAAAATAGACCTTGACATTTGGGAGTTGTAGATGGTGGAATTTACAATTCACCTGCAATCAAAGAGCATTCTGAAGCCCACCAATGATACAATTTGGCCAAACTTCCCACACAGGACCCCCATGACCAACAGAAAATACTGTGTTTTCTGAATGATCTTTGGCGACCCCTTTGACACCCCTCACAACCCCCCCCCCAGGGGTCCCGACCCCCAGGTTGAGAAACACTGATCTAAACCTTTGTGGTGTAATAGATATTCATTCCATAAGAATTGTATATTAAAATTGAGTAACAAAAATTGACTTTAACCTAAGTTGAAACCATTTTTCTAAAAAGTCCATTTAATAATGATTCCTTAACCTGACTGTTAAGCCTAGCTTACTGTCCACCTAAGCAGGTTAAAAACAGCTGAGCTGTGAGTAGAGAAATTAGGGACTGCTTAAAGCAGGGAGGTATTTTATGACACCATAAAAATGCCAGCAATCAAACAACAAGGAGGAAATATGATCAAATGACTTGGCGTCATAGTGGATGAAGCTACAGCACTCCCTTGTGGCCGGAATCGAGCATAATCTCCAGGTGCCGAAGTTGGAAATGCCAAAAATACCTCTGTCTGTCTTGTATGTCTAAAAAATGGCATTGAATGTTTTCCGTGTATGTGTGCATTGTGATCTGCCCTGAGTCTCCTTCGGGGAATATAAATACTGTAAGTAAATAAATAAATAGTGCAAAAAATATGAAAGAACAGTTGTTGTTGTTCATTCGTTCAGTCGTCTCCAACTCTTCGTGACCTCATGGACCAGCCCACGCCAGAGCTCCCTGTCGGCCGTCACCACCCCCAGCTCCTTCAAGGTCAGTCCAGTCACTTCAAGGATGCCATCCATCCATCTTGCCCTTGGTCGGCCCCTCTTCCTTTTACCTTCCACTTTCCCCCGCATAATTGTCTTCTCCAGGCTTTGCTGTCTCCTCATGATGTGGCCAAAGTACTTCAACTTTGTCTCTAGTATCCTTCCCTCCAATGAGCAGTCGGGCTTTATTTCCTGGAGGATGGACTGGTTGGATCTTCTCGCAGTCCAAGGCACTCTCAGAACTTTCCTCCAACACCACAGTTCAAAAGTATCTATCTTCCTTCGCTCAGCCTTCCCTAAGGTCCAGCTCTTACATCCGTAGGTGACTACAGGGAATACCATGGCTTTGACTAGGCGGATCTTTGTTGCCAGTGTGATGTCTCTACTCTTTATTATTTTATCGAGATTGGACATTGCTCTCCTTCCAATAAGTAAGCGTCTTCTGATTTCCTGGCCACAGTCTGCATCTGCAGTAATCTTTGCACCTAGAAATACAAAGTCTGTCACGGCCTCCACATTTTCTCCCTCTATTTCCCAGTTGTCAATCATTCTTGTTGCCAGAATCTTGGGTTGTTGTGGAGCTGGAGCTTGAGCACCTCAATGATGTCATGAGCGAAACCGTGAAGGGCCACCCAAGACGGGACGGTTGTGGCAGAGAGGTCAGACCAAGCGTGATCCCTGGGGAAGGCAATGGCAAACCACCCCAGTATCCTTGCCAAGAAAACTAAATGGACCAGTACAACCAGAGATATGTCGGTATGCCATTGGAAGATGGGACTCCCAGGTCGGAAGATGGCCAAAATGCTACTGGGGAGGAGCAGAGGATAAGTTCAACTAGCCCCAGATGTGATGACGCAGCTAGCTCAAAGCCGAAAGGAAGGCTAGCGGCCGACGGTACTGGAGGTGAACGACGAATCCGATGCTCTAAAGATCAACACACCATAGGAACCTGGAATGTAAGATCTATGAGCCAGGGCAAATTGGATGAAAGAACAGTACAATATTTAAAATGAAAAACAATTTTAGCCATCATATGCTTATCAGTATTTCAATGGGAAGTCTGGGGCTGCTTTTTTTTTTTTTTTTGGAATAATATTTATTGATTTTTAACACAAATTATGAATAAAAACAACATGAAAACATAGGTAAACAATAATAACCAATAATGGACATTTACAACAAACCAATACACAAAAAGAAAAAAAACACATCACCGCAAACAGCACCCTACACCGTGACCTCCATTCTTCTTACTTTACCCTTTGTCCACTTTAACTTTCTTTCTCTCCATTTTCATTTCCATGTCGTATCTTCCCTTAATTGTTTGGAGAGAAAGTATGTATTATATTCTGTCTATCTCTCTTATTTCATTCAACTTAGCCACTCTTTACTCTCTAAATATTCCTGTAATGCCATCCAATCTGTTGGGTTTACAGCTCGTCCATTATGTTGCCTTAACCAGTATGTAAGCTCATCCATATTTTTAATGTCTAATATTTTCCCGATCCAGTCTCCTTTGTTAGGTATTTCCTCCTGTTTCCATACTTTGGCATACACCATTCTTGCGGCTGTAAAAAGGAAGGTAAAAAGTTTTTCCTTATTTTGGTCTTTAAAGATATCTACGTCCCACATTCCCAAGAGATATATCTCTGGCTTTAGTGGGATCTCTAATTTTAAGATTTTTTTACATTCTAAGTGTATCATTTTCCAGTATTTCTTTGCCTTATCACATGACCACCACATATGATAAAAGGATCCCTCATGCAATTTACATTTCCAACAGCTATTGTTCATTTGTTTATACATTCTTCCCAATTTTTGTGGTGTCATATACCACCTATGCATCATTTTTAGCCAGTTCTCCTGTAAGTCTGATGCATATGTATATTTTAGCCTTTTACTCCATATTACTTCCCATTCTCTTAACATAATTGTTCTTCCAATATTCTTAGCCCATTGAACCATTGTATCTTTTATTACATCTCTCTCTGTCGCCCAAATTATTAGCTTATTGTAAATTTTCGTAATTACCTTTTTCTCATTCATTAAAATTTTTCCCCAAAATCCATCTTTATCTCCAAAGCCCACTTTCTTATCTATATTGTATGCTTCTTTAATTTGAGCATATTGAAACCATGATATATTTCTGAAATTAATTGCAATTTCTTCTTGTGTCTTCAGTACATATATTCCTCCCTTTTTGTCCATCATATCTCCATATTTCGGCCAAACAGTCCATCCTAATAAACGTCTTTGGTTCGCTTCTAAGGGCGATACCCATAGTGGAGTCTTTCCAAATAAATATTTTTTGTATTTTTCCCACGCCTTCATCAATGATGATCGAACAAAATTTTTTTGTGCCATCATACCATAAATAATTGTGCCACCCTTTTCTCAAATCAAATTCCTCTAAAGTCAAAATTTTAATTTTAGTTAATTTGCTCCAGTCTCTGATCCATACTAGGGCTGCCGCTTCTGGGGCTGCTTTTGACTGATGAGAAAGTCAAGTTAATTAGAATCATAGAGTTGGAAGATACTTCATGGGCCATCCAGTCCAACCCCCTGCAAAAAAGCAGGAAAATAATTATTGGTGTGTTCCTTTATGACTTAAAGTAACCCTAAGTCTAAGGTTTAGGGTGGCAGGCTTCAAAAGGAAACTGGAGGGCCACATCCAGCCTACAGACCAGAGTTTGGGGACCCTGCCCTGGAGATTCCTAGATACATCCTTTCAGGTTAAAAAAAAATAGCAAAATTTTAGTTGAGGTTTTTCACTGTCATGGGCAAACAAAAATAGATGTAAACAAAGAAAGTTTGGCTAGAAAAAATGATAGCTTATGCAGTATCTCCAGAGATACCTATATTCTCCACTTTGCCATACCAGTGTACTTACTTACTTACTTAGGTGATCCCTCGTTGGACGAGTAAGATGGTCTTCCTTGATGACTATTTTTGTGGGTTTGTAGGTGGCTGTGGAGCCCTATTCTTGACCCACATCTTCTCCCACAGTGAAGGCATTGGTTTCCAGGTGGAAGGCGGTCCCAGTCGGGGTTGGCTTGACGCGCCTTCCTCCTGGCACGTTTCTCTCTTTCACCCTCCACTCGTGCCTCCTCAAATTCTGCAGCACTGCTGGTCACAGCTGACCTCCAGCTAGAGCGGTCAAGGGCCAGGGCTTCCCAGTTCTCAGTGTCTATGCCAGAGTTTTTAAGGTTGGCTTTGAGGCCATCTTTAAATTTCTTTTCCTGTCCACCAACATTCCGTTTTCCGTTCTTGAGTTCAGAGTAGAGCAACTGCTTTGGGAGATGGTGGTCAGGCATCCGGACAACATGGCCGGTCCAGCGGAGTTGATGGCAGAGGACCATTGCTTCAATGCTGGTGGTCTTTGCTTCTTCCAGCACACTGACATTTGTCTGCTTGTCTTCCCAAGAGATTTGCAGGATTTTCCAGAGGCAGCGCTGATGGAATCGTTCCAGGAGTTGCATGTGACGTCTGTAGACAGTCCACGTTTCGCAGGCATATAGCAGGGTTGGGAGGACAATAGCTTTATAGACAAGCACCTTGGTATCCCTACGGATGTCCTGGTCCTCAAACACTCTTTGCTTCATTCGGGAAAGTGCTGCACTCGCAGAGCTCAGGCGGTGTTGTATTTCGGTGTTGATGTTGACTTTGGTGGAGAGGTGGCTGCCAAGGTTACACCATTAAGTTGTATCTCTGGCATTGGGGAGGGGGTGGCTGGTGACTGCTGGAACAGCACTTTGGTTTTCTCGATGTTCAATGACAGGCCAAGTTTTGTGTATGCTTCTGCGAAGGTGTTTAGAGTGGCTTGTAGACCAGTGTGTGTCATGCTAAAAAGCACATGAGCTGAGCACAGAGCTAAACAGAAAGAAAAGAAGGAAGTATTCTAGGATAGTAGAATCTTATAGCTGGAAGAATCTGCAAAGGTCAGCTAGACCAGCCCCTTGCAACACATTCACTGCATGCTACAATTAGAGCATGACTAAAGCCCTCCTGAGAGAGGGCAACCTGACCTTTGTTTTAAGATCTCTAAAGACAGAAGTCCACAACCGAGAAGGAAACAAAGAATTAAGACAATGAGGTCAGTTGGTTTCATTTCTCCTGCCCTTCCAAACCCTTTTCGAGAATGGAAACCTACTACAGTTGTGGACTGAGAGCAATGGAAACTTGGCCCAGTTCTGAGTCCTCTGCTCCATTGATGCCACCTAGAAAGACACACTTCTCCCATCTTTTTAAGCAACTGTAAACACCTCAATTGTAGAAATCAACAGATTGCTCCAAAAGCCATGTTGTGACTTCAGAATTCAGAGTCTCATTGTCTGAGAAATGTTTGCCCTTCAAAAATAACTTCATTATTGGAAAGAGGTGGAAGTCTGATGGTGTGAGGTCGGCTGAATAAGAGGGATGATTCTTCCATTTGGGCAACAGGTGAGTTGTGAACTGGTACATTGTCTTGCAGAAGGTGAGCATGCCACATTGTCTCTTGACTTTGATGGCTTCCTACCTTTTCCATAGCAGTGAAGCATAGTTTCTTTACTTACTTAGGCGATCCCTCGTTGGACGAGTAAGATGGTCTTCCATGATGGGTTTCCTTGTGGGTTCGTATGTGGCTGTGGAGCCCTATTCTTGACCCGCATCTTCTCCCACAGTGAAGGCATTGGTTTCCAGGTGGAAGGCGGTCCCGGTCGGGGTTGGCTTGACGCGCCTTCCTCCTGGCACGTTTCTCTCTTTCACCCTCCACTCATGCCTCCTTGAATTCTGCAGCACTGCTGGTCACAGCTGACCTCCAGCTGGAGCGCTCAAGGGCCAGGGCTTCCCAGTTCTCAGTGTCTATGCCAGAGTTTTTAAGGTTGGCTTTGAGCCCATCTTTAAATCTCTTTTCCTGTCCACCAACATTCCGTTTTCCGTTCTTGAGTTCGGAGTAGAGCAACTGCTTTGGGAGACGGTGGTCAGGCATCCGGACAACGTGGCCGGTCCAGCGGAGTTGATGGCAGAGGACCATCGCTTCAATGCTGGTGGTCTTTGCTTCTTCCAGCACGCTGACGTTTGTCCGCTTGTCTTCCCAAGATATTTGCAGGATTTTCTGGAGGCAGCGCTGATGGAATCGTTCCAGGAGTTGCATGTGACGTCTGTAGACAGTCCACGTTTCGCAGGCATATAGCAGGGTTGGGAGGACAATAGCTTTGTAGACAAGCACCTTGGTATCCCTACGGATGTCTCGGTCCTCAAACACTCTCTGCTTCATTCAGGAAAATGCTGAAGCATAGTATGTCCCAGTGATCATGGTACCCTTTGCTAGGAAATCCATCAATACTACTCCATGCTGGTCCCAAAATGACCTTACCTGCTGAGAGTTGGACACATACCTTCTTTGGAGGTGGTGAGTCATGATGCCTCCATTGCATCGACTGGAATTTAGTCTCAGGATCCTAGTGATGGACACAACTTTCATCCTGTGTGATCATTCTGTTGAAAAAGTCCTCCTGGTTTGCATGGGACATCATTGTCAATAGAGCCTGAGAGCATTTGACTCGTTCCTGCTTCTGGAAAGGTGTGAGCAGCTGGGAGACCCAGTAAGCAGATACCTTATGCATGTGAAGATGGTCTGGGATTATTTTTTCCCACAGACCCCACACTAATCTTGACATTTTGAGCTAGGTGGTGAATGGTTATGTGGCGATTTTCCAAAATGGCGACCTCCACTTGCTGGATGGTGTGTTCATCAATAGCCGAGTGGGGTTGCTCTGGAATTGGAGCTGTTTGCAGCAAAGTCGGACCACATTTGAATTTATGATGCCAGGTCTTGACTACATCATATGATGGGGAAGCATCACCAGAAACCTCTTTCATGTCATTGAACGTCTCCTTTGTTGTGCAGCCTTTCATGGGAAGGAACGTTATGACTGCTATGTACTCAGGGGCGGCTCAACCCATTACACAAAGTAAGCATTTGCAGTATAGTTGATTTTGCCCAGGGGTGCTCTTGAAGGAAAATAGACCTTGACATATGCGAGTTGTAGTTACTGGGATGTATAGTTCACCTACAATCAAAGAGCATTCTGAACTCCACCAATGATAGAATTGAACCAAATATGGCGCACAGAACTCCCACGACGAACAGAAAATATATATCAGCGATTGGTTGGGGGGGGGGCACCAAAATACTGTTTGCTTACCATTGAAAATTACCTAGGGCCACCTCTGTATGTACTCCACTGGGTCCATTATCAAACCTCACACCACTAGAGCACCTGTAAATTCAAGACCATTGTCATTTCTGAGTTGTAAATTAGCACATAATATATAGGGACTTATATCATTACACATGTGGGAGCCCCCGGTGGCTCAGTGGGTTAAACCCCTGTGCCAGCAGGACTGAAGACTGACAGGTCGCAGGTTCGAATCCGGGGAGAGACGGATGAGCTCCCTCTATCAGCTCCAGCTCCTCATGCGGGGACATGAGAGAAGCCTCCCACAAGGATGATAAAAACATCAAATCATCTGGGTGTCCCCTGGGCAACGTCCTTGCAGACGGCCAATTCTCTCACAACAGAAGCGACTTGCATTTTCTCAAGTCGCTCCTGACACGACAAAAAAAATTACACATATGCAGTTTCAGTGCCCTGTGATAAATAGAAGTGGGTCAGGGAAAACCTTTACAGAATGCCCCTCGTATTTATATACCCCAAACCAGTGACTTTCACCCTTAGGTTCTTAAGATGCTTTGGAGTTCAGTATCCAGGATCACCAACCATTGCTGGCTGGGTGCTTTTTTGGGAGATAATTCAAACAAAATATTTCAGAGACCAAAGGGTGAGAATTTACTGTGATAATATAATGAGTTTTCTTGAGAACAACTGGTTAAATCTGATTAAAGCTTAGAAAATCTACTCTTGGATCCAAATCGTGCTACTAATGCTAACTGGAGTTAGACACATTGAATCAGTGGTTAAATGATAAGTCACCCTTTACATTCATTAAGTAAATTAGACTTACTTATTCATTAAGTAAATCTAATGATGAAGGCAAGATGAAAATACATAATACACATATTGGAAAATATATATTGGATGTAACCATATTAGAAATAGGAATTAGAAAATATATGAAATCGCAAAGGGAAATGTATGTATGCCTGAACTTCACTTGGAAAATATTCTGTTCTTAAAAATGCAAATTAAGAGGCGAGAAAGGAAAGGAATGTCAAGAGGCCTCTGGCAAATTTCAAGAGACTCTTTCCATTTTGGTACCAGGCAAAGCTTATCGTAAGATTAATGAGCTGGCCATCAAGAGGCTTCAGGAAGAACTTATCTCAAGATGGATGGAAGCTCTTGCTATCAGTAGCCTAGTAGACACTCTGGCGCGATGGTCCTCATTAATAGCTGCTCCTTAGATAAAGGTGCTTAAATGAAGATTGACAGGTGCTGAAGTTAAAATATGCCATTGAAATCAATGTAAAAGTAGAATTTTGTGATGCACATTGTGATGCCTGTATGATGCATGCATATTATTTTAAAGGGTATATAAACCAAGGCGTTTCTTTTTTCGGTACCCTGTTTCTGGACTACCAGCAGGGTCCATATCTGGTTGGCGCCAACCAAGAATAAACCGTGCTTTTTCAGACCTCAGGAACTCTTTGTCTCTTTTCCTCAAACTTTCTCCCTGCCATTTCACTAATACTAGTTGGAACTATAAATACCACTCTTACTAGGGAGGAATTCCCAGCTGGCATGGCCAGTGAAATCCTGGGACTTGGTTGTCCAAAATAAGTAACTTTCCCAGGCTCTGGAACACAACCCTGCTGAGCAGACCACTTTCTAGATAAGTTCTTTCTAGATAAGGCAGGATCATCAAGTTTGCAGACGACACCAAATTGGGAGGGATAGCCAATACTCCAGAGGACAGGAACAGGATTCAAAACAATCTTGACAGACTAGAGATATGGGCCAAAGCTAACAAAATGAAGTTCAACAGTGACAAATGCAAGATACTCCACTTTGGCAGGAAAAACGAAATGCAAAGATACAGAATGGGGGGTGCCTGGCTCGAGAGCAGTACGTGTGAAAAAGATCTTGGAGTCCTTGTGGACAACAAGTTAAACATGAGCCAACAATGTGATGTGGCGGCAAAAAAAGCCAATGGGATTTTGGCCTGCATCAATAGGAGCATAGTGTCTAGATCTAGGGAAGTAATGCTACCCCTCTATTCTGCTTTGGTTAGACGACACCTGGAATATTGTGTCCAATTCTGGGCACCACAATTCAAGAGAGATATTGACAAGCTGGAATGTGTCCAGAGGAGGGCGACTAAAATGATCAAGGGTCTGGAGAACAAGCCCTATGAGGAGCGGCTTAAGGAGCTAGGCATGTTTAGGCTGAAGAAGAGAGGCTGAGAGGAGATATGATAGCCATGTATAAATATGTGAGAGGAAGCCACAGGGAGGAGGGAGCAAGCTTGTTTTCTGCTTCCCTGGAGACTAGGACACGAACAATGGCTTCAAACTACAAGAGAGGAGATTCCATCTGAACATTAGGAAGAACTTCCTGACTGTGAGAGCCGTTCAGCAGTGGAACTCTCTGCCCCAGAGTGTGGTGGAGGTTCCTTCTTTGGAAGCTTTTAAACAGAGGCTGGATGGCCATCTGTCAGGGGTGATTTGAATGCAATATTCCTGCTTCTTGGCAGGGGGTTGGACTGGATGGCCCATGAGGTCTCTTCCAACTCTTTGATTCTATGATTCTATGATTCTATGATGATGACATCCCAAAGAACAGATAATGTGAGATACACTTATCCAAACAAGTAGTCATCTTGTTTATACTAATCATGTTGTCAAAATTATTATTATTTTCATTTCTGTGTTTGCATATATAAACATGCAAGGGTGTCTTAGGACCCACACATTCTACAGTGCCACAGACCCATATATTGCACTTTGTAGGGATGCCTTAACCATTGCAGAAGATAAGAATGTGCTACACATATCACAATGGCAATGAAGGTCTGCATAGTTAAAGCAATGGTATTCCCTGTAATAACCTATGGATGTGAGAGCTGGACCATAAGGAAGGCTGAGTGAAGGAAGGGAGACGCTTTTGAACTGTGGTGCTGGAGGAAAATTCGGAGAGTGCGCAAGAAGGAACGCAAGAAGATCCAATCAGTTAATACTCCAGGAAATAATGCCTGGCTGCTCACTGAAGGGAGATAAGATAAGAATGTGTTACACATAGTCATATAGTACATTTGGGGGCATTCTGGAGCAAAGCAATCTATATAAATAAAAATGTAATGTTCGTTTGTGATACCATCAGAATTCAAAAACCTCTGGGGGAATTGACACCAAATTTGGACACAAGACACCTAACAGTCCAATGTATGTCCTCCACTCAAAAAAATTGATTTTGTCATTTGGGAATTGTCGTTGCTGGGATTTATAGTTTATCTACAATCAAAGAGCATTCTGAACTCCACCAATGATGGAATTGGGCCAAACTTAGCACACAGGGCTCCCATGACCAACAGAAAAAACTGGAAGGGTTTGGTGGACACTGACCTTGAGTTTGGGAATTGTAGTTCACCCACATCCAGAGAGCACTGTGGACTCAAACAATGACGGATCTGGACCAAACTTGGCACAAATATTCCATATGCCCAAATATGAACACAGATGGAGTTTGGAGGAAATAGACCTTGACATTTGGGATTTGTACTTACTGGGATATATAGTTCACCTACAATCAAAGAGCATTCTGAACTCCACCAATGATGGAATTGAACCAAACATGGCATACAGGACTTATATGTTTTATACTTTAATGTTATGTTGTTTATTTTATTGCAATTTGTATCTTATTTTTTTGTAATCTGTTTTTCGGGCTTGGCCTCATGTAAGCCGCCCCGAGTCCCCGTTGGGGGAGATGGTGGCAGGGTATAAATAAAGATGATGGTGATGATGATTATTATTTGGATTGCACTACTGTAATGCACTCTACGTGGGGCTGCCCTTGAAAACGGCCTGGAAATTTCAATTGGTCCAACAGGCGGCGGCCAGGTTGCTAACTGGGGCTCCTTACAGGGAGTGGTCAACCCTCCTGTTTGAGGAGCTCCATTGGCTGCCACTCATTTTCCGGTCCCAACTCAAGGTGCAGGTTCTTACCTACAAAGCCCTGAATGGTTTGGGACCCGCCTATCTGCGTGACCGCATTTCTGTGTACGAACCCACATGATCGCTTTGATCATCTGGAGAGGCCCTGCTCACGCTCCCACCTCCTTTGCAGGCGCGATTGGTGGGGACGAGGGAGAGGGCCTTCTCGGTGGTGGCCCCTTGACTCTGGAACTCACTTCCCAGGCACATCAGACATGCCCCAACTCTGGCAGTCTTTAGGAGGAGCCTGAAAACATGGTTGTTCCAGCCGCACAGAGTCCCTTGGGGAGATGGTAGTGGGGTATAAATAAATTATTATTATTATTATTATTATTATTATTATTATTATTATTATGGAAGAAAACAGAAATGAAAAGTACATAGAAACGAATGCATTTTTATGATGGAAACAGGATTCAAATGAGAAACTCACCCATCTTGGCTGCGATGTTGTGAAACAGTGGAACGAATCAAATTGTTGGTAAAATAAGAAGAAAGAGAACGACAATGGTTTAGCTATCAACAAGAAATATTCTAAAGCAGAAACTGTTTCTTTAATATTGTCACATCTCCAGGTCATGTCTGCCTTTCTGGGACAAGGAAATATCTGCTCCTAGCTACGATTGCCCTTCAGATTCCTCAGAGGCCCTTTGTACACTGCCATATAAAAACTACTTTGATTTTGGCACAATTTTGGCACAAATACCCGATACGCCCAAATTTGAATACTGGTGGGGTTGGGAGGGGATTGATTTTGTCATTTGGGAGTTGTAGTTGCTGGGATTTATAGTTCACCTACAATCAAAGAGCATTCTGAACTTGACCAATGATGGAATTGGACCAAACTTGACACACAGAACTCCCATGAGCAACAGAAAATACTGGAAGGGTCTGGTGGGCATTGACCTTGAGTTTGGGAGTTGTAGTTCACCTACATCCAGAGAGCACTGTGGACTCAAACAATGATGGATCTGGACCAAACTTGACAAAAATATTCCATATGCCCAAATATGAACACAGATTGAGTTTGGAGGAAATAGACCTTGACATTTGGGATTTGTAGTTACTGGGATTTATAGTTCACTACAATTAAGAGCATTCTGAAACCCACAAAATACAGAAATGGGGCAAACTTCCCACACAGAACCCCCATGACCAACAGAAAATACTTAAGGCCATCCAGTCCAACTCTCTTCACCAGGGCAAGAAAATGTAATCAGAGCCCTCCTGACAAAGAGCCATCCAGTCATAAATATAGATAGATAGATATGATTCTCTCTCTCACACACACATATATATAGTATCACAGATTTGAAAGAGACCCTTAAAGAAGGACTATGATATGTTGCATATTCCAGAGTACACAAACCAGACACTCTCCACATCAACACTGACAAAGAAACAACAAGAAATACTGTTTACTCACAAGCATAAAGGAATTACATATATTAGAAACCAACACTTTCTCATTACTTTATTTTCCAGATCACCAGACTGGGCCACAGCAATGCGTGGCAGGGGACAGTTAGTCTCTTAAATAATTGTTAATAATAAAAATAAATGTAAAAATTTGGTCCTGCAGGGCTCCCAAAACGGCACCTGGGGTAGAATACATCCAGCCCCAAAGTCACACTTTGCCCACTCCTGATCTGGACCCACCTTGGCTTGGGAAACAGCCAGAAGGATTTGCCCAACTTTCTTGTTGTCACGGAACTACTTCAGCCCGGTTATGGAAAGGTGGCTGTCTCTGGGCTACATCTTGTTACATTTTATAAAGAATTCTATACATTTTTATATAAGAAGTAGACACAGTACACCAAAAGATACAAGTTACACAGAAAATCAAGGAAAGCAGATACAATTTATGAAAGGGTTAGAAATGATACAGTCTTTGAGGGAGTGAAGCTGCCGCCCATCCATCCCCATCTCTGATGTTTCGGACTACCAAACGTTCAAAAATAATAATAATAATGTATTGTTGAAGGCTTTCATGGCTGGAATCACTCAGTTCTTGTGGGTTTTTTTGGGCTATATGGCCATGTTCTAGAGGCATTTCTACTGATGTTTCGCCTGCATCTATGGCAAGCATCCTCTGAGGATGCTTGCCATAGATGCAGGTGAAACATCAGGAGAAATGCCTCTAGAACATGGCCATATAGCCCAAAAAAACCCACAAGAACTGAATAATAATAATAATAATAATAATAATAATAATAATAATAATAATTTGGTGAACTATAGATATTTGGTGGGGGGAGGTAATTGTGGCTCGACAACATTCCAGTTTAATATCTCCTGCCCTTCCTCATTTTTCGGGGAGTCAACCTTGGCAGAGATGCTGAGTGGACTCAATGGAAACATTGACTCATCCTTTCTGTTTGTTCATAGCCCCACCTACCCAGCAGATCTCTAAAAGGAAATAGCACATGCACATATATATGCACGCATGCACAAACACACACTTGCAAGTGCTCTCTTCGAAGGAAGGTAAGACATAACTTTCAGTAGGGAAAGCCTGAGGCTAGATGGGTAAGTGTTTCCAAGACTATCGGTGGTTCTGTGTGCTCAGCACATACTTCAGCATGGGATCGCATGGCTAGTTGACCCAGAGACCCTTCTTTAGCCCCAGGAACCTAGATCTAGAGTCTGAGGAATTGGAAGTTTAATTGTAGCTGAGAGCGAGTCTTTGTTTGGGAAGATTTGTGGCGGACAGTGGAATGATCAGAATGGAAGAACAAAACATCCTTCCAGTGTCATGGTCTGATCACTATCTGGTCAGCTTTAGGCTCGCTGCGACCCCCAACCTTCGCAGGGGTGGAGGACAAATTAAGATGGTCTGCCCCAGGAGACTGATGGATCCAGATGGATTCCTGAGGAATCTTGGGGTTCTTCCTGCCATGGAACCTGGCGATCCTGTTGACGCCTTGGTCGACCTTTACAATAGGGAGATGTCCAGGGCGATAGACACGATCGCTCCCGAACGCCCCGTCTCGTTGCGTCATGACAGGCCGTCTCCTTGGTTTACCGAGGAGTTGGCTGCGATGAAGCACACGAGAAGGGGGCTAGAGCGCAAGTGGAGGAAATCTCGGGATGTGTCTGATCAAGCACGGGCTAAGGCCTCTCTTAAGGCATACTCCGTGGCTATACGGGCGGCCAGGGAATCTTTCACGACCGCCCGGATAGCGTCTGCAGCAAATAGGTCATCAGAGCTGTTTCGGGTTGTCGGGGAGCTCCTTCACCCACCTGTGGTGGACGAGATCTCTGACGACCCAGCAGCTCGGTGTTGCGATTTCGCACACCATTTTGCAGGCAAGGTTGCCCAGATACGTCTTGAGCTCGACTCCAATTTCATCGCAGTGCCAGAGGTGACTGAGGCATCTGCTTGTCCAATTTTGTGGGATTCTTTTCGGCTTGTTCTTCCTGAGACCGTGGAGGAGGTTCTTGGGGCTGTGAGGGCGACCACTTCGGCTCTAGACCCTTGCCCATCCTGGCTCATTAAATCTGCCAAGGAGGGGTTGGTTGATTGGTTTGTGTTGATCATTAACGCATCGTTGGAGCAAGGGATTTTTCCATCTAACTTGAAACAGGCTGTGGTTCGCCCACTCCTAAAAAAGTCATCCCTTGACTCTACGGTGCTGAACAATTACAGACCGATTTCCAACCTTCCTTTTTTGGGTAAGGTGCTGGAGCGGGTGGTCGCCCTCCAGCTCCAGGGCTTCCTGGATGACATCAATTACCTGGATCGGGCACAGTCTGGTTTCAGGCCTGGTCATGGCACCGAGACAGCCTTGGTCGCCTTGGTGGATGACCTCCGTAGAGGACTGGACAGGGGGAGTGTAACCCTGCTGGTCCTCTTGGACATCTCAGCGGCTTTCGATACCATCGATCATGGTATCCTTCTGGGTCGACTCTCTGGGATGGGTCTCGGGGGCACGGTTTTGTCGTGGCTCCGGTCCTTCCTGGAGGGACGAACCCAGATGGTGAAGCTGGGAGACGCCTGCTCAGACCCCTGGCCTTTGACCTGTGGGGTCCCGCAAGGCTCTATTTTATCTCCCATGCTTTTTAACATCTACATGAAACCGCTGGGAGAGGTCATCTGGAGTTTTGGAGTTGGGTGCCATTATTATTATAATAATATAATAATAATATTTGCATGTTTCTGTAGCCAGTAAGTGACATAGATAGTTGAGATTGTGAAAAGAACACAAAGGGCCCCAAAAGGCAATGCTCTAGGCATCTTTCCTGCAGCTGAAAACTGGGACTTTTCAGGTAGGTCTCTTGTATGTCTCAGATTTCGTCTCTGAGATGTTGGGGAATATGCAGTCATCACTGACTCAAGTCCTGTTGATTTCAGTGGGTCTGCTGTGAAAAGGTATCAAGGTGTATGATATGCAAAAGGTGACAGTATTAAAGAAAAAGGTTCTGCTTTGGAGTGTTTCTTGTTGATAGCTAAACCATTGTTGTCCTCTCATTATTCTACTAATGGTTTTATTCGCTCAACTGTTTCAGATCACCGCAACGAAGATGGGTGAGTTTCTTTTTTGAATCCTTTTTCCATAATAAGAAATCATGTTTCTATGTGCTTTTCATTTCTGTTTTCTTCCATAATACACATATTGTCCAAACCAGCATTTCTAAATCTGGGGGTCAGGACCCCTGGGAGGGTCACAAGGGGTGTCAGAGGGGTCACCAAAAACCATCAGAAAGCAGTATTTTCTGGCTTGTTGTAGGTTTTTTTTCGGGCTATATGGCCATGTTCTAGAGGCATTCTCTCCTGACGTTTCGCCTGCATCTATGGCAAGCATCCTCAGAGGTAGTGAAGGAACAAGAGTTCCTCTGAGGATGCTTGCCATAGATGCAGGCGAAACGTCAGGAGAGATGCCTCTAGAACATGGCCATATAGCCCCGAAAAAACCTACAACAACGCAGTGATTCCAGCTATGAAAGCCTTTGACAGTATATTCTGTTGGTCATGGGGCTTCTGTGTGCCAAGTTTGGCCCAATTCTATCATTGGTGGGGTTCAGAATGATCTTTGATTGCACTACAACTCCCAAATGACAAAATCAACACCCCCTCCCCCCCCAAAAAAACCCCCACCAGTATTCAAATTTGGACATGTCGGTTATTTGTGCCAAATTTGGTCCAGTGAATGAAAATACATCCTGCATATCAGATACTAGCTGTCCCCTGCCACGTGTTGCTGTGGCCCAGTCTGGTGATCTGGAAAATAAAGTAATGAGAAAGTGTTGCTTTGTAATATGTGTAATTTCTTTATGCTTGTGGGTAAACAGTATTTCTTGTTGTTTATCAGTGTTGATGTGGAAAGTGTCTGGTTTGCCCATCCTGGAACATGCAACATATCATAGTCCTTCTTTAGGGGTCGCTTTCAAATCTATGATACTATGTGTGTGTGTGAATCATATCTATCTATCTATCTATCTATCTATCTATCTATCTATCTATCTATACCTATGGCTGGATGGCTCTTTGTCAGGAGGGCTTTGATTATGTTTTCTTGCCCTGGTGAAGAGAGTTGGACTGGATGGCCTTAAGAATTTTCTGTTGGGGGTTCTGTGTGGGAAGTTTGGCTCAATTCTGTCATTTGTGGGATTCAGAATGCTCTTTGATTGTAGGTGAACTATAAATCCCAGTAACTACAAATCCCAAATGTCAAGTTCTATTTCCCCCCAAACTCCATCTGTGTTCATATTTGGGCATATGGAATATTAATGCCAAGTTTGGTCCAGATCCATCATTGTTTGAGTCCACAGTGCTCTCTGGATGTAGGCGAACTACAACTCCCAAACTCAAGATCAATGCCCACCAAACCCTTCTAGTGTTTTCTGTTGGTCATGGGAATCCTGTGTGCCATGTTTGGTTCAATCCCATCATTGGTGGGGTTCAGAATGCTCTTTGATTGTAGATCAACTATTCATCCCAGCAACTAAAACTCCCAAATGACAAAATCATTTTTTTTACTGAAGGACATACATTGGGTTGTTAGGTGTCTTGTGTCCAAAGTTGGTGTCAATTTGTCCAGTGGTTTTTGAGTTCTGTTAATCCCACAAACGAACATTACATTTTTATTTATATAGATTTACATTACAATTCACAACAGTAGCAAAATTACAGCTATGAAGTGGCAACGAAAATAATTTGATGATTGGGGATCAGCATAACATGAGGAACTGTATTAAGGGCTTGTGGCATTTGGAAGGTTGAGAAACGTTGTGCTAGAATTTGGAGGGCAGGGGCGGCTCGTCCATTACGCGAAGTAAGCGGTCGCAGAATACTTTTTTTTTCCAGGGGCACAGAGGCACCTCTGTAAATGCCCCTCGACCGCCACTTGAGGAGCGCCCCCTCAGCTCACAACAGCCCTAGCAGTCCGGGGGGAGCCTCGGCTTTCTTGCCTCACTGCCGGGCGATCCTCTTCCCAAAGGGGCCGGGCCCTTGAGCCTTGCCTAGCCCCTCTCGTTCCTGCTCCACCCGGCCACCGGGTGCACGAGCAGAGCCGGCGCTCAATCATTCTCTGTGTTCGATCCCTTCCCCATGACCGGCTCCCTTTCCCTGATCCCCTGGTGCTCCACCCGCCTCCTCTCCTCTCCCCAATCCACGGGTGGGCCAAGGGGTCCCAATGGCTGAAGAGAAAGTCAGGAGAAGAGGTGACTTTTGGTGCACATGCCGGGGTCTTCAGGCACGCCTCCCGACCCAAAGTGGGCCAGGCAAGGGAGCAAGTGCGGCAAGTGTAGTTACTGGGATGTATAGTTCACCTACAATCAAAGAGCATTCTGAACTCCACCAATGATGGAATTGAACCAAATATGGCACACAGAACTCCCACGACAAACAGAAAATATATATCAATGATTGGTTGGGGGTGTGCCAAAATACTGTTCGCTTACCGTTGAAAATTACCTAGGGCCTCCTCTGGTGGAGGGGAAGACACTTGTGTAAATGTGGGTGTACCTTAAATGTTTTATTGACAAAAATGTCTCTTTTCTTAGCCAAACTGCTTGTTGGTGCAGCCCTTGGCTTAGGTAAGTTGCTTGTTTCCTTTACTTCTGATTTAAAGAAAGATGGGTCACATTACTTTGTGCCAGCATGGGTTGAGTGGGGCTGCCATCCTTCTTTCTTTCTCTCTGTCTCGTTGGCGGAATTTCTGCAGTAACAAGGGTGGAATGAGATGCCCTCTAGCTTGATTAGGATAGAGCATTCTTGGTGTATTTAATGACTTCATCACATTTACTAAATTCCACTGAGTGCTACACTTAAAATGTGGTAAGCCACTGTGTTCATCACATTAGGTTGGGTTCAAATGTAGGCAGGGGCGGCTCGTCCATTACGCGAAGTAAGCGGTCGCAGAACACTTTTTTTTGCCAGGGGCGCAGAGGCGCCTCTGTAAATGCCCCTCGACTGCCACTTGAGGAGCGCCCCCTCAGCTCACAACAGCCCTAGAAGTCCGGGGGGAGCCTCGGCTTTCTTGCCTCGCTGCCGGGCGATCCTCTTCCCAAAGGGGCCGGGCCCTTGAGCCTCGCCTAGCCCCTCTCGTTCCTGCTCCACCCGGCCACGGGTGCATGAGCAGAGCTGATGCTCTCCGCATTCGATCCCTTCCCCATGACCGGCTCCCTTTCCCGATCTCCTGGCGCTCCACCCGCCTCCTCTCCTCTCCCCAATCCGCGGGTGGGCCAAGGGGCGGAGCCGCTGCGCCTGGCCCGCTTCGGGTCCAGAGGCGTGTCTGAAGACCCCAGCGTGCGCACCAAAAGTCGCCTCTTCTCCTGACTTTCTCTTCAGCCATTGGGACCAAGAGAGAGAGAGAGAGAGCCCCTCCGGCTGGGAGGTATCTCCCACCTCCGCTCCCTCCTTTGTTTTTGCGCCTACCTTCAGGAAAGGTGGGCATCTCCACCTCTCTCTCTCTCTCTCTCTCTTGGTCCCAATGGCTGAGGAGAAAGTCAGGAGAAGAGGTGACTTTGGGTGCTTCAGGCACGCCTCTGGACCCAAAGCGGGCCAGGCAAGGGAGCAAGTGCGGCAAGTGTACTTACTGGGATGTATAGTTCACCTACAATCAAAGAGCATTCTGAACTCCACCAATGATGGAATTGAACCAAATATGGCACACAGAACTCCCATGATGAACAGAAAATATATATCAATGATTGGTTGGGGGGGGGGGCGCCAAAATACTGTTTGCTTACCGTTGAAAATTACCTAGGGCCGCCTCTGAATGTAGGCTAGAGCATTCTTTGTGTATTTTAAGCGTGGGGGCCAGCTTTCTTTTCAAACGTTTCAGGAGGTGGTGGGGAAGTGGATTTTTGGTAATGATCTGGATGTTTGGCCTATTCTATAATGTGATGGTATTTGTTGCTCTCAGGTTTAAAATGAAACGTTTCCCCAATTTGCGGGAGGGGAAATTGTGGGAGGAGCCAAAAGTACCCTGGTTAGAGAAAGTTCTGCCATTACCTTTTGCTCACTGAGGTTTTACTTTAAATGTCATTATTATTATTATTATTATTATTATTATTATTATTATTATTATTATTATGCCATGTCTCCATGCTGTGCAGTCCTGGGAATCATAGTTTTCCAAGGTAAATGCACCCTTCTCTTGGTTCATTTACAGTATAGAATGAATGCCCTTGCACCCTGCATTTTGCCATGGCTCCATGTGATTGAGTCCTCCTGGGAGTTATAGTTTCCCAAGGCCCATACCCTTCTCCGAGTGCATCTACACTGTGAAATGAAGACAGCTTGGCCTTACTTTAAATACCATGCTTCCATACTTTTTTTTTCTTGTCATGAGCGACTTGAGAAACTGCAAGTCACTTCTGGTGTGAGAAAATTGGCCGTCTGCAAGGACGCTGCCCAGGGGATTCCTGGGTGTTTTGATGTTTTATCATCCTTGGGGAGGCTTCTCTCATGTCCCTGCATGGGGAGCTGGAGCTGACAGAGGGAACTCATCTGTGCTCTCCCTGGATTTGAACCTGCAATCATTTGGTCTTCAGTCCTGTCACACAAGGCTCCATACTATGCAGTCCTGAGAGTTATAGTTTTCCAAGGTCCATACCCTTCTCTGGGTGCATCTACACTGTGAAATGAAGGCTGCTGTACCTTACTTTAAATACCATAGCACCATACTATGCAGTCCTGGAAGTTATAGTTTTCCAAGGTCCATACCGTTCTCTGGGTGCATCTACACTGTGAAATGAAGGCAGCTGTACCTTACTTTAAATACCATAGCACCATACTATGCAGTCCTGGGAGTTATAGTTTTCCAAGGTCCACACCCTTCTCTGTGAGGCAGCTGAGAGAGAGAGTGCATCACCACTTTCCCTCCTTCCCTGCTTCTGGAATTGAAGACACGTAACAGCTGACATGTCAAAGAGAGGAGATTTTCCCCCCACAAAGAACACAGGGGAGGGATGGTAGGCGGTGCCTAGCAGTTACAGTGTGATGGCAAAATCAATGGAAAGAATGCTGGGCACAACTGAGTAACACTGATACATTTAACAGTGTGATGAAGGTAGAGAACTCATCCATTTCATTTCAAAACTGAGTATGATTGAGCTCTACTCTACCAAACACTTCCCTGTTTCAATGTGATATTTATTATTATTTACTTCATTTATATACCGCTTTTCTCAGCCCTTAGGCGACTCAAAGCGGTTAACAACAGCAATTTCAATACACACATTACAAAACCATTGGAGCATTTAAAAACAATAGCATAACAACAATTAAACATCAATATGACAAATCATTCACGTCTCATCAATAGAATCAGAATCCAATCTCATCATCCGTTATTCCGTGTTCCTATAATCAATTACACTGCCTAATCGAATGCCTGTTCGAACAACCAGGTCTTCACTTTCCTCCGAAATGCCAATAGGGAGGGGGCCGATCTTAATATCTGTAGGAAGGGTGTTCCACAGCCGAGGGGCCACCACTGAGAAGGCCCTGTCTCCCGTCCCCCCAGGCATGCCTGTGATGCCGGCGGGACCGAGAGCAGGGCCTCCCCAGATGATCTTAATGTCCTAGCTGGTTCATAGGAGGAGATGCGTTCGGACAGGTAAGTCGGGCCAGAACCGTTTAGGGCTTTATAGGCTAAAGCCAGCACTTTGAATTGTGCCCGGTAGCAAATTGGCAGCCAGTGGAGCTGGCGCAACAGAGGAGTTGTATGCTCTCTGAGTGCCACTCCTGTTAGCATCCTGGCTACCGAGCGTTGGACCATTTGAAGCTTCCGAGCAGTCTTCAAAGGCAACCCCACGTAGAGAGCGTTGCAGTAGTCTATACGGGATATAACCAGAGCGTGGACTACCGTGGCCAAGTCAGACTTCCCAAGGTATGGGCGCAGCTGGAGCACAAGTTTTAACTGTGCGAATGCTCCCCTGGTCACCGCTGAAACCTGAGGTTCCACTCTCAGCGATGAGTCCAAGATCACACCCAAGCTGCGAACTTGCGTCTTCAGGGGGAGTGTAACCCCTTCCAACACAGGTTGTAACCCTATGCCCTGTTCGGCCTTGCAACTGACCAGGAGTACCTTGGAAACACCTACATCACAGAGATTATTAATATGTTCTTTTTGTACAGGTGGTGCCACCATTGGGGTGCCGTTGGCACTTGGAGTTCTTGGCTTCACTGCCGCAGGGATCACGGCGGGATCGGTGGCAGCAGGAATGATGTCAAGTGCCGCTGCCGCTGGTGGGGGAGGAGTTGCTGCCGGTAGCCTTGTGGCCGTTCTTCAGTCCATTGGTAGGTCTGCTATTTTTGGAGGGGTGATGTGCACTTGGCATCAATGCACCTGCGGTCCCTTTATCCATCTCACCCATGTCTTCCTTGGTCTTCTTTCCACCCAGGCGCTGCCGGACTATCAGCATCAGCCACAGCGAGTAGTACTGTGAGTGGAACCCTGCTGGCTGCCGTATTGCTTTAAGGAAAAGATGCTTGCACTGTTCATCAAGAGAAGGACGCCATGAGACCAGACAACCAGCTTGATACAATGCTTGATTTTCCTCTTTGATAATCGCAATTGTACTTGACTCACTTGAGTCTCTTCTTCCTGCAGTTTCCTGCTGCTGTGCATTAAATAATACCAAACTAATAAAGCTTTGGTAAGATTAGCCAATATATCTGTGTGGTTTAATAACTATCTGGTTTAGTATCACCAGGCCTTCACCGTTTGTAGTTGTTCATCTTCAGTAAGGAGAATATTTCAGGAATATTATGCCATCCCCACCTCTTTTAATCCTTGAATTTTTGGTGTCTATTTAAAGAAATGTGCCCAAACAGAAAAGTTATTTTACATGACGTACAGACATAACTTTCCTCCAGCACTTTCCTCCAGCATGAGCTCCCTCTAGTTTCCTCCAGCATGAGCTCCCACTTTCCTCTAGCATGAGCTCCCTTCCTGAGCTCCAGCACTTGCTGGAGGAAAGTGCTGAGAGTGCCTTGG
>NW_026847771.1:39884136-40006879 GCF_025583915.1 Anolis sagrei ordinatus
GAGGGGCCAGGAAGGCAGTTCCATCTTGCCTCCAGTATCATCCAGTATATCAGTGTTTCTCAACCTTCATGATGGCGTGACCCCTTAATACAGTTCCGCATGTTGTGGTGACCCCCAATCATAAAATTATTTTCGTTGATATTTCATAACTGTAATTTTGCTACTGTTATGAATTGTCATGTAAATATCTGATATGTAGGATGTATTTTCATTCACTGTACCAAATTTGGCACAAATACCCAATACGCCCAAATTTGAGTACAGGTTGGGTTGGGGGGGATTGATTTTGTCATTTGGGAATTGTAGTTGCTGGGATTTATAGTTCACCTACAATCAAAGAGCATTCTGAACTCCACCAGTGATGGAATTGAACTTGGCACACAGAACTTCCATGACCAACAGAAAATACTGGAAGGGTTTGGTGGGCATTGACTTTGAGTTTTGGAGTTGTAGTTTACCTACATCCAGCGAACACTGTGGAATGAAGCAAAGATAGATCTGGACCAAACTTGGTACAATATGCCCAAATATGAACACTGGTGGAGTTGGGGAAAATAAACCTTGACATTTGGGAGTTGTAGTTGCTGGGATATATAGTTCACCTACAATCAAAGAGCATCTGAACCCCACCAATGATAAAATTGGGTCAAACTTCCCACACAGAACCCCCATGACCAACAGAAAATACTGTGTTTTCTGCTGGTCTTTGGCGATCCCTCTGACATCCGTTCGCGACCCACACAGGGGTCCCGACCCCCAGGTTGAGAAACACTGCAGTATATAATATATTATTATGTATGATACATATGATATGTATTATATATATATATATAAATATATGCCTCCAGTGTCATCAGTTGGGAGCCCCCCCTCCCCTCCATCACCAATGGCTGCTCTGACATCAGAGTGAAGAGAGGGGCCAGGAAGGCAGTTCCATCTTGTCTCCTGCACTGTGCTTATAATATAATATAATATAATATAATATAATATAATATAATATAATATAATATAATATAATATAATATAATATAATATAATACAATACAATACAATACAATACAATATAATATAATATAATACAATATAATAATATAATATAATATATTGTATATACATATAATATTGCTAATATTATAATGTAATACAATATCATACTATTACTAATAATAATATGATATTATAATTATATATTTTATATTAAATGTAATATTACTAATGATATTACAGTATAATGTTATAGTACAATGTAATATATAATATTAATATTCTGCTATGGTAATAATATAATATATTGTATTTACTTTTTACCTCTAAGCCGCTCTGAGTCCCCTTCGGTGTGAGAAGGATGGCATATAAATGTCGTAAATAAATAAATAAATAAAATATATATTCGACCAGTATATAAGCCGAGGCACCTAATTTTACCACAAAAAAACTGGGAAAACATATTGACTCAAGTATAAGCCAAGGGTGCAAAATGCAGCAGCTACTGGTAACTTTCAAACTAAAGACACCAATAAAATTACATTAATTGAGGAATCAGTAGGTTAAAGGTTTTTAGAATATTTACCATATTTCAAAGAAAAACTGTAAACTAGCTCCGTAAGTGGAAAACTTACGGCGGTGACCAGGGGAGCATTCGCACAGTTAAAACTCGTGCGCCAACTGCACCCGTACCTTGGGAAGTCTGACTTGGCCACGGTAGTCCACGCTCTGGTTACATCCCGTTTAGACTACTGCAACGTTCTCTACGTGGGGTTGCCTTTGAAGACGGCCCGGAAGCTCCAACTAGTCCAACGCTCGGCAGCCATGATACTAACAGGAGCGGAGCGCAGGGAGCATACTACTCCTCTGCTGCACCAGCTCCACTGGCTGCCGATCTGCTACCGGGCTCAATTCAAAGTGCTGGCGTTGGCCTTTAAAGCCCTAAACGGTTCTGGCCCAACTTATCTATCCGAACGTATCTCGGCCTATCAGCCCACCAGGACCCTAAGATCTTCTGGGGAGGCCCTGCTCTCTATCCCGCCTGCTTCACAGGTGCGGCTGGCGGGGACGAGAGACAGGGCCTTTTCTGTGGTGGCCCCTCGGCTATGGAACGCCCTTCCCATGGAGGTAAGATCAGCCCCCTCATTGATGGTATTCCAAAGAAGATTAAAAACCTGGATGTTCGAGCAGGCATTTGGTTAACTCAGTGCAATGAATGTAATGATTAAAGGACTGGCAATATGGACGACGAAACTGGATCACGATTTTAGTCAGGAGATGAATTGGATTGTTATTGATATATGAATCGTGTATTATGTTTTTATGCTTTTAAACTGTATACTGTTGATTGTTATATTTTGTTGTAAACCGCGTTGAGTCGCCGGCTAGGCTGAGAAACGGCGGTATACAAGTATAGCAAATAAATAAATAAATAAAAGGAGGATCAACAAAAACAATATGGTATCAATAACATAATAATAAATAAATAATAAATAATAATAATAATAATAATAATAATAATAATAATTTTATTTCTACCCCACCCTTACTTACTTAGGCAATCCCTCGTAACCCGAGAATGATGGACCCTGCCTTACCTCCCCATAGGGACTCAGGGTGGCTTCCATCATCGTAACAGGCAAACATTCAATGTCTATATAAACAGAAAATCATAAAAAATTCTAAACAAAAGACAATACTAAACATTGTACAATAAGTTAAAATAAACAGTTGCATTAAATAATTATCATTAAAAGCAATTAAAAAACCAGCCGAGGTAAAGTGTCATATCAGTTGCCTTTTGCCTTTTCTCAGGCTTCTCCTATTGATGCAGCCTAGAATGGCATTGGCCTTTTCAGCTGCAGCATCACACTGTTGACTCGTGTTTGGCTCATGGTCGACAAAGACTCCTTTTATAGAATCCTAGAGTTGGAAAGGACATGTAAAGGCCATCTAGTCCAACTCCCTTTATTCTGCCTTCATGCAGGGAAAGCACAATCAAAGCACCCACGACAGATTGCCATCCAGACGTAATATTAATATTATCTATATAAATAAAAATGTAATGTTAGTTCGTGCTACCATCAGAACTCAAAAACCACTGGGTGAATTGACACCAAATTTGGACACAAGACACCTAACAACCCAATGTATGTCCTCCACTCAAAAAAAAAAATTGGTTTTGTCATTTGGGAATTGTTGCTGCTGGGATTTATAGTTTACCTACAATCAAAGAGCATTCTGAACTCCACCAATGATGGAATTGGACCAAACATAGTACACAGGGCTCCCATGACCAACCGAAAAAACTGGAAAGGTTTGGTGGACATTGACCTTGAGTTTGAGAATTATAGTTCACCCACATCCAGAGAGCACTGTGGACTCAAACAATGATGAATCTGGACCAAACTTGGCACGAATATTCCATATGAATGTGAACACAGATGGAGTTTGGTGAAAATAGACATTTGGGAGTTGTAGTTGCTGGGATTTATAGTTCACCTACAATCAAAGACATTCTGAACTCCACCAATGATGGAATTCAACCAAACATGGCATACAGGACTTCCATGACCAGCAGAACACACTGGAAGGGTTTGGTGGGCATTGACCTTGAGTTTGGGAGTTGTAGTTCACCTACATCCAGAGAACACTGTGGACTCAAACAATGATGGATCTGGACCAAACTTGGCACAAATATTGCATATGCCCAAATATGAACACAGATGGAGTTTGGAGGAAATAGACCTTGACATTTGGGATTTGTAGTTACTGGGATTTATAGTTCACTACAATTAAAGAGCATTCTGAAACCCACAAAGACAGAAATGGGGCAAACTTCCCACACAGAACCCCCATGACCAACAGAAAATACTTAAGGCCACCCAGTCCAACTCTCTTCACCAGGGCAAGAAAATGTAATCAGAGCCCTCCTGACAAAGAGCCATCCAGCAATGATAGATATAGATATATAGATATGATTCACACACACAGATATAGTATCATAGATTTGAAAGGGACCCTTAAAGAAGGACATTGATATGTTGTATGTTCCAAGGTGGGCAAACCAGACACTCTCCACATCAACACTGACAAAGAAACAGCAAGAAATACTGTTTACTCACAAGCATAAAGGAATTACATATATTAGAAACCAACACTTTCTCATTACTTTATTTTCCAGATCACCAGACTGGACCACAGCAACGCGTGTCAGGGGACAGCTAGTTAATAATAACAGAGTTGGAAGGGACCTCTAAAAGACCTCTAGTAGAGGGAAGGGACCTCTAAAGGTGCTCTAGTCCAAGGACCTTCTGCCTTCATGCAGCAAAAGCACAATCAAGGCACTCCTGACAGATGGCCATTCAGCCTCAAAAAGAAGAGGAGGAGGAGGAGTTGGAAGAGATCCCTTGGGCCATCTAGTCCAACCCTCTTTTGCCTTCTGCCTTGCCGCAAGAGGAGGACACAGCGGAGGAGGCGGCTGCAGAGGCGAAGGCAAGGCCGGGGTTGAAAGGGTTGAAACACCTGGCTTACAATCAAGTATATACGGTATACAAAGGATGAAGCCATTTATTTATCTTCCTCTAAAGATACATTTCCTGAAAGTCCCAAAGCGTAACAGGGCTGTTGATGTGATCTGCTGCCTATACAATAGTTGTGTTTACAAACTTAGGAATTCAGTTTACCAAATGATAAAATGGGAAACTCCTAGGAATTCTAAGCAGCTATGGACCGACAAGATACAATCAAAGAAACTTCCGTCCTTTTGTGGAGAGTTAGGAGAACCATCATTGTTTCACCAGCCAGCATCTTACTTGGGGATTATGGGGGTTGCAAGTCAACATATTTGGAATGAGACCAGTGGTTCCCAACCTTTGGACCTGCAGGTGTTTTGGACTTCAACTCCCACAATCCCTAACAGCTGGTACGATGGCTGGAATTTCTGGGAGTTGGAGTCCAACACATTGCTAGGCTGATCGCATCAATCCAATTGCAAACTTTTGCTTTTCATGATTCATTCCCCTTTTTGGCTGCTTTTTTTTTCCCGTAAAGGGGGAAAAACAATTATTGTGATGGCGTGACTGGCGCCACTTGCATATAAATATATAGTCGAATTGTTTGGTTATCTACAGCTGTCAATCAATGTTGTTTTGCACCGGTTGAATTGCTCCCCCAGCTCAATTGTTCGACTCCACCCAGGGGCGGCTCAACCATTACGCAAAGTAAGCATTTGCAGTATAGCTGATTTTGCCCAGGGGCGCTCTTGAGGCGCTCTTGGGGGAAAATAGACCTATGCGAGTTGTAGTTACTGGGATGCATAGTTCACCTACAATCAAAGAGCATTCTGAACTCCACCAATGATGGAATTGAACCAAATATGGCACACAGAACTCCCACGACGAACAGAAAATATATATCAGTGATTGGTTTGGGGGGGAGGGGCAAATTACCTATGAAAATTACCTATGACTGCCTCTGACTCCACCCCTTCCAAGGGAGAGGGCAGTGCTTTCTTTTTCATTCCACCATCAAACAGCTCAACAGATGGACATGAGAAAGGCTTGGCTCTAAGCCTGTAGTCAAGTCATCTCTTACTACCAATTCTTAAGTTTGTACTCTTAAGATTCATACTTCATGCCCAACTCACCTGGACAATGTTGAGGAATCTTAAGCACCTTCAAACCAGTCCTTTGGCATCAAGAGGAAGACTTTGTGCCTTCAATATAGGTCATTGGACTGGGGTTGTGAATATTCTGACTTCACAGCCATTGAGAAAGAGGGAACTTGGAAAGATTCTCAGCTGGAAAACTCCTTGGACCCAAGACTCCAGAGACTGTAATGTATATTTTCTTTACTCCCTTTTGGAACATCAAGTTTAATGCCTTAGAAAGATAACTCTGTGTGAACAATAAAGCCTATTTTGAGTTATCTATAGTGTCTTGATCCTTGAGAGTTCCAGTTCTCTAAAGTCAGGCAAGAAGCAATCCGCTGGGGAAAAGATGTTTCTTTCACTAAGATCTATAGCCCCCAGACGTGACGGCATCGGTCTAATATAAACTATTTTTTTGGTTACAGATTACAGCTGTGTCCTTTCAAAAACGGGTTCCCCTTGTAAGTCTCAGGGCCCTTCTACACAGCCATAAAACCCAGAATAAAGGTAAAGGTTTTCCCCTGACATTAAGTGTAGTTGTGTCTGACTCTTGGGGGGTGGTGCTCATTTCCATGTCTATGTCAAAGAGCCGGCATTGTCCATAGACACCTCCAAGGTCATGTGGCCAGCATGACTGCATGTCATGTTACCTTCCTGCCGAAGCGGTACCTATTGATCTACTGGCATTTGCATGTTTTCAAACTGCTAGGTTGGCAGAAGCTGGGGCTAACAGCGGGAGCTCACCTGCTCCCTGGATTCAAACCGCAAACCTTTCAGTCAGCAAGTTCAGCAGCTCAGCAGTTTAACCCGCTGCGCCACTAGGGGCTTCATTTAACCCAGAATATCATGGCTGAAAATCCCTCAATATCTGCTTTGAACTGGGTTATCTGAGTTCACACTGCCATATATTCCAGTTCCAAGCAGAACATGTGGGATTTTATTCATCTGTGTGGAAGGGGCTTTACTTGATCAGCAACGTAAACAAGGAATAAATCCTGTTGGCTTTCTCTTGGGATTCAGCCAAAGAGTTATTTCCAAAGGCTTCTTTGTACGTTTATTCCCTAATCTTGTTATCACTTTCCATTCTCTACAACCTCCTTATACGTATTTCGGGAAAAACAACATTTAGTCACTGAACATTGATTCCGTGCATATCAATACATAACAAAGATGTAAAATTCTATTAATTGCATATCTATATCTAATCTAATCTATACACATAATAAAAGTGTAAACGTGTATGTGTGTATGTGACTTACACAACCTCCCGCCTCCACAAACAGCTTTAACTCACATTCCTCCAGAATGGACATCCAAGGGTTCCTTACATTGGTGTGGAATTTGCATGACCCTACCCACTGCCTCTCCCTTAACCCTTTCCTACAAACAGGAATTGATCAGCAACTGAACAAGAGGTTTGGGAAGAATTCACCATGCTTTATAAGAGTTGTAGTTCACCTACATCCAGAGAGCACTGTGAACCCAACCAATGATGGATCTGGACCACACTTGTCATGGATGATAGGATTTGTAATACCTTCACTCACTTCCAGAGACCACTGCGACCCTCACGAATGACAAACCGGGACCACAGATGGCACACAAACCCTCTATATGTCCTGGTGTGGTTTACATTTTTATTTATATAGATTCTCTTCTTCTTTTAAAATGAAGGAGGTCGGACTTTTGCGGCTCTTCCGAGCCGTATACCCGTCCCTGGGGGCCTCTTCGTGAGGCTGCCAGCCGGGTCGCTCTCACGCAGCTCTGCAGGACCTCTATGAGATTCGCCTCCAAGCCGACCGCACTACTGTTGGCTTGTGGAGTCCCTTAGGGTCTCCTTCCCATTGGTGAGGGGTCCGGGTCTTCTGGAGTGCATAAGCCCAATTCTTGAAGGCAACCTTAACTCTAAAGTTCAGGGTGGGTGGCAAGTAAATGACCTTGGAGGGCCACAACTGGTCCACAGGTCTCCCTGCCCTAGAGATTCCTAGAGACATTCTTTCAAATTTAAAAACATATATAGCAAAAAAGAGACAAAGTTGAAGTACTTTGGCCACATCATGAGGAGACAGGAAAGCCTAGAGAAGACAATTATGCTGGGGAAAGTGGAAGGCAAAAGGAAGAGGGGCCGACCAAGGGCAAGATGGATGGATGGCATCCTTGAAGTGACTGGACTGACCTTGAGGGAGCTGGGGGTGGTAACGGCCGACAGGGAGCTCTGGCGTAGGCTGGTCCATGAGGTCACGAAGAGTCGGAGACGACTGAACGAATGAACAACAACATAGCAAAAAAATTAGTTGAGGTTTTTTTGCTTTCATGGGCAACCAAAAACGGATGTAAACGAAGTTTGGCTAGAAACATTATAACTTATGCGGTATCTGCAGAGATATCTGGACTCTCCACTTCGCCATACTGAAGCCAATAGGAACTTTAGGAGGGTCGTCCCCGGGAGGAGGGATCCTGAGACCCCACCAAAGAGGGATTGCTACTTTGGCGAGGTAGAGAAGTCTGATTTCAGAAATTTTATTGAGCTTAAAATAATTCAAAATAATCCTCACCAAAGTTGAAGAAGAAGCACTGAAGTGTTTATTAGCGATTCTGCTGAAAAGGATGCAATGTAGCAATCATTCGCCTACAAAGCATGCCAGTACAAAGATCAGAGACATTCTTATAGGGTTTACAGGCTTAGAAGTTTCAAAATCCCTGCCCTCCACCCTCTGCCTGGCTCGCAGGTGATTGGCTGACGCAATAACAGCTGGGAGGAGGCTCGGCCACCCGCCCTGCGTCAGAGCCAATCACAGAGCCCCTCCGCTGTGCAGGAACCAATGGGAGAGCTCCTACCACCTCAGTGCTCTGGCAAATCAGGAGAGGGGAGGCGGTATGAAGTAGAAACAATGAATGTATGAATGGATTAAATGGATTTCATGCCTCGGGGATCCTGAGTCCACAAAAAGCAGCCTGCAAAGGATGCCCAGTCTATCGTCCTTAGATGGGTGGGCAATAAATAGTGATTACTTAGTCTGGGTTTTCCTGTTGCCATCAGATAAGACACAATGAGAAAGGCTGGGGTGGATGTTTGTCATGGCAGGTTTTGAAAGGAGAAACAGTTTCAGAGGGGAAAAAGACCCTCTTGAGGGCCTTCCGTCCCCCAGGGTGATGTGATCAAAGGTGCCAAGCGAAAGCTTTTCATTGAATGGGCCAACTCATTCAATGAGTTTGCCTCTCATTGAATGAGAGGCAAACTCTCATTCAGGGTTGCCTCTGAAGACTGCTCGGAAGCTTCAAATGGTCCAACAATCGGCAGCCAGGTTGCTAACAGGAGCGGCACTCAGGGAGCATACCACTCCTCTGTTGCGCCAGCTCCTCTGGCTGCCAATTTGCTACCGGGCACAATTCAAAGTGCTGGCTTTAGCCTTTAAAGCCCTAAACGGTTCTGGCCCGACCTACCTGTCCAAATGCATCTCCTCCTATGAACCAGTTAGGACATTAAGATCGTCCGGGTAGGCCCTACTCTCGATCCCGCCGGCCTCACAAGCACGCCTGGCGGGGACGAGAGACAGGGCCTTCTCAGTGGTGGCCCCTCGGCTGTGGAACGCCCTTCCTGCAGATATTAGATCGGCCCCTTCCTTGCTGGCATTCCGGAGGAAAGTAAAGACCTGGATGTTTGAACAGGCATTCGACTAAGCAGTGTGATTGAGTGACTGATTATTGGAACACGGAATAACGGACAACGGATTTTGGATTCTGATTTCACCGACTAGACCGGATGGATTTGTTATATCGATGTATTGATGTTTTGATGCCTATGTTAATGATGTTAATGACTTGTGATGCTTCTGTATTTTAAATGCATAATGATTTTGTATCCTGTATACCTAAACTGTTGTAAACCGCTCTGAGTCGCCCAAGGGCTGAGAAGAGCGGTATACAAATAAAGTAAATAAATAAATAAACTCCGAGGTTCAATTTGAAGCTTCCAATTATGTTTTTCCATGCACAAGTTATCATGATAAGAGTTCTTTGTGATAGCTAATCGTCCTTTTCAACAGCTGCCCGCTTCCTTGATGAGCTTCCTCCAAGAGGGAGGGGAAAGGGCGATGGGTTGGATGCCAGGGCAAGAATTAAGGAAAAATACACGGGGAATATAGGAATCCAAAGAAATTCATATCAAACATTCCTTTCCACCCCCTGCCCGCCAGAGAAATTGATTAAAACAATAACTTTAATAAAGCATGTGTCCATAGTTCATACTGGGGAAGTTCAGACGTGAAAATGAGTTCTTTAGAGCCAAAAGAATTGAAGAAAGTCCAACAGATCTCCTGGTCAGTCGCAAGGCCAAACAGGGTATAGGGTTACAGCCTGTGCTGGATGGGGTCGCACTCCCCTTGAAGGCGCAGGTTCGCAGCTTGGGTATGATCCTGGACTCATCGCTGAGCCTGGAGCCCTAGGTCTCGGCGGTGACCAGGGGAGCATTTGCACAGCTTAGGCTCGTGCGCCAGCTGCGCCCGTACCTTGGGAAGTCTGACTTGGCCACGGTAGTCCACTCTCTGTTACATCCTGTTTAGACTACTGCAATGCTCTCTACGTGGGGTTGCCCTTGAAGACGGCCCGGAAGCTTCAATTGGTCCAACGTGCGGCAGCCATGTTACTAACAGGAGCGGGATGCAGGGAGCACACAATGCCCTTGTTGTACCAGCTCCACTGGCTGCCGATTTGCTACCGGGCTCAATTCAAGGTGCTGGCGTTGGCCTATAAAGCCCTAAACGGTTCCAGCTCAAGATACCTATCTGACCGCATCTCGGCCTACAAGCCCACAAGAACTTTGAGATCGTCCGGGGAGGCCCTGCTCTCACAGGCATGCCTGGCGGGGACGAGAGACAGGGCCTTCTCGGTGGTGGCTCTTCGGCTGTGGAACACCCTTCCCGTGGACATCAGACTGGCTCCTTCCCTGATGATATTCCGCAGGAAATTAAAGACCTGGCTGTTCAAGAAGGTGTTCGAACAAGAAGTGCAATAATTGGTAATGACGACAGGAATGGAACAACGGAAAATGATACTGGATTGTGGTTCAAACGATGAGACGACGTGAATGGCTGTTTGTATTATTGATATTGTTGATGTTTTTGATAATGATGTTTTTGGTTATTGCTAGATTGATATTTTAGATTGTGTCTTGAATTCTGAACCTTGTTTTTCTATGTTGTACACCGCTGTGAGTCGCCCCCGGGCTGAGAACAGCGGTATATAAGCAAAGTAAATAAATAATAAATAAATAAATAACAGTCACAAAAGGAGCTGGGTGATTTCCACTGAGCCAAGAAATGGATTCCTGCAGCGCCAGGATCGAGACTTGTCCTTGGCCCTTGGAAAACTGTAACTCTTTCCAAGGGCTGGAGCCCAGGGACCAATCTGCTCCCTGAAAACCTCCTGGGGTCCTTGCTGTTGTTAGTGTCTTGGCAAATTGACCAAGACTTAACCCCTTTGTGCAGTCTGGTACCCTTGCCCTTTGCAGAACTATAAGTTACCATTAGGGCTGTCCAACCAAGGAAAAATTTGTTTCTAAACTCGATTCGTTTTTAGGGTTTTTGCGTTTCGTTATTTAAAAGAATTCCGAAATTTTCCTTTAAAAAAGTTCGATATTTACAAAATTTCAAATTACGAAACAATTTCGAAACAATAACGAATCGATTCGTTAATGGCGGACGCGATTGCACAATACACTAAAAAACCCTCCAAATGGGACAGGGGGAACTTCTGAAGCTTCCCTCTCCCTCTGTTGTTGACTGTTGGTGTGATAATTTTTTTTTATCACTGATAAAACAAACAACGACTATAAAACTTGCACCAGACATACGGAAATAATAACGAAATAATAACGAAACAATTACGAAACAATTTCGAAACAATTACGAAACGAATTGGAAAAATTCATTTTGTTTTTTAGTTGCTCCTGAATGGTTCAGTATCGCTTTGTTATCAAAAAAATAACGAATTAATAACGAATTACGAAATTAACGAACGAAACCGCCCAGCCCTAGTTACCATCCCTTATTTGGGGGGGGGGGGGATGGACGGACGACGGACATGCTCGACTTCAATACCAGTGTATGTCATGCTGATAAGAGTGTGTGCTGGGTGCAGATCTAAATAGAACGAAAGGAAAGAAGTGTCATAGGATAGTAGAATCTTATAGCTGGAAGAATCTGCAAAGGTCAGCTAGTCTAGCCCCCTGCTATGCATAAAACTGCGTGTTACAACTAGAGCATGACTACAGCCCTCCTGAGAGAGGGCCACCCAACCACTGTTTAAAGATTTCTAAAGACAGAAGTCCGCAACCCTGAAGCAAAGAAGCTGACAACAGGGTGAATTGGTTTCATTTCTCCTGCCCTTCCACACCCTTTTGGGGAATCAAAACCTACTGGGTCATTGGCAGTTGACGCACAGGAGAAGCAATGAGTGGACTCAATGGAACCACGGACTCTGTACATCCTTTCTGTTTAAAGCCCCACCTACCCAGCAGATTTCCAAAAGGAAATTGTGCACACGCATAGAGACGCACGCACATACTTGCGGACACTCTCTTCCAAGGAAGGTAAGATCCAATTTTCAGAAGGGAAAGCCTGAGGCAAGATGGGTGGGTGTTTCCAAGACTATGGATCAGTGATTCGCAACCTGTGGTCCGTATCCCTGGGGAGGGGACATGAGGGGGGTTTTAGAGGGGTCACCAGAGATCATCAGAAAACACATATTTCCGATGGTGTTAAGAACCCCGTTGGCAGAGAAGGCTGAAGATCTCGCCACCTGTCCTTCTCTTCCTTTATGGAAACAGACAGTGAATCCTCCTTCTGCTCTCTAGATGTAGGGGAACTACAACTCCCAAACTCAAGGTCAATGGCCACCAACCCCTTCCAGTATTTTCTGTTGCTCATGGGAGTTCTGTGTGCCAAGCTTTGCTCAATTCCATCTTTGGTGGAGTTCAGAATGCTCTTTGATTGTAGGTGAACTATAAATCCCAGCAACAACAATTTCCAAATGTCAAGGTCTATTTTTCCCAAACCACCAGTTTTCACATTTGGGCTTATTGAAGATTCGTGCCACATTTGGTCGAGATCCATTAATGTTTGAGTCCACAGTGCTCACTGGATGTAGGTGAACTACAACTCCAAAACTCAAGGTCAATGCCCACCAACCCCTTCCAGTATTTTCTGTTGGTCATGGGAGTTCTGTGTGCCCAACTTCATTTGATTCCATCATTGGTGGTATACAGAATGCTTTTTGATTGTAATTTAACTATAAATCCCAGCAACTACAATTCGCGAATGACAAAATCAATCCCACTCAACCTCACCAGTATTCATTATTTATTTATTTATTTATTTACTAGCCATCCCCTGCCACACGCTGCTGTGGCCCACATGGGGGTTCTGTGTGGGAGGTTTAGCCCAATTCTATCGTTGGTGGGATTCAGAATGCATGTTCCTCATGAATTTCTGCTCTGCACCGTCTGTATTCGGACCAGATGCAGAGCCATTTATTTATTTATTTATTTACGGCATTTATATGCCACCCTTCTCACCCCGAAGGGGACTCAGAGCGCCTTACAAGATATATTTTCACACAATATATTATATTATTAGCATAGTACAATATCAGTATTATATATTACTAGCCGCCCCTTGCCACGCGTTGCTGTGGCCCACATGGGGGTTCTGTGTGGGAGGTTTGGCCCAATTCTATCGTTGGTGGGATTCAGAATGCTCTGTGATTGTAGGTGAACTATAAATCCCAGCAACTACAACTCCTGAGTGTCAAGATTCTATTTTCCCCAAACTCTACCAGTGTTCACATTTGGACATATTGAGTATTCGTGTAGAGTTTGGTCCAGATCTATCATAGTTTGAGTCCACAGTGATCTCGGGATGTAGGTGAACTACAACTCCAAAACCAAAGGACACTGCCCACCAAACCCTTCCAATATTTTCTGTTGGTCATGGGAGAACTGTGTGCCAAGTTTGGTTCAATCCCATCGTTGGTGGGGTTCAGAATGCTCTTTGATTGTAGGTGAACTATAAATCCCAGCAACTACAACTCCCAAATGACAAAATCAATTTTTTTTAAAGAAGGGTTGTTAGGTGTCTTGTGTCCAAATTTGGTGCCAATTCGTCCAGTGGTTTTTGAGTTCTGTTAATCCCACAAACGAACATTACATTTTTATTTATATAGATTTAATGCCCCCGGTGGCGCAGTGGGTTAAAGCACTGAGCTGCTGAGCTTGTTGATCGAAAGGTCGCAGGTTCGAATCCGGGGAGCGGCGTGAGCTTCCGCTGTCAGCCCTAGCTTCTGCCAACCTAGCAGTTCGAAAAAAAGGCAAATGTGAGTAGATCAATAGGTACCGCTCCGGCTGGAAGGTCACGGCGCTCCATGCAGTCATGCCGGCCACATGACCTTGGAGGTGTCTACGGACAACGCTGGCTCTTCGGCTTAGAAATGGAGATGAGCACCACACCCCAGAGTTAGACATGACTAGACTTAATGTCAGGGGACTACCTTTACCTTTACCTTAGATTTAATGCATTTCTACCCAGCCCTTCTCACCCCGAAGGGCGGCCTCACATAAGCACCAAACGATGCTATAAACATATAAAAACAGACAAAAATACATTTAAGACATTAAAAATCATTTAAAAAAAACATACAATTCATTAAACAGTAACTTAAACATGCCAGTTAAAACCAATGTTTTGTATTATTTTATCATAGTTCAATACATTTGTTATACATTGTTTATTTTACAGCAGATACATATTAATCTATACAATCTATCATACTTTAACTTTTGGCATCTACTATTATTTTTCTGCTTATACATATTATCTATCTCTCACCCCTGTGCTCCCCTCCCCCTCCCCCCCAAGCCCCAGCTTTTACGTATCATCTGTCCAAAATTTCAATTCTTCTTGTGGAGGTAACTTTCCTTCTTTCTTTTAAAATTCTTTTTCAATAATTTTTCTCCATACATAGAATCATAGAATCAAAGAGTTGGAAGAGACCTCATGGGCCACCCAGTCCAACCCCCTGCCAAGAAGCAGGAATATTGCATTCAAATCACCCCTGATAGATGGCCATACAGCCTCTGTTTAAAAGCTTCCAAAGTAGGAGACTCCACCACACTCCGGGGCAGAGAGTTCCACTGCTGAACGGCTCTCACAGTCAGGAAGTTCTTCCTCATGTTCAGATGGAATCTCCTCTCTTGTGGACATCATCAAAATCACTTTGTTTCCATATACCTCTTTTAACTTTTAATATACACATCAGCTTATCATTTATTGCCAATTTCCAAACTTCCTTATGTTGTTGTTGTTGTTCATTCGTTCAGTCGTCTCCGACTCTTCGTGACCTCATGGACCAGCCCACGCCAGAGCTCCCTGTTGGCCGTCACCACCCCCAGCTCCTTCAAGGTCAGTCCAGTCACTTCATCCATCTTGCCCTTGGTCGGCCCCTCTTCCTTTTACCTTCTACTTTCCTCAGCATAATTGTCTTCTCTAGGCTTTGCTGTCTCCTCATGATGTGGCCAAAGTACATCAACTTTGTCTCTAGTATCCTTCCCTCCAGTGAGCAGCCGGGCTTTATTTCCTGGAGGATGGACTGGTTGGATCTTCTCGCAGTCCAAGGCACTCTCAGAACTTTCCTCCAACACCACAGCTCAAAAGCATCATCTTCCTTCGCTCAGCCTTCCCTAAGGTCCAGCTCTCACATCCGTAGGTTACTACAGGGAATACCATGGCTTTGACTATGCGGATCTTTGTTGCCAGTGTGATGTCTCTACTCCTTACTATTTTATCGAGACTGGACATTGCTCTCCTCCCAAGAAGTGTCTTCTGATTTCCTGGTCACAGTCTGCATCTGCAGTAATCTTTGCACCTAAAAATACAAAGTCTGTCACGGCCTCCACATTTTCTCCCTCTATTTTCCAGTTGTCAATCATTCTTGTTGCCATAATCTTGGTTTTTTTGATGTTTAGCTGCAACCCAGCTTTTGCGCTTTCTTCTTTCACCTTGATTAGAAGGCTCCTCAGCTCCTCCTCGCTTTCGGCCATCAGAGTGGTATCATCTGCATATCTGAGGTTGTTAATGTTTCTTCCAGCAATTTTCACCCCAGCCTTGCATTCATCAAGCCCCGCACATCGCATGATGTGTTCTGCATACAAGTTGAATAGGTTGGGTGAGAGTATGCAGCCTTGCCGTACGCCTTTCCCAATCTTGAACTAGTCTGTTGTTCCATGGTCAGTTCTGACTGTTGCTACTTGGTCCTTGTACAGATTCCTCAGGAGAGAGACAAGGTGGCTTGGGATGCCCATCCCATTAAGAACTTGCCACAATTTATTATGATCCACAGTCAAAGGCTTTAGAATAGTCAATGAAGCAGAAGTAGATGTTTTTCTGAAACTCCCTGCCTTTCTCCATTATCCAGCGGATATTGGCAATCTGGTCTCTCGTTCCTCTGCCTTTTCTAAACCCAGCTTGAACATCTGGCAACTCTCGCTCCATGTATTGCTGGAATCTATACTTCCTTATACCACTCCTCTTATTTGTATATTTATTTCTCTTTCCCAATTCCTTGTTATAAACAGTCTTGCTATTGTTAAGAAGTTTGTTCTCGCACCTTTATCCAATTTTTTTTTCAGTTATTATTACATAATGATGATAAAGCTATACATTCTATTTTAATGTTCATTATATCCTCTATTTCTCTAAATCAGTGTTTCTCAACCTGGGGGTCGCAAGGGGGTGTTAGAGGGGTCGCCAAAGACCATCAGAAAACACAGTATTTTCTTTTAGTCATGGGGGTTCTGTGTGGGAATTTTGGTCCAATTTTATCATTGGTAGGGTTCAGAATGCTCTTTGATTGTAGGTGAACTATAAATCCCAGCAACTACAACTCCCAAATGTCAAGGTCTATTTTCCCCCAAACTCCACCAGTGTTCACATTTGGGTACATTGAGTATTCATGCCAAGTTTGGTCCAGATCCATCATTGTTTGAGTTCACAGTGCTCTCTGGATGTAGGTGAACTACAACTCCCAAACTCAAGGTCAATGCCCTCCAGGCCCTTCCAGTATTTTCTGTTGCTCATGGGAGTTCTGTGTGTCAGGTTTGGTCCAATTCCATCATTGGTCAAGTTCAGAATGCTCTTTGATTGTAGGTGAACTATAAATCCCAGCAACTACAACTCCCAAATGACAAAATCAATCCCCTTTCCCAACCCCATCATTATTCAAATGTGGGTGTATCGGGTATTTGTGCCAAAATTGTGCCAAAATCAAAGTAGATTTTATATGGCAGTGTACAAAGGGCCTCTGAGGAATCTGAAGGGCAATCGTAGCTAGGAGCAGATATTTCCTTGTCCCAGAAAGGCAGACATGACCTGGAGATGTGACAATATTAAAGAAACAGTTTCTGCTTTAGAATATTTCTTGTTGATAGCTAAACCATTGTCGTTCTCTTTCTTCTTATTTTACCAACAATTTGATTCGTTCCACTGTTTCACAACATCGCAGCCAAGATGGGTGAGTTTCTCATTTGAATCCTGTTTCCATCATAAAAATGCATTCGTTTCTATGTACTTTTCATTTCTGTTTTCTTCCATAATAATAATAATAATAATAATAATAATAATAATAATAATAATAATTTATTTATACTCCGCTACCATCTCCCCAAGGGACTCGGTGCAGCTGGAACAACCACGTTTTCAGGCTCCTCCTAAAGACTGCCAGAGTTGGGGCATGTCTGATGTGCCTGGGAAGTGAGTTCCAGAGTCAAGGGGCCACCACCGAGAAGGCCCTCTCCCTCGTCCCCACCAATCGCGCCTGCGAAGGAGGTGGGAGCGTGAGCAGGGCCTCTCCAGATCATAGAATCATAGAATCATAGAGTTGGAAGAGACCTCATGGGCCATCCAGTCCAACCCCCTGCCAAGAAGCAGGAATATTGCATTCAAATCACCCCTGACAGATGGCCATCCAGCCTCTGTTTAAAAGCTTCCAAAGAAGGAGCCTCCACCACACTCCGGGGCAGAGAGTTCCACTGCTGAACGGCTCTCACAGTCAGGAAGTTCTTCCTCATGTTCAGATGGAATCTCCTCTCTTGTAGTTTGAAGCCATTGTTCCGTGTCTTAGTCTCCAAGGAAGCAGAAAACAAGCTTGCTCCCTCCTCCCTGTGGCTTCCTCTCACATATTTATACATGGCTATCATATCTCCTCTCAGCCTTCTCTTCTGCAGGCTAAACATGCCCAGCTCCTTAAGCCGCTCCTCATAGGCCTTGTTCTCCAGACCCTTGATCATTTTAGTCACCCTCCTCTGGACACATTCCAGCTTGTCAATATCTCTCTTGAATTGTGGTGCCCAGAATTGGACACAATATTCCAGGTGTGGTCTAACCAAAGCAGAATAGAGGGGAGCATTACTTCCCTAGATCTAGACACTATGCTCCTATTGATGCAGGGCAAAATCCGATGATCGAAGAGATCATGTGGGTTCATATACAGAGATGCGGTCACGCAGGTAGCGGGTCCCAAACCGTTAGGGCTTTGTAGGTAAGAACCTGCACCTTGAATTGGGACTGGAAGATGAACGACAGCCAATGGAGTTCCTTAAACAGGAGGGTTGACCGCTCCCTGTAAGGAGCCCCAGTTAACAACCTGGCCGCTGCCCATTGGACCAATTGAAATTTCCAGGCCGTTTTCAAGGGCAGCCCCACGTAGAGTGTATTACAGTAGTCCAGTCCAAATAATCATCATCATGTTTATTTATACCCCGCCACCATCTCTCCCAACAGGGACTCGGGGCGGCTTACACAAGGCCAAGCCCAAACAACAGATTACAATAAAATAAGATACAAATTGCAATAAAATAAACAACATAACATTAAAGTATAAAACATATAAGCATATAAACAATATACACAAAACATAAAGAGAAAAAGGAAAAAAAAGCTGTAAACCAAACATAAGAACAGTGAGTGGGCCGCATGTACATAAAATTTATTATTTATTTACAGCTTTTATATTCCGCCCTTCTCACCCCGCAGGGGACTCAGGGCGGATTACAGTGTACACATATATGGCAAACATTCAATGCCAATTTTTGACATACAAACATATACAGACATAGACAGAGGCTATTTAACTTTTTCTGGCCACCAGGGGGCTGTCGCTTTCATCGTCCATCTGCGATGCTGATGAAGCACTTCCGCAATCCCCGCATGCTTCCCCGCTGGAATGCTTTGCTGGAGTCTTCTTAATGGCCTCATAAATCACTTAATTTAGCCTCCCCACACTTTAAGGTGGTACCTAATTTTCCTACTTGACAGATGCAGCTGTGTTTCGGGTTGCAAAGGTCGACAACAGGCTACACACAATTGGTTGGAAACCCACTTCAACCCGGGCTGGCTTCGAACTCATGACCTTTTTGGTCAGAATTATTTGCAAGGGAGAACACATAATACACATCTTGTCTAAACAGTTGTGGCACAACCAGTTGAAGGAAACACCAGACCCTGTTGAGACTTCAGCTCCCATCAGCCTTAGCCAAGATAACCAATGATAGGAGATGTTGGAGATGTAGTCAAACAACAGGTGAAACATAAACTGATTTAAACCATTGATTCTCAACCTTCAGTTCTCCAGATATTTTCAACTCCAAGAATCACCTTTCTCGACACAACCTTCAGTATGTTTCTCAACCTTCCATTCTCCAGATCTTTGTCGGAGATTCTGAGAGTTGAAATCTGGTCTGCCTAATATATTAATTTGCAACTCAGTAGAGCAATTTTCAGGAACATGTTCTAAATATGTTCATATGAATGCCGCATCAGGACATTAAGGGACCCTTCCAGAAAGACCCTATATCCTAGGATCTGATCCCAGATTTTCTGTTTATCCCAGATTATCTGGCAGTGCAGACTCCAGTTTAAAGCAGAAAACCTGGGATCATATCCTGGGATATAGGGTCCATCTGGAAGGGCCCTATTTATTTACTTATTGTGTCAGAAGCAGATTCTCCCCTACGAACCATCAAGGTTGTTAAGATCTTCTGGAGGGGCCCTACTCTCGGTCCCACCACCTTCGCAATTGCGTCTGGTGGGGACGAGAGACAGGGCTTTCTCGGTGGTGGCCCCTCGGCAGTGGAACTCTCTCCTGATAGAGATCAGATCTGCCCCCTCCCTCCTGACTTTCAGAAAGATGGTAAAATCTTGGCTCTGGAATTTAGCATTCTCAGATTGATAATCGAATCAATAACTGTTGACTACAAGGCGGATGGTGATGAATTTGTGATTTATCTTGAGAAATTGGGTTTATGTAATTCTTGATCTATATTTTAATGTGTTTTAATGTATTAATGTACTATGATGTTATTATGCTTTAGTTTATTTGTATATTGATTCGCTGTTGTTAGCCGGCCTGAGTCTCTCCTCGGAGGTCGAGAAGACCAGGTTATAAAAGCTCTAAATAAATAAATAAGTTGAGGATACAGTTAAAATGCATTTAAAAACACAAACAAAGTTTTAAAACGAACTTGGCATTAAACTAAATGCCCTTTGACCAGTAGCTGGCCACTCGGAGTGCCTCTGGTGTCGCTGTGAGAAGGTCCTCCATTGTACATGTGGCAGGGCTCAGGTTGCATTGTAGTAGGTGGTCTGTGGTTTGCTCTTCTCCACATTCGCATGTTGTGGCCTCCATTTGTGGCCCCATTTCTGCATCTCGTGGTGCCAGAGTGCAGTTTGTTCAATGCCTTCCAAATCACCCACTCTTCTGTGTGCCTAGAGGGGAGTCTCTCATTTCGTATTAGACACTGATTGAGATGTTGGGTTTTAGCCTGCCACTTTTGGACTCTTACTTGCTGAGGTGTTCCTGCAAGTATCTCCATAGATCTTAGGAAGCTGTTTCTTGATTTAAGGTAGGATGGGCCAAAGATGTCAATGCCTTGGTCCAGGCCTGTAGCCAGGATTTCGTTTCGGGGGGGGGGCTGAATTTTTTTGGGTGGGGGGTTCGGGGGGGCTGAGTTTTGGGGGGGCTGAGTCTGAGTGAAAGAGGGGCTAGCCTAGCAAACCTTTTGTATCATTACCCCAATACCCCCATGCATATGGGATATATTGAGTATGGTGATCAGATCATGATATGAATAAACATAACAGTTTAAATAATGCACCAGTAAGGCCTTTTCGTGAACCACCATGAGAATTTCAGGGGGGGGGCTGAAGCCCCTAGCCCCCCCCCCCCCCGGCTATATGCCTGCCTTGGTCCTTTCATTGCTGGCTGCTACTTCCTGACAGATGTCAGGTGGTGTGATACTAGCTAAAAAGTGTAATTTGTCCAGTGTTGTGGGGCATAGACATCCTGTGATAATATGGCATGTCTCATTAAGAGCCACATCCACTGTTTTAAAGAGGTGAGATGTATTCCACAATGAGCGTGCATATTCAGCGGTACAGTAGCAAAGCGCAAGAGCAGATGCCTTCACTGTGTCTGGTTGTGATTCCAAGGTTGTGCCGGTCAGCTTTCATATGATATTATTTCCAGCACCCACTTTTTTGCTTGATATTTTTATACGTCAGAGCACAGTCCAGAGAGACTCCAAGTATTTCGATGGGATTCCTTCCCAGGTAATCCTCAGAGCTCGAGATGCTTGTCTGTTCCTAAGGTGAAAGGCAGACATCTGTGTTTTAGATGGATTAAGAATCAGCTGGTTTTCCCTGTAATAGGCAATAAGAGCACCCAAAGGTTTGGGGAGCTTCTTTTCAACCATTTCAAAGCTCCCTGCTTGAGTGATGATGACACGATCATCAGCATAGATGCAACTCTCTGTCCCTTCTGGTAATGGCTGATCATTTGTGTAAGTGTTCAACATTGATGGAGAAAGCATGCTTCCCTGAGGCAGGCCGTTCTTTTGTTTTTGCCATCTGCTTCTCTGACCCTGGAATTCAACAAACAAGCTCCTGTTTTGTAGCAGATTTCCTATGAAGCGGGTGAGGTGATAGTTTTTCTCAGGAGAAGGCGATGATTTACAATGTAATTTAAGATCTACTGGGGAGGCCCTGCTCTCGGTCCCACCAGCGTCTCAAACGTGTCTGGTGGGGACAAGGGACAGGGCCTTCTCGGTTGTGACCCCCTGCTTGTGGAATTTGCTCCCCAGCGAGATTAGATCGGCCTCCTCCCTCCTTACTTTTAGGAAAAAACTAAAGATGTGGTTTTGGAGCCAGGCCTTTGGTTAGTGGGCACAGCAGAACTTTAGGCACTGAACTTGGACAATAGGATTGTTTGAAAATTGGAAATGGCTTTATGACCTGTGATTATGTGATCTGTTCTATGTGGTTATGTAATTTTAATTAATATCACTGCTTAATTGTCATGTAATGGATTTTATATTGCTGTTTTATATTGTTGTTTTGATACAGTTGGCATTGAATAGTTGCCTGTGTTAGCCGCCCTGAGTCCCCCCTCGGGGGTGAGAAGAGCGGGGTAGAAATGGTCTAAATAAATAAATGTCATAAGCTGCTGACAGGTCTATGAAGACAGCTCCTATAATCTGCTGCCTTTCATAACCATCTTCTATGTGCTGAGTTAGGAAGAGCCCGAAGAATTGATAAGAAGCAAAACATATATGCCGGCAGAAAAAAGATCATGTGGCCCTCCAGATGTTGCCTCCATTATCCTCCAGAATCGGGGACAGCGTATGGTGAGGGGAGGGATGGTTTCCGAGAGATCTCCGCTAACTTGCAGGGTGCCGCAGGGAGCTATCCTTTCTCCTCTATTATTTAGCATCTATATGCGACCGCTTGCCCGACTGGTGCAGAGCTTTGGGCTTGAGTGCCACCAGTACGCTGATGACACTCAGCTCATTCTGAGGATGGAGGGCCGGCCGGATTCTGTACCCGAAAATATCCATCAGTGCCTTGAGGCTGTTACTGGATGGTTGCGTGCCAGCAGGTTGAGGGTGAATCCAGCGAAGACGGAGATCTTTTGGCTCCGCCGTCCGGATGGGAGGGAGATCCAGCTGCCTAACCTGGATGGCGAGCCACTACGTCCGTCACCTTCTGTAAAAAGCCTTGGTGTCTTATTGGACCCTCTGCTCACAATGGAGGCCCAAGTCTCTGCTGTGAGCAGATCTGCGTTTTTCCATCTACGTCAGGCTAGGCGACTGGCTCCCTTCCTATCTAGGAACGACCTGGCTACAGTGATCCAGGCGACGGTCAACTCGAGGCTTGACTACTGTAACGCCCTCTACATTGGCCTTCCTTTGTCAGTGATCCGGAAACTGAAGCTGGTGCAAAATGCGGCGGCTCGTCTTCTCGCCGGGGTGCCGGCGAGATGTCGTATCACCCCAATTCTACAACAGCTGCACTGGCTTCCGATTGAGTACCGGACTACTTTCAAGGTGCTCGTACTAACCTTTAAGGCCTTATATGGTCTGGGGCCGGCGTACCTGAGGGCCTGCTTATCCCCCTATCAACTCCAGAGATTACTTTGGTCCGAAGACCAGAATTTGCTTGAAGTCCCCAACATCCGGACTTATCATCTGTCCTCTACTAGGCAGAGAGCCTTCTCAATTGTGGCCCCTTATTTATGGAATGCCTTGCCAGTTGAAACCTGAACCATCCAAGACTTGCTTTTCGGAAAGCCTGTAAAACCTTTCTTTTCCAACAAGCTTTCGATGGGTGAATAACTCAGGACTATGTCTGTTCTCGTTTTTATTGTATTTTAAAGTTGGTTGTATTGTTTTAATCTACTGCTGTAAACCGCTCCGAGCCAAATTGGGAGTGGCGGTATACAAGTCAAATAAATAAATAAAATAAACAAATTATTAGTTATACTGGCTAAGTTTGCTGGGATCTGCAATCCAACAACACCTGAAAACCAAAGCAGTTTCCACCCCAGACTTATATAACCACAAGGATGCTGTTATGGTTCCAGTCAGGCCCGTAGCAAGGGGGGGGGGGGGTTAGGGGTTCAACCCCCCCAAAATGTTTCAGATTTTTTTAAAAAACCTGGTTTACTCATGAATTTTAACTGGTTAACCAAATCCCCATGCTAAGTCTATGAGATGCAAAAAATCAAGAGTCCCTCCAGAACTGAAGGCACTATCTCAAGCAAATATTAGCAATTTATTCACACTGTCATTACTTGCAGCAATAGCCGATGTAGTTGTTCTGGTACAGCTGTACCAGGAGCTCCAACTTTATTTGCTTTGTATTAAATGTTTGCTTGCAGTCCTAGGTTTCAGGGACTCTGCAGATAGGTGGCTTCTTTGGTTGCAGTCATAGGGCAAGTCACCTGTCCATCATTGTTAAGTTTTGGTTCCGCCCCTTGCTCAGGGCAATTGGGAAGGGAAGGGAGCCATTTTTAGTTAGTCTCAGCAAGGTAAGCTTATGTATAGGATGTGTGCAAGCTTCCCCTGTACAAAAGCTTCAACCCTTAAGACCTTCCAGGGGAGAAAGGTCTTAAAAGTCTCCAAAGAATTTCCAGGAAAACAGCCCTAAAGACCAAAGAACTCCAGCTGGAGAACATCTACTGCCTTGCTGGTAGGTCCACTTGGCATTCGAGACGCAGTTTGACCCGGTAGCGGAGCCCACATCAGTAAGGGTTAGATTACAGTCAGCCTGGGAGAAGTTAAAAAGGGGATTTTCCTTTAAAGAAGAAGTTATTGAAGACAGTTGCCTGTCCTTCGTGGGCAAGATTAGGAATTCACCAGTTGCCTAAAAGCTTGGAATCATTTGCTTAACTTTACTGAAGACAAGAGAAGTTTCTGTTTGATTGTTCATTAATAAAAGACTTTGTTGTACTTCTCAAGCCATCTAAAGACTGTTTGTGGTGGAAACTTCTGAGAACTTCTCTTTAGGCCCCCTGGCTTCCCGCTGGGCAAAGGTTGCACATCCTGTTCTAAAGACAATTATTTACAGGCCCAGCGCGCGACAGAACAGTAGTGAAGCAACCAAGTTGGGGTGGGGGGGGGGATGTTGAATGCTCTCATTAAGGAGGCCAGACTTGGTGGAGGTGGTTGACAAGGGCGGAGCTGCAGGCTATTGAAGGCTGCTCTGCCCCCTGCTGTGCTCTTTGCTTCAGCGTGAGCTAGGAGGCAGGTTTCAACCCCCCGCGAAATTTTCAACCCCCCCCCCGAAAATTTTAACCCCTCCCGAAATTTTTTTCTGGCTACGGCCCTGGTTCCAGTACTTTGTTCCAAAATGCAATTCAGAAGGGACCCTTCCCAAAAGACCACCTTCACATATACTGGACCCCAACTGCTAGAATGCGGAGGGGGAGACGCTTGTGTAAATGTGAGTGTATCTTAAATGTTTTATTGACACAAGTATCTCTTTTTTTAGCCAAACTCTTAATTGGTGCAGCCCTCGGCTTGGGTAAGTTGCTTGTTTCCTTTACTTCTGAATTAAAGAAAGATGGGCCACATTCCTTTGTGCCAGCATGAGATGGGTGGGGCTGCCATCTTAGGAATCTGGCGACTTGGAAAGACTCGCACCACGGAGATTATTCATATGGTCTTTTCGTGCAGGCGGTGCTACCATTGGGGTCCCAGTGGCACTCGGGGCCCTGGGCTTCACTGCCGCGGGGATTGCGGCGGGATCGGTGGCTGCTGGAATGATGTCGAGCACGGCCATTGCCAGTGGTGGAGGAGTTGCTGCTGGTAGCCTTGTGGCCGTTGGGCAGTCCATTGGTACGTTTGGAATTTTTGGAGGGGTGATATGAACTTGCCATCAATACAGATGCACCTAGGGTCCCTTTTCCCATCTCACTCATGTCTTCCTTGGTCTTCTTTTCACCCAGGTGTTGTCGGACTGTCGGCGGCAGCCAAGGCAGCCGCCACAACGGGTGGAGCCCTGCTGGCTGCCATATTGTTTTAACAAAAAAATGCTAGACCTGTCCATCAAGAGAAAGATGCTACGCCATGAGACAGGACAACCAGCTTGAAGCAATGCTCGATTTTCCTCTTTGATAATCGCAACTGCACTTGACTCACTTGGGTCTCTTCTTCCTGTATTTTCCTGCTGCTGTGTATAAAATAATACTGAATTGATAAAGCTTTGGCAAGATCAACCAATATACTTGTGTGGTTTAATAACTAGCTGGTTTGGTATCACCAGACCTTCCATTGTTTGTAGTTGTTCATCTCCAGTAAGGAGACTATTTCAGGAATATTATCCCATTCCTGGTGGCGTAGTGGGTTTAACCCTTGTGCCGGCAAGTCTGAAGACTGACAGGTTGAAGGTTCGAATCCGGGGAGAGCTTGGATGAGCTCCCTCCGTCAGGTCCAGTTCCCCATACGGGGATATGAGAGAAACCTCCCACAAGGATGGTCAAACATCAAAACATCCAGGTGTCCAATATATTGTCGAAGGCTTTCATGGCCGGAATCACTGGGTTGTTGTAGATTTTTCCGGGCTATATGGCCATGTTCTAGAGGCATTTTCTCCTGACGTTTCGCCTGCATCTATGGCAAGCATCCTCAGAGGTAGTGAGGATGCTTACTACCTCTTACTTACTACCTCACTACCTCTGAGGATGCTTGCCATAGATGCGATCCCTCCAGGGGTCCCGACCCCCAGGTTGAGAACCACTGTTGTAGACGGTCAATTCTCTCACTCCAAAAGTGATTTGCAGTTTCTCAAGTTGCTCCTGACATGAAAAAAAAATCCCATTCCCACAATTTTCCCTTTGGTTTTATAGTGTCTTTTTAAAGAAATGTGCCCAAACATAAATGTTTTCTGACGTGACATACGTACCTCTCAAAGAAATGTATAACATCTGCATGTTTTTAAATGTAATACGCACAAAGGATGAAGCCACTTATTTAGCTTCCTCTAAAGATACATTCCTGAAAGTCCCAAAGCATAAGAGGGCTGTTGATGTGATCTGTCTCCTAGATAATAGTTGTGTTTACAAGCTTGGAGTTTACCAAATGATAAAAAGGTAAACTCCTAGGAATTCTGTGGAGAGTTTGGAGAACCATCATTGTTTCACCAGCCAGCATCTCACCTGGGGATTATGGGGGTTGCAAGTCAACATATTTGGAATGGGACTAGTAGTTTCCAACATTTGGACTTCCAGATGTTTTGGACTTCAGCTCCCACAATCTCTAATAACTGGTACGATGGCTGGGGTTTCTGGGAGCTGAAGTCCAAAACACCTGGAGAACCAAAGGTTGGGAACCAATGCTCTAGTCTAGACCGTGGAAGGTTAACTTTGGACTTTTCAGATGGTAAGGCAGTCCATTATAATGGTTCGTACTGTCTTTTAAAGGCCTGGGATGACACACACACACTATAGGATATTATGCTTCATGTTCCAAAATAACTTGGCCAGTGTTGTATCGAGGCACTTTGACTTGCGTGGAAGGAGAGTTAGTGCTCTGTTTTGGGTGGCAATATAATAATAATAATAATAATAATAATAATAATAATAATAATAATAATCTATATAAATAAAAAGCCTAGAGAAGACAATTATGCTGGGGAAAGTGGAAGGAAAAAGGAAGGGGGGCCGACCAAGGACAAGATGGATGGATGGCATCCTTGAAGTGACTGGACTGACCTTGAAGGAGCTGGGGGTGGTGACGGCCGACAGGGAGCTCTGGCGTGGGCTGGTCCATGAGGTCACGAAGAGTCGGAGACGACTGAACGAATGAACAACAACAACAACATATAAATAAAAATGTAATGTTTGGGTTGTTGTACGTTCCATTCCTTATCTATACTACCACTGGTTACAAGAAGGGTTAACAGATACCAATACCAGGGAATGGACAGTAGCATGGGTGAGGATGTAGAAAATTCACAATAAAACACTGTCAGTCCACTTATCCCTCTTTCTTAAAGTGCACAGAAAGTTATATCAACTATACAGGTAATAAAAAGTTGTTAAAGTGCAATAGGCGTAACACTTGTTGTTAAAGTGCAATGGGCATAACACAGATAATAAAAAGTTGTTAAAGTGTAATAGACATAACACTTATTAAAGTGCAATAGATATAACACTTGATTCTGACGTGTCTTCATAAAGTGCGTCATGGAGGGAGAAAAAGTGCTGAGGTAAGGCAGGTTAAAAGGACCACTTCAGTGCAAATGAGCTAAAGTGCTGACAGCTAAAGTGCTAGGATTGAAATTAAAATTTAGCAGCACCGTTCAATGTTGATAAGAATTGGTAAATTAAAGTGCCGAGCTAGGATAACAGCATCATTCAAATCGTTGATAAAAATTAATTATAGCATATAATTATAATACAATGACCACCGATGAACTAGTCCTTCCGGAGGTGGAACAGTGGGCGCGATGGTAGGCGTCACATGGATGGCAGAGATTCGACACACGTTGCACACAGGATGGTAGCGCCCCAAGGCAGAGGAATCGTCGGTCAACACAGTTAGTCCAGTTAGTCCATATAACGTACAACACACAATGACTTAGATTGCCTAACCTTCCTGCCCAAAGTTTGCCACATATTGGGTTCCCCCCATCAATACATTTCAGATCCATGGGAGATGTTTGATGTGTCTATGCTGTAGAATTAATGCACTTTGACACCACTTTATTTGTGTTGGCTCAGTGCCATGGAATCATGGATATTCATGTTTTACAAGGTCTTTAGCCTTTTCTGGCAGAGTACTGGGCAGGGGCAGCTCAACCCATTACGCAAAGTAAGCATTCGCAGTATAGTTGATTTTGCCAGGGGCGCTCTTGAAGTGCTCTTGGGGGAAAATAGACCTTGACATATGCGAGTTGTAGTTACTGGGATGTATGGTTCACCTAAAATCAAAGAACATTCTGAACTCCACCAATGATGGAATTGAACCAAATATGGCACACAGAACTCCCATGACAAACAGAAAATATATATCAATTATTGGTTGGGGGGGGGGGGTGCCAAAATACTGTTTGCTTACCATTGAAAATTACCTAGTTCCGCCTCTGGTACTGGTGCCTCACAAACTACAACTTCCTGGCCAGTATAGCCAATGATAAGGAGTGCTAGGTTAACGTCACTTGGAGAGACATACAGATCTCAGCTTGTACCTAAGGACATGGTGTATATGGTTTAGAAGCAATGACTGTGGGGGCAGTTAAAAATATAATATTAATCTATATAAATAAAAATGTAATGTTTGTTTGTAGGATTAACAGAACTCAAAAACCACTGGGGGAATTGACACCAAATTTGGACACGACACAAGTAACAACCCAATGTATGTCCTTCACTCAAAAAAACCAACGAAAAAAAAGCAGAAAGGACTTCTAAACTGCATGTCCACAAAGGAGAAACTGCATGCCCACAGAGACCCATGGCCATGCCCCCCCTCCTCGCGAGGCAACAACCGGCTGTTAAAGCATTAGGACCCAGGCGCGCGTGCACGGCCACATACACACACACACACAAGCGAGAGTGGGCATCATGGGAGTGGAGGTGGAGGCTTGCTGCATGGAGCCCCTTCTCTTTCCCTGCTATGTCAGGAGGGCGGTCTCCTCCTCCTTTACCTGTTGGAAGAGAAAGGGGCAGATGAGTGGCAGAGGCAGCAGCGTAGCCCCCAGGCAAGGAAGTGGGGGAGGAGGAGGAGGAGGCGAGGAAGGTAGAAGGTGCTTGAGTGAAGGACCTTCCTTCTCTCCCTCACTCCCTTCCCTTCTTTCCTCCCTTTCCTTCCTCCCTTCCTTTCTTTCCTTTTCTTTCCTTCTCCTTCCTTTCCTTCTTTCCCTCCTTCCCTTCCTTCCTGTCCCTCCTTCCTTCTTCCTTTCCTTCTTTTCCTCCCTCCCTCCCTTTCCTTCTTTCCCTTTCTTCATTTCCTTCCCTCCCTCCTTTCTTCATCCCCTCCTTCCTATCCCACCTTCCTTCCTTCTTCCTTCCTTCCTGTCCCTCCTTCTTTCTTTTCCTTCCTTCCCTTCTTTCCCTCCTTCCCTCCCTCCTTTCCTTTTTCCTTCCTTCCAGTCCCTCCTCCCTTCCTTCTTCCTTTCCTTCTTTCTATGTAAGATATAAATATTACATAGAAGGAACAGTCAAGAAGTAATGAGAGAAGGAGGGAAAGAGGGAAGGAAGGAGGGAGGAGGGAGGGAAAGAAGGAAAGAAGGAAAGAAAGAGGTAGAGAAGCAAGGAAGGAGAGAAGGAAATAAAATGAAAGGAAAAAGAAAGGGAAGGAAGGGGAGGAACTAAAGATGGGGAAGGAAGGAAGGAGAGAGGAAGGAGAGAAGGAAGGATGCAAAAAGCAAAGAAAGGGAGGAAAGAAACAGGTAGAGATGGAAGAAAGAAGAGAAATAGGGAAAGCAAAAAAGGAAAGGAAGGAAAGAGGGAAGGAAGGAGAGAAAGAGAGAGGGAAGGTTGGCCACAGCAACGTGTGCCGGGTACAGCTAGTATTACAATATAATTTAGAATTAAGATATAAACATTTAAAAATACCTGATTTTTCCTGAAAGCGTTTCTCCCTGAAGATTTCAACAGAACAGAATGTATTGATTTCTCTGTTTGAACTGCTTGTATTTACAGAACACATAGGTCAGACTGGCCGGGCAAAGTAAACTTACAAACTTGAGAGATCGATTTATCGATTTAATTTTGTCAATATAACTTAGAACATCTAAGTTCATACAGTGAGAGAACGCCATCTTCTGACCACTTCATGTAAATAACAGGCATTTTCTGCTTTTTTGGAAAAGCATTTTTAGTTATTTTCTTTCTTACTTTCATATTGAGAAAGTAAGTTATGACGAAGTTTTAAAGCTAAATTGCTACAGGAAATCAGCCTAATACTTGTTTCTGTGTTGATATTCAAAGAGATGGTTTTAAAAAGACAATAGAAAAGAATAAAAAAGTTCAATCTATATAAATAAAAATGTAATGTTCGTTTGTGGGATTAACAGAACTCAAAAACCAATGGGCCAATTGACATCAAATTTGGACAGCATACACCTAACAACCCAATGTATGTTCTTCACTCAAAATTTTTTGATTTTGTCATTTGGGAGTTGTACTTGCTGGGATTTATAGTTCACCTACAATCAAAGAGCATTCTGAACTCCACCAATTAAGCTATTGAACCAAACGTGGCACACAGGACTCCCATGACCAACAGAAAACACTAGAAGGGTTTGGTGGGCATTGACCTTGAGTTTGGGAGTTGTAGTTCACCAACATCCAGAGAGCACTGTGGACTCAAAACATGATGGATCTGGACCAAACTTGGCTCAAATGGAGCCAAGTTTGGGATTTATAGTTACTGGGATTTATAGTTCACCTACAATCAAAGAGCATTCTGAATCCTACCAATGATTGAATTGGGCCAAACTTCCCACACTGAACCTCCATGACTAACAGAAAATACTGTGTTTTCTGATGGTCTTTGGCGACCCCTCTGACACCCCTTTGCGACCCCCTCAGGGGTCCCGACCCCTAGGTTGAGAAACACTGATCTAGGGATTTGTGAAGGGGAAAGGAAAGGAAAGCCAAGCTTCCATTTATCAATTGTGAATTATTCCCGTGTAAAGCGATTCGCATGAGTAATTCAGAACGGGGAGAAAGGCCATTGGCAATCCCCTCGAGAAGGATCCACAGATGGGGAGGGAATCGGGTTGAGAAGACCTCGTTTTCTTTTCTCTGGCTCTGAGGTTCAGCGAGACGCAGAAAAAGGAAGGAGAAGAGGAGAAAGTGGGTTTGCTTGCATTCAAACTGAGTTTTCCTCACCCCCCCCCCTCCCGCTTCTCACCCCAATCTCAAGGTTTGGCAACTGGGAGTTTAGCCAGGCAGGAGGCAGCCTCCGCTCAACAGGATCAAGCCAATGCTGGGTTTTAAAAAAAGGAAAGGAGGAAGGCAGGAGAAAATGGGGAAGGGAGAAAGGAGATGGTGCTTTCTGTCATAGATCAGCGGCACTAAAGGTTGATTGGGATATTGGTTAAAGTGACCAATGTATTGTTGAAGGCTTTCATGGCTGGAATCACTAGGTTCTTGTGGGTTTTTTCGGGCTATAGAGGCATCTACCTCTGAGGATGCTTGCCATAGATGCAGGCGAAACGTCAGGAGAAATGCCTCTAGAACATGGCTCTATAGCCCGAAAAAACCCACAAGAACCTAGTGATTCCAGCCATGAAAGCCTTCAACAATACATTGAACATCTCTACGGGGAGAAACTGTTCCAAGACACACAGAAATTGGAGAAACTATACCTCTGAGGATGCTTGCCATAGATGCAGGCGAAACGTCAGGAGAAATGCCTCTAGAACATGGCCCTATAGCCCGAAAAAAACCCACAAGAACCTAGTAAAGTGACCAATTTTGGAAAGGAAGAAGCTGTCAGAAGCACCTCCCTCGCCCCTTCCTTCCCTTCCTTCCTTCCTTCCTTCCTTCCTTCCTTCCTTCCTTCCTTCCTTCCTTTCCTTCCTTCCTTCCTTCCTTCCTTCCTTCCTTCCTTCCTTCCTTCCTTCCTTCCCTCCCTCCCTCCCTCCCTCCCTCCTTCCTTCCTTCATTCCCTCCCTCTTCTCTCCGTCCAGGTGGATCAGGCAGGTCTTATCGAGGAACTTGTTTATATGAACTTTGACAACCACTTCCAACTGCTTTGCCTCAATGCTACATAGTCCTAGGAGCTGTAGTTTGGCATGGTTTTGAGCCTCCTTTGCCAAAGAGTACCATACTACAAACCCCAGGATCCCATAACATTGAACTGTGGCATGGCTGGCCTGGGCAAACTTTGGCCCCTCCAGGTAGTTTTGGATTTCTCTGCTCTGCAGTGTGGTGGAGGCTCCTTCTTTGGAGGCTTTTAAACAGAGGCTGGATGGCCATCTCTCGGGGAATGCTTTGAATGCAATTTTCCTGCTTCTTGGCAGGGAGTTGGACTGGATGGCCCATGAGGTCTCTTCCAACTCCATGATTCCACATAAACACTAGGAAGAACTTCCTAATAATAAACAGTGCTTGACAATGGAATATGCTGCTTCAGAGTCTCCGTCTCTGGGGGTTTTAAAGCAGAGGCTGGATGGCCATCTGTTGGGAGGGCTTTGATTGGGTATCCCTGCCTGGCAGAAGGGGGTCGGACTGCATAGCTCTTGGCATTTTCTTCCAACTCTCTGATTCTATGTTTTTGTCAACACAGGAGGTGCGGTAGTTGCTGCTCCTCTGGTGCTTGGGGCCGTGGGTTACACCGCAACTGGAATTACAGTTGGATCCTTGGCTGCGAAGATGATGTCGGCGGCTGCCATTGCCAATGGCGGAAGAGTGGCTGCTGGGAGTACGGTTGCCGTGCTGCAATCAGTTGGTATGTCTCTCTTTCAGAGTGGGAATGCCTTGGAACTGGGCCCTTCCGTAGGACTTTGCATCTCAAGTGAGTCTTCTCTGCTTTCTGCAGGGGCTGCAGGGCTCTCAACTGCAACAACCGCTGCTGTCACTGCTGGAGGAGCCATACTCGGCGCGCTCTCGAACTGAAAGATTGTGGCTGCTTTTGGTCACCTTGTCCCCAAAATGGTCATTTATTCCAAAGACGATGGTTGACATTTTAGAAGTTAGTTTGCTAAAGTACGACTTAACTAAGTAGCGTCTTCTAGTGCAATTACCCCCGCATTCCTGATTTACAGGCTGGCAGCTACTGCAAGCAATGCAGGTCTGTTCTCCTATTGATCAGAGAGCACTGAGCAGACTGACATTTCCATCTGATCTCACCTGTGATGTTGTTGTTCATTCGTTCAGTCGTCTCTGACTCTTCGTGACCTCATGGACCAGCCCACGCCAGAGCTCCCTGTCGGCCGTCACCACCCCCAGCTCCTTCAAGGTCAGTCCAGTCACTTCAAGGATGCCATCCATCCATCTTGCCCTTGGTCGGCCCCTCTTCCTTTTGCCTTCCACTTTCCCCAGCATAATTGTCTTCTCTAGGCTTTCCTGTCTCCTCATGATGTGGCCAAAATACTTCAACTTTGTCTCTAGTCTCCTTCCCTCCAGTGAGCAGTCGGGCTTTATTTCCTGGAGGATGGACTGGTTGGATCTTCTCGCAGTCCAAGGCACTCTCAGAACTTTCCTCCAACACCACAGCTCAAAAGCATCGATCTTCCTTCGCTCAGCCTTCCCTAAGGTCCAGCTCTCACATCCATAGGTTACTACAGGGAATACCATGGCTTTGACTAGGCGGATCTTTGTTGCCAGTGTGATGTCTCTACTCTTTACTATTTTATCGAGATTGGACATTGCTCTCCTCCCAAGAAGTAAGCGTCTCCTGATTTCCTGGCCACAGTCTGCATCTGCAGTAATCTTTGCACCTAGAAATACAAAGTCTGTCACGGCCTCCACATTTTCTCCCTCTATTTCCCAGTTGTCAATCATTCTTGTTGCCATAATCTTGGGGTTTTTTTGACGTTTAGCTGCAACCCAGCTTTTGCGCTTTCTTCTTTCACCTTGATTAGAAGGCTCCTCAGCTCCTCCTCGCTTTCGGCCATCAGAGTGGTGTCATCTGCATATCAGAGGTTGTTAATGTTTCTTCCAGCAATTTTCACCCCAGCTTTGCATTCATCAAGCCCCGCACATCGCATGATGTGTTCTGCATACAAGTTAAAAAGGTTGGGTGAGAGTTTGCAGCCTTGCCGTACGCCTTTCCCAATCTTGAACCAGTCTGTTGTTCCGTGGTCAGTTCTGACTGTTGCTACTTGGTCCTTGTACACCTGTGATATCCAGGGTCAAAACCAAACAAAACCCTGGTTGCAATCATGCCTAATGCAGATTACTAGATTGGGTCAAAAAGGCCAGTCAATTCTATTCCACAGGAGAACAGACCCCTGTTGCTTGCAGCTGCTGCTACTGCTGCTGTCCAGTAAACTCCAAACTGCAGGGTGTCTACCATCTCTTAGATTTGCAATGTTTACGTGTGTAGTGGATGATGGGCCTTATGCTTGTATTTACTTGTATATATCTCTTCAGCTTGGAATTATTTTTCTTGTTGGTTGATAGATTGATTATTTGAACTTATATGCCGCCACTCCCCTGGGGCTCGGAGCGGCTTACAAGAACAGGCTAAAATTGAACACAATTTAAAAATAGCAATCAAAGATCAAAGGCTCGTCGAAACAGATATGTCTTACATGCCCTGCGGAAAGCTGATAAGTCCCGCAAGGCACGGACTTCAGGTGGCAGAGTATTCCAGAGTGATGGTGCCACTGCTGTAAAGGCTCTGCGTCTGGTTGCTGTTAGACGCAAGGTCTTGACACTGGGAATTTCCAACAAATCTTGGTCTTCAGAACGAAGGGATCTCTGGGGTTGGTAGTGGGTGAGGCGGTCCCTCAGGTACATCGGCCCCAGACCATTCAAGGCCTTAAAGGTGAGTACCATCACTTTGAAAGTGATCCGATTTAGAGCCAGAAGCAGCAAGGTATTGAGAGGACTGAGGGACAACTACTGGATTGCGTTGATTAACAAATAGGGGGAAAGCCAACCGAAACAGGGAATGTTTTGACTAATTTACAGATTTTTGTGTGTCAAGAGTGACTTGAGAAACTGCAAGTCGCTACTTGTGTGAGAGAATTGGCCATCTGCAAGGATGTTGCCCCGGGGACGCCTGAATGTCTTGATGTTTTACCATCCTTGTGGAGCCCCCGGTGGCGCAGTGGGTAAAACCCCTGTGCTGGCAGGACTGAAGACCGACAGGTTGCAGGTTCAAATCCGGGGAGATTTGAACCTGCACCACAATTCAAGAGAGATATTGACAAGCTGGAATGTGTCCAGAGGAGGGCGACTCAAATGATCAAGGGTATGAGGAGCGGCTTAAGGAGCTGGGCATGTTTAGCCTGAAGAAGAGAAGGCTGAGAGGAGATATGATAGCCATGTATAAATATGTGAGAGGAAGCCACAAGGAGGAGGGAGCAAGCTTGTTTTCTGCTTCCTGGAGACTAGGACGCGGAACAATGGCTTCAAACTACAAGAGAGGAGATTCCATCTGAACATGAGGAAGAACTTCCTGACTGTGAGAGCCATTCAGCAGTGGAACTCTCTGCCCCAGAGTGTGGTGGAGGCTCCTTCTTTGGAAGCTTTTAAACAGAGGCTGGATGGCCATCTGTTGGGGTGCTTTGAATGCAATATTCCTGCTTCTTGGCAGAATGGGGTTGGATTTGATGGCCCAGGAGGTCTCTTTCAACTCTATGATTCTATTATTCTAGAGGCTGGATGGCCATCTGTCAGGGGTGCTTTGAATGCAATATTCCTGCTTCTTGGCAGAATGGGGTTGGACTGGATGGCCCATGAGGTCTCTCCAACTCTTTGATTCTATGATTGTATAAAAGCCTCCCACAAGGATGATAAAACATCAAATCATCTGGGCGTCCCCTGGGCAACGTCCTTGCAGACAGCCAATTCTCTCACACCAGAAGCGACTTGCAGTTTCTCAAGTCGCTCCTGACACGACAAAAAACAACAAAAAAAATTCTTGTGGGAGGCTTCTCTCATGTCCCTGTGTGGGAGCTGGAGTTGACAGAGGGAGCTCACTCGCGCTGTCCCCGGATTCGAACCTCCGACCTGTTGGTCTTCAGTCCTGCTGGCACATTGCGCCACTAATTTGTAGATGAGATTGAAGCATGTGTAAAAACTAAATTGCTGTACCTTTAAGTGGATTGTAAAACAGTTGATCCTTCAGTCCGAACAACAGCCTTGTTGGGGCAACTCTTTTTCGTAAATAAAGCTTCTAGGCTATTACTATTATTTGCATTGTGCTTTTTACTCTGGACTGAAACCAAAGCAACTTTCGAGAGCTTTTGTTTTCTGAACTAGAGTTTATCTGTACATGTATGTTTCTATATTGTTTCATATATTATCTGAAAAGCTTGAGATCAGATGTGTTTTGGTTTTAGGGTTTTTTTCTCTTTCAGATTATGGAATATTTGCACAGACATCTCGAAACATCTTGCAACTGCATTTTGAGAGAAATAGCACAAGTTGTGATCATCGAAACCTTCTGGTGATGCTTTTTTGGCTTAACCGGGAAAGGCAGCAACATGTTTTGCTCATTTGGTGCACAAATATTAAAATGAGCAGATCGAGGACAAAAAAAAGTTCCCTTATGGTTCTGTGTTACTATCTTCTCCCAAAAAATGGACAATTATGGCACTTCCTGGGATGTGTCAATCAGTGGCTACTGGTCAATGGTGTTCGCTGCAACCTCCAGTGATAGTAAGGTAAAGGTAAAGGTAGTCTCCTGACATTAAGTCCAGTCATGTCTGACTCTGGGGTGTGGTGCTCATCTCCATTTCTAAGCCGAAGAGCCAGCGTTGTCCGTAGACACCTCCAAGGTCATGTGGCCGGCATGACTGCATGGAGCTGCCGTTCCCTTCCCGCCGGAGCGGTACCTATTGATCTACTCACATTTGCATGTTTTCGAACTGCTAGGTTGGCAGAAGCTAGGGCTGACAGCGGAAGCTCACGCCGCTCCCCGGAATCGAACCTGCGACCTTTCGATCAACAAGCTCAGCAGCTCAGTGCTTTAACCCACTGCGCCACCGCGAGCTCCCAGTGATAGTAGCAGTATAATAATCTCTTCCAATTGGTGCCTTCTTGATCTACAAACTTTATTACTGTTTCCAAAAATAGGAATATGGTACAGTCTCCTTGTGGCAGGTGGGTTTCATGTGTGACTTCCAGATTTGGGATCATTTCTCTGGAGCTAGGAAGGGTATTTCACTCAGGAAAGGAGCATATTTTTCTACCCATTAAAGTTCCCATCTTTCCAGAAATGGATTCTGCTCATTGCAAGAGCATTGTTGTGAAACTGGACATCCCAGAGAACCCAAGCCAAGAATCTCTCCAAAGTAGTGTTTCTCAACCTTCCTAATGCTGTGACCTCTTAATACAGTTCATCACGTTGTGGCAACCCCCAACATAACATTATTTTCGTTGCTACTTCATAATTTTGCTACTGTTATGAATCATAATGTAACTATCAGATATGCAGGATGTATTTTCATTCACCGGACCAAATTTGGCACAAATACCCAATATGCCCAAATTTGTCAAAAAGTTGATTTTGTCATTTGGGAATTGTCGTTGCTGGGATTTATAGTTTACCTACAATCAAAGAGCATTCTGAACTCCACCAATGATGGAACTGGGCCAGACTTAGCACACAGGGCTCCCATGACCAACAGTAAAAAATGGAAGGGTTTGGTGGACATTGGGTAATCTGGCAGACTGACAAGGTAATGACGACCAGAATTTGGAAAGGACTATGATAATGCTGAATGGACTTACGGATTTTAGAACTTGGTGAACGTTGGCCACTAGATTGGCTTTTTAGTTGTTATTATATTAATTGAATGTTTTAACTTGTGGTTATTGTTGTTATGTATTTTATCTGTTGAATTGTTGGCATCGAATTGTGCCGGTTGTAAGCCGCCCTGAGTCCCCCCTTGGGGGTTGAGAAGGGCGGGGTAGAAGTGCCTACAATCAAAGAGCATTCTGAACTCAATCAATGATGGAATTGAACCAAACTTGGCACACAGAACTCCCATGACCAACAGAAAATACTGGAAGGATTTGGTGGGCATTGACCTTGAGTTTTGGAGTTGTAGTTCAACTACCCTGGCTTGAGAGCAGTACATGTGAAAAAGATCTTGGAGTCCTCGTGGACAACAAGTTAAACATGAGCCAACAATGTGATGTGGTGGCAAAAAAAAGCCAATGGGATTTTGGCCTGCATCAATAGGAGCATAGTGTCTAGATCTAGGGAAGTAATGCTACCCCTCTATTCCGCCTTGGTTAGACCACACCTGGAATACTGTGTCCAATTCTGGGCACTACAATTGAAGAAAGATATTGGCAAGCTGGAATGTGTCCAGAGGAGAGCGATTAAAATGATCAAGGGTCTGGAGAACAAGCCCTATGAGGAGCGGCTTAAGGAGCTGGGCATGTTTAGCCTGAAGAAGGCTAAGAGGAGATATGATAGCCATGTATAAATATGTGAGAGGAAGCCACAGGGAGGAGGGAGCAAGCTTGTTTTCTGCTTCCCTGGAGACTCGGACGCGGAACAATGGCTTCAAACTACAAGAGAGGAGATTCCATCTGAACATGAGGAAGAACTTCCTGACTGTGAGAGCCGTTCAGCAGTGGAACTCTCTGCCCCGGAGTGTGGTGGAGGCTCCTTCTTTGGAAGCTTTTAAACAGAGGCTGGATGGCCATCTGTCAGGGGTGATTTGAATGCAATATTCCTGCTTCTTGGTAGGGGTTGGACTGGATGGCCCATGAGGTCTCTTCCAACTCTAGGATTCTATATCCACAGAGCACTGAGGACTCAAACAATAATGGATCTGGACCAAATGTGGCATGAATACTCAATATGCCCAAATGTGAACACTGGTGGTTTGAGGAAAGTAGACCTTGACATTTGGGAGTTGTATTTACTGGGATTTATAGTTCACCTACAATTAAAGAGAATTCTGAATCTCATCAGAGATGGAATTGGGCCAAACTTCCCAAAGAGAATCTCCAGGACCAACAGAAAATACTGGAGGGCTTTGGGAGGAATTGACAGTGATTTAGTGGAGATGTGGTTTACCTACATCCGGAGAGCATTGTGAACCCAAACAATGGATCTGTACCAAATTTGCCACAAATACCCGATACACCAAAATCTCAATACTGATGGGGTTGGGGGGGGGGGATTTATTTTGTCACTTGGGAGTTGTAGTCACTGGTGTCTAACCTATAATCAAAAGCACTCTGAACCCAGCCCATAATGGTGCTCCTCCTCCTGATGCTGCTGGGCCACTATTAGTCCCATGTTGTGCGGGTACTTTTCCCCTGCCTTGAAGGGACGTGAGCCTCCCTCCAGTCTCGCATGCTCGCCCACACATGCGCACTATGCTGCCATGTATTGAGCACACTTGCTCTCCCCACTTGGCATTTCAGGAACAGTCCTCCCCTTGGCTGAGAGGGCTGCTGAGAGGCCGGTCAATCACAGCAGAACATTTGGTGGGAGGATTTGCTGTGTTTCCAAAAAGGAAGAGAAGGACAGGCAGAGAGATCTTCAGCCTTCTTTGCCAAAGGGATTCCTCAGACCATCAGAAATGTGTTTTTTCTGAGGGTCTTTGGTGACCCCTGTAACCCCCCCTCAGGAGTTCCAACCCCCCAGGTTGAGAAACACTGCTCCAAAGTGTTTTGGAGGCAGAAAAAAAAACTTGAAACTCATCCATCATATACAAATATACTGTTTTATTCTACGGGAATCTTTCGATTAACTTCTATCAAGGGAAAAACCAGGGGAAAGAATTGTCTTCTTTTGAAAAGTTTCAAACATGATGGTTTAGATAGATCCCTTGCTGCTTATTATTCCCCGAAGGAAAATAATCATAATAAATTTCACACAATTTCTAAGAAAAACAAACTGAAAACCAGTCTGACAGACATAAATAGCTGCACTTCCGAAGACGTCCCACCTACTGTGGGCTTCTCAATTACAGAGGAGGACGAATCTGGGCCGACTTGACATGCAACCAAGACACCACTTTTTTAAAAATCCTTTACAGCGCCATACAGTGAAAGTATATTTGTTAAGAAACACAAAAAGCTCATTTTTTTAAAAAAAAAAATGAGGGATTTTGAAAAAGTTTCAGAAGAATGCTTTCGAAACTGGCAATAGTGTTATCCGCTATTCAACTACTAATTCTTACAGCTACGAGGGAAGTGAAGAGCAGGAAGGAAAAGATGGTGGAGTAGGAGTATCTGAAATCATCTGCGATTTTCTTCTAAACGAAATTAGACCGGGAAAGTCACTCTTTCTAAATGGTGCAACGGGTTAAACCAGGCATGGGCAAACTAACTTGGGGGATGCATGCTAGTGTTCCTTGGTATAAGAGGACTGTCTGCCCGATAATGGAAGGAAGGAAAGAGAGAAGGAAGGACGAAAGGGAGGAAGGGAAGGGTGGCAGGAGAAAGAGGGAGAAAGGTAATGAAGGAAGAGAGGTAAGGAGGAAGGAAAGATATAAGAAAAGAAGGATGAAAAGCAGGAAGGGAAGGATAGAAGGAGAAAGAGGGAGGTAAGGAGGAAGGAAAGAAGAAAGACAAGAAAAAAGGGGGAGGAAGGATGAACGAGTGGAAGGGAAGGATGGAAGGAAGGGAAGGAAGGACGAGAGGAAGAGGAGGATGAAAGGAAGGAGAAAGAGGGAGAAAGGAAATGAAGGAAGAGAGGTAAGGAGGAAGGAAAGATATAAGAAAAGAAGGATGAAAAGCAGGAAGGGAAGGACAGAAGGAGAAAGAGGGAGGTAAGGAGGAAGGAAAGAAGAAAGACAAGAAAAAGGGGGAGGAAGGACGAACGAGTGGAAGGGAAGGATGGAAGGAAGGGAAGGAAGGACGAAGGAAAGAGAAGGAAGGAGGAAGAAAAAGGGAAGGGAAGGAAAGGAAGGAAGGAAGGGAGGAAAAGGGGAAGGAAGGAATGGAAGGAAGGAGAAAGGGGAAGGAAGGAGAAGGAAAAGAGAGAGGACGAAAGGGTGGAAGGGAATGAAGTGAAGGAAGGGAAGAAGGGAAGAGAAGGAAGGAAAGACAAAAGGAAAGGAAGGAGAAAGAGGGAGAGAGGGAAGGAGAGAGGAAAGGAAGGAAGGAAGGACAGATGAAAGGGTGGAAGAGAAGGAAGGAGGGAAGGAGGTAAAAAGAGGGCGGTAAGGAAGGAATGAAGGAAAGAGGGAGAAAAGAGAGAAGGATGGGATGGTGAGAGGAGGGCCTGAGAAAAGAGCCCAAGGGGACGCATTTGGTCCCCGGGCCTGGGTTTGCCCATACCTGGGTTAAACCCTTGTGCCGGCAGGACCGCTGACGGACAGGTCAGCCATTCAAATCCGGGGAGAGTAGGTTGAGCTTCCTCTGACAGCTCCAGCTCCCCATGCAGAGACATGAGAGAAGCCTTCCACAAGGATGGTAAAACATCAAAACATCTAGGCGTCCCCTGGGCAACATCCTTGCAGAAGTCCAATTCTCTCACACCAGAAGCAACTTGCAGTTTCTCAAGTCATTCCTGACATGAAAAAAAAATGTGCATCTTGGAATATCAAACGAAAAATGGGATCTCTGTCCAGAAATGGCAAACTTCAAAGGACGAGGGAGAGAGGACATCAAAAGGAGTAGAAGAGGTGCTTTAAAAAATTTCCCTGTACTACAGCAGTCAATTTGGTTCAAGGCAGCGGGACAAGGACAACCAATTACACAACAGCAAAAGAGAAGACTACTTTCTGATTTTATTGTTACCTTTTTTTGTTACGGTTAGAAAGAATACCCCAAAACACACCCACGCACACAAAAAAGGAGGTCTTTGTTCAACGTCGGAGAGAGAGAGAGAGAGATAGACCAGAGTGTTTTAGACACAAAAAAGAACCAAAAACAAAAAACAAAACAAAAAATCGGACTTCTCGCCTTAGAAATCAGATGACTAGACAAAACTGCCAATAAAAACATACATACAATTTTTCTGCTTTTAAAAAATAGTTTTGGATCTTCAAAGTGATCTGCAAGACTGAGAAAAAGGGTCATACACTGGGGATGGGGGAGTAGTGAAATGCGTTTGACCTAGCTAGGGGGTTAGCACCCTGCGTTTGGGTTACAAGGGCAAGAGGGGTTTCTACTGGGGTGAAGTGGCCGGCGGCAGAGATTACAGCTTGTCGGCAAAGTCTCTTCCAAATATGGACCTCGGTTGAAAGGAAGTGGTAAAGAGAGTAGTCAACCTGCGCGAGGATTAGAATGTAGTTCAACATTCTGGTGTTGTTTTTAAAAGGGGGTGCACAATTAAAAGGGGGAGGGGCAGATAATTAAAAACAAAACTAAAAACCCTATATTTTGTAAGATGCCAGAAGGCCACTCCCTCCAAAATGTATAAAAAAAACAAGGCCTATCCAAAAGGAGATGATAAACAAAAGGAAAGATTCAAAAGTGGATGGGGCACCCTTCCTGTTTCAAAGCCACTTGGCCTTTTAATAACAATCTGGGTGATGATGGGGAATTTTGTGTCAAAATCCCCCATTTGTCTGAATGGAACTGTGTCTTTCTGTATGTCAACATATGTGCACACACATAACATGGGTTACTTGTCTCATCAAAGTGATGCGAGGAGGGCAGAGTTTGAAAAAGTTACTTTTTGGGACCACGGCTTCCCAAACTTCCTGACCAAAATGGCCGGAGAATTTGCTACTGGCCAAAGGAGGGATGCAACCGAGCCAGTGAAGAAATTTCAAAGCATCCTTCCAAGGTGAACCGTCCAAAAGCTTAGCCTGTTGCCCGCTTCTCCTGGGGCTGGATCAGCATTTCCTAGTGTCCAATCAAAGTGGAATATATCTATATATATGTATACATGTGTGTTTGTGTATATATATATATATTTGGAAAGGAAAAGGGCAAGGAAATCAAATTGGTGTGTATGGTACAGACGCCATTTCCACTGGTTTCCACCCAACTAGGTTTGGTTTTGCATCCTACGGCAAAGTGTTAGGAAACCCCACAGTTCTGTGGGCAGCAGCTACACTGCAAAAGCATTCAGGGGGTTAATCTTTGCTTCCATGGTTCAGAGAGAAGGATATACACAACAGGTTTCCTTTTAAGAATGAAAACAAAAAAAACCCAATAATCCGTAATTGGTTTTCATCCCACTCAAAGCACCACTGGGGCGTGTGTGGAGCGAAATAAATGAGTCCATCTGAAGACATTGTTTTCAGGATCGATTGCAGCCTCCGTTGTTTTCTTTCTTGCGCCTTCTGCTATTTTGCATCCTCTTGGTTCTCCTTTTGCGATCTGCTGCAGTCGACGGCGGCTCCTTTAGAGAGTTCACGTGACACGAAAGGGACCATCTCCCCAAAAGCTGGGTGTATTCACAGTTTGGTGCTTTCGCAATGTGTATCAGAAAGGGGAGGGAACAAAGGAAACAGAACCAAAAGGAGAGAGAGAGAGAGAGAAAGAGAGAGCACACAACCCCTTTCGCCCGCCTTCAGTCTGAAAGCTCAGGATCAGAGTCCTCTGCTTTGACTTTGGCAAGTTCTTCATGCACCTCTCGTACCATGAGGATGCGCGTCAACATGATGTCCAAAGTCCCTGGATCGATGGGCATTGTGGAATACCACATGGGGCTATTGGGAACACACGAACGCTCTGGCTGGAGGTAAAAGACGTCGCTCCGCTGCTTCACGCTTTCAGAACTGTTTGTGGGAACAAAGGAGTGAGTGGGTAAAGTGGCAGCCAAGAAACAATACTGACGCAAGGAAAAGAATAGGGCTGGGAATTGCGAGCTGAGTGTCAAAGCAAAGAAGATAGCAGAAAACATAACAAAGAGAAGCAAGAATGTGGAGATCAACAGCTCATGTCAGCAGAAGAAGTCAACCAAGGGCAGGGTCAAAGCAACTCTTAAAACCAAAACAAAAGCATTCTATTCCTCTCTCACCTTTTTCTCAAAGTAAGACTTGACAATAATATTTCATTTTGGCTAAGTGTTTCCTTAACGTTGTCTCACAAATCATGCCAGGCAGGTTTGCATTAACTGTCAAGATGAATGTATGTAACAGGCATGGGCAAACTTTCAAACTTGGGAGCCACATGCTAGCACTCCCTGCTAGGACTGGCTGCCCGGTGATGGATGGAAGGAAGAAGAGAAAGAAGGAAGGATGGAAGGAGAAAGATGGAGAGAGGAAAGGAGGGAGGAAAGAAGAAATGAAGGCAAGACAAAAGGGAAGGAAGGAAGGATAAAGGGTGGAAGGAATGATTGAAGAAAGGGAAGGGAAGGAGAAAGGAAAAAAGGAAGAAGGAAGGGAAAAAGAGATGGATGGATGGGAGGGAGGGAGGGAGGGAAGGATGAAGAAAGGATAAATGAAAGAGAAGGAAAGAAGGGAGGAGAAAGAGGGAAAGAAGGGAAGGAGGTAAGAAGGAAGGACAAAAAGGTGGAAGGGAAGGATGGAAGGAGAAAGAGGGGGAGGTAAGAGGAAGGAAAGACAAAAGGGAGGAAAGGAGCAAAGGATGGAAGGGAAGTAGGAAGGAAAAGCAAAAGGGAGGAAAGGATGGAAGGGAAGGATGCATGGATGGGTGGATGGAAGGAAGGAGAGAAGGAAGGAATGATGAAAAGATGGAAGGGAATGGAGGGAAGAAGAGGGAGGGGAGGGAGGGAGGGAGGGAGGAAAGAGAAAAAGGAAAGACAAAAAGGAAAGAAGGAAGGAAAGAGGGAGAAAGGGAAGGAAGGGTGGGAGGAAAGGAGGGAGGGAGAAAGAGGGAGGTAAGTAAGGAAGGGAAGGAGGAAGGAAAGGGAGAAGGAAGGAAGGATAGGATGGTGAGAGAGAGGAGAGCCTGAGAAAAGAGCCCAAGGAGCCACATTTGGCCCCTGGGCCTGAGTTTGCCTATACCTGGTATACAACATACAGACATTTGATCCAAGGTCCAGAAGCTAGACTCAAGTTATATAATAAATATAAATAAACTTTTATTGTACCCCGCCACCACCTTCTCAAAGGGGACTCGGGGCGGCTAACATGAGGCCAAGCCCAAAATTATAGAACAGCAAAATAAAATACAAAGAAGCAAAAATAACATCAAAATAAAATACATGAAACAACAAAATAAAATAAACAGTTACTAAATAACATGATAGACATCGAAATAGGACACAATGGGCGGGCCAAATGCACAGGATAACATTGATCAAACCCTGGATGAGATAAGGGAATGAGAAGCTGATTCCCAGGAGGGGCTTCTGCAGAGGCTTAGGGTGGGAATTGGTGCCTTTCTCTATCCATAAATTCCAAATAATTTCTACAAGGAGAGCCTCAGGGCATCAACCGACTTGATAAAGTATGAGAGGAAGCAAAGAGAGATGGTATCACTCACCACTTTGATAAGTAGAATTCATAAAGCCGAACTGGGCATCTCAAGGGGTTGTCAGTGTTCTCGACCATCTCCACTGCCGTTGGGACCTCTTCACCTTCGTGGCGTTTTCGTTTGCCTACTAGCTTATCTGGAGATGGGACAGGAAAGGACAGGAGGAGACAAAGTATAAGGGGGTGCCAGGCTTCTCAGTGAGTTGCTGTCCTTCTGCAGAATCTCAGTACAAACACGTGTACGGATCAGCAAGTGACAAAAGCAACAAACACCGACAACGCAAGGAGGCCAAGAACAGACAACAGATTCACTCACCGGATTCAACTTCCTGCTTTTGGAAGGGAGGAAAGAAGCGTAAATACGTCATCTTGGTATTGTACTTTAGAGTCCGGGTGCGCCGCATGACATGGGCAAAGGACAGCTTCATATGTTCGCTGACGTTCTTCAGCTGGAAATATTTGGTGTTGAAGAACAGCAGTGTGTTCAGGAGAACGATGGGGGAGTAGGCGCCCAGCTGCTTACACTCCCATAAGTGCTCCTCTTCGATTCTTGAGAACATGTAGCCTGAAGATTTTGGAGAGGGGGGGAAGGAGGGAAGAGATGTTGGGAGTCAATCCCACACTGCCCAAGTCTCGAGTCCTTAATGAGGAACAGTTTAATTAGTTTAGTATAGACCAGGGGTCCTCAAACTAAGGCCCGGGGGCCAGATGCGGCCCTCCAAGGTCATTTACCCGGTCCTCGCTCAGGGTCAACCTAAGTCTGAAACTACTTGAAAGCACACAACAGCCAAAAGCAGGCCCACACTTCCCATTGAAATACTAATAAGTTTATATTTGTTAAAATTGTTCTTCATTTTAATTATTGCATTGTTTTTAAGTGTTTCTTTGCACTACAAATAAGATCTGAGCAGTGTGCATAGGAATTCATTCATGTTTTTTTCAAATTATAATCCGGCCCTCCAACATTTGATGGGCTGTGACCTGGCCCTCTGTTTAAAAAGTTTGAGGACCCTTGGTATAGACTGAGGGAATTCCCTTCTCCCATGTCTCCTGTGTGAGAACTGGAATCTAACTAATTTCTTCTTGCTTCTCTTTTCTTGCTCTTATTCTGATTGGTTGTTTAGACAGTCAGTCAGTAGCCTTTATTTCAGTCAACAAACCATCGGCTAAGTCAAGTGAAAGCAGAATTATGAAATACAACATTTAAGTAATTAATAACATCACATTTGACTTATGATTAATGAAAACAAGTATAATCATTCGCTATCGGCTGAAATGGTTGTTTAGAATGGATACTTTTATACTGCAAGCTTTTTGAATCTGACTTCTGCCTTCTTACACTTAAGTATGGAGAGTATTTATTTATTTATTTTTATTTACAGCTTTTATATTCCGCCCTTCTCACCCCGCAGGGGACTCAGGACGGATCATAATGTACACATATATGGCAAACATTCAATGCCAATTTTTGACATACAAACGTATACAGACATACACAGAGGCTATTTAACTTTTTCTGGCTGCCAGGGGAGCTGTCGCTTTCATCGTCCATCTGCGACGCTGATGAAGCACTTCCGCATTCCCCGCATGCTTCCCCGCTGGAATGCTTTGCTGGAGTCTTCTTTATGGCCTCATAAATCAATTAATTTAGCCTCCCCACACTTTAAGGTGGTACCTTATTTTCCTACTTGACAGATGCAACTGTCTTTCGGGTTGCAAAGGTCGACAACAGGCTACACAATTGGTTGGAAACCCACTCCAACCCGGGCTAGCTTCGAACTCATGACCTTTTGGTCAGAGTGATCTTAATGCAGCTGACACTCAGCCAGCTGCGCCACAATCCCGGTGCTCTGTGTCTAGTCAGAGTATGCGCTGTGTGCTTTAAGATCTCTCTCTGCTTGTGTGTCAGGAGAAATACAGAGATTGTTTTTTCCCCTCTCTTGAAACCTTAGAAGAGACGGGTATTGGAGTAGCTCAGACCCAGTTCTTTCCCATGAAGAAACGTGGTTAATTCTTTATTATTGCAAATAAACCTTTTGTGATTTTAAAAATTGGACTCTGCATGATTTCCTCCTAAGCTCTGAATTCGTTGCAACCACATCACATATTTGCGCTTTGCTAGCTAATGAGCTGAAGCTCAACTTTTGTATCCTGTTTGTTTTTGGATTCTCTGATGTATATTTTAGGGTAGTTCTCCATAACAAGAGACACCCAGTCAATCATTTATCAGGAGCCAATTGCTGGTGTACCACTGAATATATGTTATGCGGATTCCTGAAAATAATGTTTGGATAGACAATATTCCTTCCTACAGTCCTCTGTTCAGGAATGCCACAGGATTTGGGCTTATGGAAGCAGCTAGCCAGGGCTTTTCCAAGAACTTTCTGGATCAAATGACAGACATTTCATTTCAAAGATCATTTGGTTCCCCAAAACAAGATGGTCACACGTTGTACAAATGACCTAAATTGATCCTAGCAGTATATCATTTCACAATGGTTGGCTGAACAGATGAAGTTCGGAGGGACTGGAATGAAAATGCATCTAACTGTGTTATGTTGGGGACAGAAGACATCTCTGACTAGACTTTCAGAAATACCCGTTTTTTATCTTTACTATTATCTGCAACAGGTAAAAAAGGAAATACTAAATGTGGTCTTGGAATTGTTCTCTCCTAAGTAACTGTCTGTTGTTGTGTGTCTACAAGGTGTTTCTAATTGATGGCATGCTGGAGGACTTAGGGAGAATACCTGTCTCAGAATCTCTAGTGAATGTGCCCTCCCACATCAATAGTGAAAGGACCAAGGCAGAGACATCTCCAGCCCATCCCCTGTTTGGGTATCAGCCAGCACGTCAATGACTTAAATCTAGAAATAGTTTTCTAAGATCTACAGAGACACTCGCTGGAACACCTCAGCAAGCGAGAGTCCAAAAGTGGCAGGCTCAAACCCAGAACCTCAACCAATGGCTGATACCAAATGAGAGACTCCCCCTGGGCACACAGAAGACGGGGCGACTTGGAAGGCGCTGAACAGACTGCGCTCTGGCACCACGAGATGCAGAGCCAACCTTCAGAAATGGGGCCACAAAGTGGAATCCACGACATGCGAGTGTGGAGAGGAGCAAACCCCAGACCACCTGCTGCAATGCAACCTGAGCCCTGCTACATGCACAATGGAGGACCTTCTTGCAGCAACACCAGAAGCACTCCAAGTGGCCAGATACTGGTCAAAGGACCAAACTACCAAACTCACAAATTTTGTATTTTGTCTGTTTGTTTGCTTTGTTCTGTTAGAAATGTAATATAATTGACACGACAAATAAAATAAATCTCTAGATCCTCCAACACAACTCTGTGGTCCATTTCTGGTGGAAGTTGGCCACAGAGTCACACTGGAGGACCCAGAGATTCCCAGAGAGGCATTTTTAAATTTGTGTTTTCTCCTGTGCCCTTAACCCCTGCAAAAATGGAGGGGCTAATGTATAAGCCCTTGAATACATAGTAGGAGACACAAGGTGAAAAGCCACATAACTTATTATAGGCCACTTTCCTGCTCCAAGTAATTCTCCCTTTTGAGATGTGCCCTAATGAGAAGATGGGAAAAACATATAGCCACTTACCACTGGGAAGTATTGTAGGCTCCCAGACTTTCAACAGTTTCGTAAGCTCAATCATAAACCTGGAGTAGGGCTCAGTAAAAATGTTATCTATTCTACCATTCTCAAACAGGTACTGCAAGAGAAAAGAAAAAGGGCAATGAGGCATCACTTGAGATTTGCAGAGATGTATGAGTGGGTTACAGATTTATACACTTACATACTTACCCCCTCCCCTCCCCTCTTTACCTCCCATGTTCTCGACCGCTAAGGTATGTATTGAAGATATGTATATATGTATGTTTTATATTTGGAAAATTTAATAAAGATTTATATATAAAAAAGAGATTTGCAGAGATCTGTGTAGAGCAGGAAGGGAAATCTTGTGGCCTGCCCTCCCACATCAACACATTGAAAATAATTTAAAAGCCCGCTGTAAGATTTATTACATACTAGCTGTACCCTGCCACGCGTTGCTATGGCCTATAGTAAATCTTATCAAAGTTGAGGTAGATATCTGGGCTATTATGAAAGAGAGGTACCTACCTATTCCTTCCCCCTTTTCCTCCCCCTTTCTCTCCTTTCTTCCTTCTCTACCTCTTTCTTTCTTTCCTTCTTTCTCTACTTGGTTTCATCCTTCTCTCTTTCCTTCATTCCCTCCCCCTTTCTTCCTTTGCCCCCCCTTTCTTCCTTTGCCTCCTTTCTTCCCTCCATGTTTCCTTCCTTCTTTCATTTTTTATTTCCCTTTCTCCTTCCTTCTTTACCTCTTTCCTGCCTTTCCTTCCTTTTATTTTTCTTTCCTTTCTACTTTCTCTTCTTCCTTCCTTCGGTACCTCTTTCTTTCCTGCCTTCCCTCCTTCCTTTCTTCCTTCCCAATGCTTACCAAACCCTTCTCATGGGAGTCCTGTGTGCCACGTTTGGTTTAATTCCGTCGTTGGTGGAGTTCAGAATGCTTTGATTATAGGTAAACTATAAATCCCAGCAGCTACAACGGAGGGGGGTGGGAGGAGGAGGAGGAGGAGTGCATGGGCGGGGCGTCGGTGGGTGTGGGCGGGGCTTCGGCGGAGGGGGTGGGAGGAGGAGGAGTGCATGGGCGGGGCGTCGGTGGGTGTGGGCGGGGCGCGGGGGGGAGGAGGGGGGTGGGAGGAGGAGGAGGAGGGGTGCAGGGGCGGGGCCTCGGTGGGTGTGGAGGTGCAGAGGGTGCGTTGGCCGTTTGGCCATGTGCACGCGCCAGGGACTTTGCGCCATTGCGCATGCTCAGTTGTTTTGTCGTTTTGTGACTGTGTTGTTGTGTTGTTTTTTATTTTGATTCGATTTGTTTGTACCTTGTGGGTTGTGGTAGGTGCATGGGAATTTTGGTAAATTTTCGTTGGGTTTTTTTTTAGTTTTGCTGTCCCGTTGGACACCCCTTACAGATTTATATATATAGACTAGCTGTCCCCTGCCATGTGTTGCTGTGCCCAGTCTGTGTATATGTGTGTATATATGTGTGTATATATTTGTGTATAGATGTGTGTTTGTGTGTGTGTATATATATGTGTGTGTATATATTTGTGTATTTGTGTGTTTATATGTGTACATGCATATTGTGTATATGTGTGTGCATGTGTATATGTATATATGTGTGTACGTATATGTATGTGTGTATATGTGTATATTTGTGTGTGTTTGTGCATATATGTGTGTGTGTGTATGTATATGTGTGTATGTGTATATGTATATATGGTGTATTTTTTGAGTTTTTAAGTCTGTTCGCTGGGGTTTTGTGTGTGTGTGCGTGTGCGCGTGTACGTGTGTTTATGGGTGATGGCCACTCGTTGGACTGTTAGGTGTATTGTGTCCAAATTTCGTGTAAATTCATCCAGTGGTTTTTGAGTTCTGTTAATCCCACAAACAAACATTACATTTTTTTTATTTATATAGATTCTCAACAATCCAAATTGGCAAATGAGACGGTTCAACCTTTTGGACTCAGGGACGTGTCCATTTTTGCTGTAGACAAAACTAATCTACTCCAGATTCATTTCTGTTATCTCCTCCTAACATGGAGATCTCTTGCAGGTGGTTTTCTTCTCTAGGGAATGAACACCTTTAAAGAATGGTCTATTTCACATGTAAGAAGAATCTGAAAAATCTGGCACACAACTAGAGGCAGCCCTAGGTAATTTTCAATGGTAAGCAAACAGTATTTTTCCCCCCCTCCCCCACAATCACTGATATATATTTTCTGTTCATCGTGGGAGTTCTGTGTGCCATATTTGGTTCAATTCCATCACTGGTGGAGTTCAGAATGCTCTTTGATTGTAGATGAACTATACATCCCAGTGACTACAACTGGCATATGTCAAGGTCTATTTTCCCCCAAGAGCTCAAGAGCGCCCCTGGGCAAAATCAACTATACTGCAAATGCTTACTTTGCGTAATGGGTTGAGCCGCCCCTGCACAGAACACTCCTTCCTTTACATGTTATGTTAATCTGAGAAATCAGTTCAATATGAGATGTACAAGGAGGTGTTCTCGGTGGCTACTCCTCAAATTCAGAATTCATTCTCTTTGGAGACACTACAAAGCTTGAGCTTCCAGAATGTTCTAAGAAGTTGTTTTTGTGGCCCAGTGATGGGGAAGAATAATTTATTTACATCACTTATATCCCGCCCATATCAGCCCGCAGGCGACTCATATGGGCGGGATATAAGTGAGCATGTTAGTTGTCTTCTTGGGATCTTGGGGTGGAATCTGCAATAATTCAATACTTTAAAGGCAAGTGTCAAACTTTTAAAAAGTTGTCAACAGCACACAGCCCCAAGAGAACCATTCAAGGATAACCAACATGAAAGGACATCTTCTGGATATATTCAGAACAGCTCCCAAGGTTTTGAAATACAGTAAGACCTCCCTATCTGCAGGAATATGTTCTTGGGACAGACTATGGTTACCTAAAATCGCCAATACGGCTGAAGGAAGTAAGTATATATACTCGAATACAAGCCAACCTGAATATAAGCCGAAGCACCCAATTTTACCATAAAAAACTGGGGAAACTTACTGACTCCAGTATAAGCTGAGGGTGGGAAATGCAACAGCTACTGGTCAATTTCAAAATAAATATAGATACTAATAAAATTATATTCATTGAGGCATCAGTAGGTTAGATGTTTTTAAATATTTACCGTATTTCAAAGAAAAACAGTAAACTAGCTCTGTAAGTGGAAAAGTAGGGTCAACAAAAACAATATGGTATCTACAAAAATTATAATAATAATAAATTCATTTGTATCCTGTCCTATCTCCCCATGGGGACTCAGGCCAGCTTCCAAGATAGTAGCAGGCAACATTCAATGCCTATATAAACAATTCAGAGCCAGATATAGATCTATAATTATATATACTAATTTCACATATGCATTTCCCAGGCTTTTGAACAGAGGCTAGATGGCCATCTGTTGGGGGTGCTTTGAATGCAATTTTCCTGCTGGGTTGTTGTAGGTTTTTTCAGGCTATATGGCTATGTTCTAGAGGCATTCTCTCCTGACGTTTCGCCTGCATCTATGGCAAGCATCCTCAGAGGTAGTGAAGTCTGTTAGAACTAGGAAAATGGGTTTATATATCTGTGGAATGACCAAGGTGGGACAAAGAACTCTTGTTTGTTGGAGCTAGGTGTGAATATTTCAACTGACCACCTTGATTAGCATTTGATGGCCTGGTAGTGCATGGGGCAAACTTTTGTTGAGAGGTGATTAGATGTCCCTGATTGTTTTCCCTCTGTTGTTCTGCTGCTGTAGTTTTAGAGTTCCCCTGTTTTCAGAGTGTTGTTCTTTCTTTACTGTCCCAATTTTAGAGTTTTTTTAAATACTGGTAGCCAGATTTTGTTCATTTCATGGTTTCCTCCTTTCTGTTGAAATTGTCCACAAGCTTGTGGATTTCAGTGGCTTCTCTGTGTAGTCTTAAATGGTGGTTGTTAGAGTGGTCCAGCATTTCTGTGTTATCTAATAATATGCTGTGTCCAAGTTTGCTCAATAGGTGCTCTGCTATGGCTGACTTCTCTGGTTGAAGTAGTCTGCAGTGCCTTTCATGTTCCTTGATTCGTGTTTGGACGCTGCGTTTGGTGCATCTAATCACCTCTCAACAAAAGATTGCCCCAGTCACTGCCAGGTCACAAAAAAATATATATAATACAAAACATAGTAAAACCAAATAAAAAATATTAGCTCATATTCATCCTGCAAAAAAGATTGGCAGTGGGTGACCTGACACAAAACCTGTGTTGTACAGTGAGCCAATCTGTCTTGACAACATAAAGCATTCTTTCTGTCGGTTGTGCCTCAAAGCACAAGTAAAGAAACGTAACTTTCAATTACCTGCTGAATTCCAAGGCACAGATATAAGATGCTGTCGGGATCATACTTTTCACCATTTGGTCGCCGCACCTCCTGGATAAACTGGCACAAGCCAAAACTCAGTTCCGCAAAAGAGCAAGAGAGGATGTCCTCTTTGAGTTTTACAGACCGAACTGCAAGAAAGAGAAGCACCCAAAACACATCAGCTGCTTGAACAAGCAGGAAATTTCAGGTACTATGATGGTAACGTCAATTATTATCATCATAGCTACTCATGGCATCCCCTTTTTCAAGTTTCCCAAGCATTTGAAACAAAGGGTGCTATGTTGTAGTTTAGTTCTAGGTCACTTTTTCACAGAAAAATCATCCCCACTGGCTTACTGCAGTAGACAACAGCATTCAAGTCGCACAATCCAATACAAATTGCCAAGGCAAATAAATACTATAGTCCAACTGCATATACCAGACATGGGCAAACTTGGGCCCTCCGGGTGTTAGGAACTGTGGGAGTTGTAGTCCAAAACACCGGAGGCCCCAAGTTTGCCCATGCCTGACATAATAATAATAATAATAATAATAATAATAATAATAATCCTTTATTTGTACCCCGCTACCATCTCCCGCAGGACTCAGTGCGGCTTACAAGAGGCCGAGCCCAAAGTACATCATTAACAAAACAAAACAGACAACAATACAATGCAACAATAAATAAGCATACAATAAAACAATAACAAAGCACGACACTGTTAAAAACCTGTGGCAGGACCAAATGTAATAGTTAAAATTCTAAAAATGCTGGGCATGTCCAGGTGAGGTAGAATGGATATTTTGGGAATAGAATGGTGTGCAGACAATTCTAACTCTCTCATAAAGTGCATTAGGGACAATTGCTTGGAATTCCTTAATGTGGGAAGGCACACTGGAACATCCATGTTTTCAAACTCCCTTCTGAAGACTGCCAGTGTTGGGGAGTGCCTGATGTCCTTGGGGAGGGAGTTCCAGAGTCATGYGGCCACCACCGAGAAGGCCCTGTCCCTCGTCCCCACCAATCGCGCTTGCGATGCTGGTGGGATCGTGAGCAGGGCCTCACCAGATGAACGAAGGGATCGTGTGGGTTCGTATATGGACACYATCCCTTCATTCATGTGGTGAGGCCCTGCTCACGATTATACCCTTACTTTTGACGCCAACTTCAGTATAAACAAAGCCAAAACAGAACTGTCAAATTACAAATGTGTGGGTAAGCAACAACAACAACAACAAAACTTTATTTATATACCGCTCTATCTCCCCGAGGGGACTCAGAGCGGTTTCCAAATAACATATTCAATACATACAAAGAAAACAGCATAAACATAACATTAACAATATAAGTATTAAAAACCACAATATATTTATAATAATCCTGCCTGRTCAAGGCAATTTAAAAGGCTGGGCTGAGGCTAGTGCAATTTTAGAGGGCCTGGGAAATTAGGTAGAGTCTATGGCTGCAAATTTCCAGTGCCTAATAGAAGAGAGTAACCTGGGTAACTGGTAGAAAAGATATGGCCAATTTCAACAGTATCTGGGGTTAAGCTAGAAGTAGTCGTTCTCAAAGGTTTGTTTAAACCACCAGGTCTTCAGGCTCTTACGAAAGGAGGGGAGGGATGGGGCCTGTCTTATTTCTCTAGGAAGGGCCTTCCAGAGGCGGGGGGCCACCACCGAGAAGGCCCTCTCTCGTCCTCACCAACCGTGCTTGTGATGGTGGTGGGAGCGAAAGGAAGGCTTCCCTGGAAGATCTTAAAGTTCACGCTGGTTGACAGAGGGAGATGCAATTGCGAAGCAGATGGAGGTGTGTGATGTACTTTAAATAAACAGATTGCTCCAAGTGCCCCTCGTCACTGAAGTCCCAAACCAAAGGGCAGAAATTCAGAGGGACTGGGAGAATGCTGGTTAGCAATTTGGATACGACATGAGGAGAGGAAGGAATTCATATCTGTGAGCAAATGAAATCAAACAGTGAGAGGAAAGCCTGCATTTTGTGAAGTACTACTGGAAAAGCATCACTTAAACCACTTTGTAGTGAAGTTATACCACAGTGTCTAAAACAGTGGTTCCCAAACTTTGGTCCACCAATGTTTTGGACGTCAACTCCCAGAATTCCTGACTTGGTGGGGCTTCTGGGAGTTGAGGTCCAAAACACTTGAGGGCAAAAAGTTTAGGAAACATTGGGCTAAGAGAATGAGATGAGTTTCAGAAAGTTTCTAATTCAAATCTCAACTTGGGAAAGTATTCCAGTGGGTGACCTCTTAACCTCAGCTTCTTGCCTTATCTGTGAAATGGGGACAGAAGTACTAATCCACCTTAAAAGGTTGTTAACACATGTGGCATGATAACATATATGAACCGAAGTAAACAATGAAAGCATTACCATTCTCTAAGGGCCACCCCCACCCTCCAGCACGAATTTCTCCCACAGGTAATTAGATTACTGAACTAAGACTTGGGAGACTGAAGTTCTAGGCCGTGAACCAGCTATGGAACTGATTAGTTAGCTGGTCCTCGACTAGTGGTTTGTCTTCAGCTTGACCTGGCCTACCTCAAAGCGTTGTTCAGAGGATAACGTGTGCAGGAGAACAATCATAACCATCACCAAAATGGACAAAATGTGATGTGCAACATACAAATAAATAAGTTAGAACAAGGATATGTTACCTCCAAATTTCAGGTCTCCTTGGTCTTCTTGTGAGTTTTTCCACCGGACCCAATTCTTCCAGGCATTCACTCCATACATGTACTTGAGGGTCATCCCAGAAACGGAGCAGCCTGGATAGGAGCTCTTCACAAGCATCCGGGGCTCCACTGCCACAATGGATTTCTTCCTCCCCTATAAAAATGACAGAAGACAGTGGGTTGGCGTGCCATTAGATGTGCTAATAAAAGACATTGCATGCCAGTCAGGTCCATAGAGAGGCAGGTGGCGTGTGGACCCAAAACATCTCTGCGCTCCAGCAAATTGTCAATCTCCTGATACATCAGCAGCAGGTTGGTAAATCAGAGCTAACACAAGATAGCATTTCCTGTGCACACGTAACTTTCCACACTTAGCTTTGAAGTCAAAAGCAAGCATGGGGAAGAAGCAATGGCTCATGAGAGAGAGGGCCTTTTCTGCAGTGGCCCCGGGCTCTGAAACTCACTCCCCAGTGATATTAGGTAAGTCCCCACACTGGCAATCTTCAGGAGGAATTTGAAAACCTGATTATTCCAATGTGCCTTTAGTAATTGAATGTAAAATTCTTCCTGACCACACTTTGCACAAAATGTCCTTAGAAGCACTTTATTTTATGGTTTATGCAATGAAATCCTTCCTCATCCCCGGAGCCTCCTCCTTATAATTTACATTGTCCTATCTCCCAGTGTTTCAATTTTTTTTTAAAAAAAATTATCCTTGAATCTGGCCCTGCCTAGTGAATTTTTTGTGTTTTTAATGCTTGATTTTATATTGTTGTGTCGTATATTATTTTGATTGTGCATTTTATGTATTTTGCTTAGTTCTACTATGTTTTTGTTATATTGTTGTATTGTATTGATGGGTGTGGCCTCATGTAAGCTGCGCCGAGTCTCCCTGGGGGAGATGGAGTGGGGTATAAATAAAGTTGTTATTATTATTATTATTATTATTATTATTATTATTATTATTATTATTATGCTGGCCTTTCGGATTGCCTTTTTCTTCTCAAAAATTGAGTTCTAGCACAAATAGATGCTCAGTGGGTAGGCCTAGTAACCCAGCCCTATGAACCAAAGAGGGCATGGTGATGTGATCTGCAAATGGGATAACTGTATAAACGGTCAGAAATATTAAAATTAACTAGGTATTTTTAGTTACAAAAAGGTTAGTCAGGCACTGAAAGGGTTAAATGGATGCAATGACTTAGCAAAAGATGTACTTCAATGTAAGTTGTGCCTATTGCTTAGCAACACCTCAGTCTGAGAGAGCTCCCAGTGTGAGAGAAGCCTCTCAGTGTGAGAGAACGACCCAGTGGGAGAATAGGTCTCAGTGGTAGTAGGCCTCACAGAAAGAGTGTGAGGTAAGCCAGAGTATGAGAAGGCCTTGTGTGTGAAGCTCCAGTGTGAAGGTTGAACTTTATTTATGTTGTGGAAGCCTTGTTCTTGTAAATAGTGCAACCATATTATTATCCTATAGAGAGAAGCCTCCTATGGAAGAGATAACATGTGCGTTTTTGTTCTCTTATCACTTTGGGCTACTGGTGCTGGGTCACACTGCTGCTAATAAATTACTCTGCTGTGCATTTATGAGGAGGGTCTTTTATTGGGCTACTGGTACTGGGTCACACTGCTGCTGCTAAGTTATTCTGCTGTACATTTTGTTAATAAGCCCGTTCTCCCAACATAAACTTGTGTATAGGTTGACCTCGTGTCTAAGATGAGGCTAAAAGTTAGAGGCATGTTGTTGTGATAGAGTCTGCTAGCAATGATAGTAATACTGGTAGTATTAGGAGAAGCAGGAAAACTACTTGCGAGCAAGACTCTGTCGAAGAGCAACAGAGGAAAAGAATCCGGGAGATACTTAGTGACTCAATGGATGAGGATTCTTTTGAAGGTTTTGATGCAGATGATATGCTGGATGATGGGATATCAGACTCTGGGTCTGATGGAATGAATTGGACAAGGGTTCAAGAGATTTGGGATACTTGTGCAGAACCCGCAAGCAGTGGCACTTTTGAAGGTTGGAATAGTGGAGACACGGATGGGTCTTGGGTATCTTCAGGATTAGACCAGAGATGGACTAATTGGAGGAGTGGTGGAAGGGCCACAGCTGGGGAAGGGTCGAGTCGGATTAGGGGCGACTCCAGTTCAGACGAGGAATTGCAGCTGGGGCAGGGGCATTGGCTGAGTCAAACTCTGAGGATGAGTTGTAGATAAAATGGGTGCTTTTGCAATTGTAACTTTGCAATCGGTAAGGCGTTTGTTGGGTGCTTCCTGGATCGTTGTGTGGCTGAAGACGGGTTTGGAAGAAGACTTTGGGACGTAAGTTATGCTCCGGGTTTAAGCAGCAACGGGGGCTGGAACTGTGTGGGTTTCTGCTGGACTGCACTGTTTTGATATTTGCATTAGCTGCCGTATTGCCTCTGTTGCTTTGGCTCCTTGTAACATCCTTCGGATCGGGACCGGACGTTGCTGCTGCTCATTCCCTTTCGGACTGGACTGGACCGGACTTCAACCATTGACGAAACTCTCCCTCCCATGACTTTGGCTGTGTTCCTGGTGTTGGCGTTACTCTCCTACCCACAACTGGGCTTCGGATATTGGCGTAGTGTTCTCAGTGGCGTGCTGAGGCTTGGGTTACGTAGCCCTGGCAAGACTGTCGCTCACTGGAGTGAGCTGCAAACATTGTTCAATAGTTTTCTTGCTCCAGTCGTTTGACGGAGCAAGTCTGAGCTGAATTTAAGCATTTTAAATTTAATCTGGATTATATCTCTGGATAATCCAGATTATATTCTGGTTTAGTTTTTTGGTGGTTTTTTTTTTGCCTTTTGAGCTGTTTCACACTGAAGATCAAGTGTTTATGCCTTGTAGACTGATTTGGGGCTGTTTTGAGTTTGTTTGAGCAATAAACTTTATTATCTGAGTTGGCTGGCATCTGACCTTGACACATGTACCAAACAAATCTTTCTCTCTCCTTTAAAAGAATGCTCCTTACCCGTCTTTTGGGCTGTGGAAAACCATCTCTGTGTCTCCGCCTTGCCCGTGCACGCGATCCCAGCCCTCTGCTAATTGGGTCAAAAGAGTCTAATTTGAAAAGAAAAGGCAGAAATTTAGTACAGGAAAGGCAGCAGCAATTAGGAGAATACAGTTTATGTGGGAATAGGAAGCTGCCCCTCATCAGTGGGTCAAATGAACAGCAACTTAACAGAGTGTGTTCAGGGAACTGTTCCTTGGAGAAATGGAGTCATACTATGACTGGGGAAAGAAAAGGCCACCAAGAGTGGAAAATCTATGGATGCAGTTAGGGACAGTGATGCTTTTCACACTCTGGGGTTCTTTCAGTGAACATTGACCAACCTGAGGGGAAGTCAGCTTCCAGGTCCTGTTCCTGCTCCCCTTTGGAGAATTGCCTTGGCTCAGGCTCAGGTTCGGGCACCGTATTGGAGCGTAAGGCATAGTGGTTGAGCTCCTCCTCCCAGCTGTGAGGGGTGGAGACTGCTTCAGACTCCAAGTCACCGCTGTATGTGCTGCCTTGGTCTGGAATTCAGAGCAAGATAGGGAATGCAATGAATGATGGAAGAAGGCCAACAGGTGGATACAAAGCAAAGCCCACTAGAAAACTCAAGCTATTAAGGAGCCAAGCACTTGGGTGACTTGGCTGTGGCAAGCAAGGGATGCTGAGAAATATGTGGGAAGACCACCAAATGCTACCTCAAACCAATTCAAAGTTGGTGCATCCTCAATGACTGGCCACTCATCCTTGAAGCCCTTCAGCAAGAGAGAGCCCTTCCCCTTGGCTACTCTTTCCATCATGACATATTTCCAAATGTTATTTATTTTATTTTTTTATTTACTTCATTTATATACCGCTTTTCTCAGCCCTTAGGCAACTCAAAGCGGTTAACAYCAGCAATTTCAATACACACATTACAAAACCATTGGAGCATTTAAAAACAATAGCATAACAACAATTAAACAATCAATATGACAAATCATTCACGTCTCATCAATAGAATCAGAATCCAATCTCATCATCCGTTATTCCGTGTTCCTATAATCAATTACACTGCCTAATCYAATGCCTATTCGAACAACCAGGTCTTCACTTTCTTCCGAYATGCCAATAAGGAGGGGGCCYACRTGATATCTGTAGGAAGGGCGTTTCACAGCCGAGGGGCCACCACTGAGAAGGCCCTGTCTCTTGTCCCCGCCAGGCATGCCTGTGATGCCGGCGGGACTGAGAGCAGGGCCTCCCCAGATGATCTTAATGTCCCAGCTGGTACATAGGAGGAGATGCGTTCGAACAGGTAAGTCGGGCCAGAACCGTTTAGGGCTTTATAGGCTAAAGCCAGAACTTTGAATTGTGCCCAGTAGCAAACTGGCAGCCAGTGGAGCTGGCGCAACAGAGGAGTTGTATGCTCCCTGAGTGCCACTCCTGTTAGCATCCTGGCTGCCAAGCGTTGGACCATTTGAAGCTTCCGAGCAGTCTTCAAAGGCAACCCCACGTAGAGAGCGTTGCAGTAGTCTATACGGGATATAACCAGAGCGTGGACTACCGTGGCCAAGTCAGACTTCCCAAGGTACGGGCGCAGCTGGCACACAAGTTTTAACTGTGCGAATGCTCCCCTGGTCACCGCTTAAACCTGAGGTTCCAGGCTCAGCGATGAGTCCAAGATCACACCCAAGCTGCGAACCTGCATCTTCAGGGGGAGTGTAACCCCATCCAACACAGGTTGTAATCCTATGCCCTGTTCGGCCTTGCGACTGACCCCGAAACTCCGGATGATCTTCCCCAGCGGCTTCATGTAGATGTTAAACAACATGGGAGATAATATTGAACCCTGAGGAACCCCACAAGACAATGGTTGTGGGGTTGAACAGGTGTCCCCCAATAACACCTTCTGAGATCGGCCCTCTAGGAAGGATCGGAGCCACTGCAAAACAGTACCTTCAAAGCCCATTCCTGCGAGGCGTCCCAGAAGGATACCATGGTCGACGGTATCGAAGGCTGCTGAGAGGTCCAGCAGAACTAACAGGGACATACTCCCCCTGTCTAGCTCCTGGCAAAGATCATCCACTAAGGCGACCAAGACTGTTTCAGTTCCATGTCCCGGCCTAAAGCCAGACTGTGCCGAATCCAGAAAATCCGTTGAGCTAAATCATCCCTCTTCCTACCTTACATCTATCAGGTCAAGGAAATATTTCAAACTTCTTTATCCCTATTGTCCCACACAAGAGTACAGGGACAATACTCACTTTGTGGACTATTAACAGCATGAATTCATCTAAGGTCCTGTATACTAACCTTTCTCAAATATTTTAGGGTCCAGGAACAGCTCCTGCTCAGACGTTTGAGAGCCTGAAACAAGTAGAGAAGACACAGATATACAAACACATACAGAAACAAGTGGAGAAAATACAGATATTCAAACGCAGATAGAGAAAAAGCAGTACCCCCAGTAATCCAAAAAATATGTAATTCCATATAATGCTTGCTTGTACTGACCCATCCAGACCAATAGTTCTCAGATTTTTGCATTTATGTCCCACCAGCTACACTGTCAAAGAATCTGACGCCATGACAGCAAAAAAACATAGATAGCAGGAGTGAAGTATTTCTCAACAACATTTATATGCTTATTTATTTATGACATTTATATCCCGCCCTTCTCACCCCAAAGGGGACTCAGAGCGGCTTACAAGTTATATGCACACACAATATATTATATTAGCATAGCACAATACTAGTATTACGTATTACTATATTGTACTTTATCACTATACTGCAATATTAGTAATATTACATGTAAATATATAATAATAATCAGTATTAGCAATATTTTAGTATTAGTATTATTAGTATTAGAATTATTATTAGTATTACACTTTATTACATTATGATTATCAATATTATATGTAATCATAATGTAATACAGTATAAAACTAATAATTCTCATACTAATAATAATAATACTAATACTACTAATAATAAAACTAATATCAATATTATATGTATGGAGCCCCGGTGGCGCAATGGGTTAAACCCCTGTGCCGACAGGACTGAAGACCAACAGGTCACAGGTTCGAATCCAGGGAGAGGCGGATGAGCTCCCTCTATCAGCTCCAGCTCCTCATGCAGGGACATGAGAGAAGCCTCCCACAAGGATAATAAAACATCAAATCATCTGGGCGTCCCCTGGGCAACGTCCTTGCAGACAGCCAATTCTCTCACACCAGAAGCGACTTGCAGTTTCTCAAGTCACTCCTGACACAAAAAAAAATTTATATGTACATACATTATATTATTAGAATAGCACATTAGTATGATATAGTGCTATATTGTATTTATGTTATTGTATGACATATGTCACCCTCCCATTATCCTGCTATAGTTCAGCCCATGCCCACTTCCTCAGCAGTCGTATTCGTAAATGCCTTCAAATAACAATTTTATGAAAATGACTGGTTTAGAATTTCACAGGCATCTAAAACTGGGGCAAACCCTACGGAATACTTTTATTTATTTATTTAGGGTATTTTTTGCCCCGCCCTTCTCAACCCCCCTAGGGGGGACTCAGGGCGGCTTCCAGCCAGCATATATTCGATGCCTACAATTAAACACAGTAAAATACACAACAACAGTCATTATAAATAATTAAAACATTAAGTTAATACAATAAAATTTAATAAAAAAGAAGCCAGACTGGTGGCCATAGTTTCGCCGAGATCTGTAATTAATGAGTCCATTCAGCTTATCATAAAGCTCTCGTCGTCATTGTCCTTGTCAGTCTGCCAGATTACCCAAAGGCCTGGTCCCATATCCATGTTTTTAATTTCCTTCTAAAAGAGAGGAGGGATAACGATGATCTAATTTCCCCGGGGAGTGAATTCCACGGGCGGGGGGCCACCACCGAGAAGGTCCTGTTCCTCCTTCTCATTTGTGACAGAGGCGGGGCCGAAAGCAGGGCCTCTCCAAAAGATCTTAAATTCCTAGGCGGGACGTAGAAGGAGATACGTTATGACATCTTATTTTATTTTTCTGGTTATTTAATATTTAATGTTTATTTTACTTAAATGATATGTGTCTTTACTGTTCTAATGTAGCACAAATCGTAAAATCATACTACATAGTTTTGACATTAATATTGAAATCTGAAATATATACAGAAAGTAGTAAAGATGAACACAGTAACTTTACTACAGAATCAAAGGAGGAGTTAAGTAGCATACATTGGGATTCACCCATATGATGAAAACATGAGCATTTAAAGCAGCATTCCCAGAAAAGTTAACTTCCCAACCTTGTTTCACCCATTCAAAAGAAAAACCAGGCACCTCCTTGAGAATGTTCCTTATCCTTCTCATCTTCTGTGATGATTTCTGCCATCTGCAGGAGAGCCGTGTCAAAGGCATTCACGGGGTTCTTCTCCTTGACCTCTGGAGCAGCTTCTACCGCCTTTACGGTATTTTCCGGGGCAGGTGGGATAAACATAGGAACTGGAATCTAGAGGGAAGGTTTGATTTGGGAAGAGGGGAAAATTCAGTGGTGGTGTTGCATGTATTTGAGTAGAAAGCAGGCTCCAAATGCCTTGTTATTTATGATGGGAAAAGGAAAACCAGAAAGTTTTATTGTGAGTAATCTCACTGACAATGCAAACAAAGGCTGGCCGCTAATTCAGTTAAATTTAGGAAGACCTGGACCTGATCGCTCTGGGGATTCTGGGCCTGTTAGTCAGCCTGTCAAGTCAGGGGATTTCTAGTGCCATGTTCATGTTTTCCTGTTTGTTCCTGTTTCATGTTTCTAAGTGTTGACTATTGTTCCTGAATTTCATGTTTTGGATTTATTCTGTTTTTGTATTCCTGGTTTCTGGAAGCTACTAATGTACCCTTCTTTTTTGTGGATTATCTCTAATTTTTGGACTTTGGTTTCTGATACTATTTTGCTGAATTGCTTTCTATATCTTCTTCAATAAACTGCTTGCTATTTTACCTTGGACTGGTGTGTGTGTTAAGTGCAGAGTGCCGTGGAGTATAACAGTTTGCTTCCACTGACCAAAGATTCTGTTAGCCTAGCTAATAAGATTAAAAAACCTTGCCTTTTTCCATTTTATTACCTGACTACGGCAGCTAGAATTGTATTTGCAAAATACTGGAGGACAAAAGAGACATCCAAAAAAGAAAAATGGCAGAATAAGGTTTTGGAGATAACGATTATGGACGAACTGACCTATTGGCTATCCACAAACCAAGGGACCCCAAAGAAATACACAAATTGAGACCCAGTAAAAGACTATTTCAAACAACGGAAAACAGAAATTATAATCTAAAAAGAGTAAATCATAAATAAAGAAGAAAAGGAAGGGAAGCAAATAAACTCTGAAAAACAGATAACTTAAAAAAAACAAAACAGAAAAGACTATAAAGTCTAGATAGAAGTCAACAATCTATATATATAAAAATGGAAAGGGTGTTCAACGGGACAGCAAAACGCGAAAAAACCCCGACGAAAACGCACCAAATTTGCCGTGCACATACCTCAACCCACAAGGTATGCACAACACTCATCAAAATTCCAAAAAACATTTCAACAAACTCACAATTACAAAAACCAACTGAGCATACGAAGTGCCCAGGGGAGGAAGTACACACGCTATGCACTCTGGGAACTGTAGTTCTAGAACGCGGCCTGCTCGCTGGCGGCCAGGATGCTGCGCGAACGGAGAAAGGAAGGAAGGAAAGGAAGGAAGGAAGGAAGGGGAAGTTGAGAAGGTATATGAAAGAAGAAAGGTAGGAAAGAAAGAATACAGAGAGAGAAGGAGGATGGGAAAGAAGGGAGAAAGGAAGGAGGAAAGGAAAGAAAGATAGAAAAAAAGAAGAAAGGGAAGGGGAAGGGAAGGTGTCAAAAGGAAGGAAGGAAGGGGAATTTGGGAAGGGGAAGAGAGGGGAAAAAGCAAAGGAAGAAGAGAAAGGGAGGGAAGAAAAGAAAGAAAGAAAGAAAAGGAAAGTCTGGAAGTCAAGAGCAAAGGAAGGAAGGAAAGAGATAGAGAGGGAAGAAAGGAGAGAAAGAGGAAGGAAAAAAAGGGAGGAGGAAGGAAAGAGGAAGAGAAGGAAGGAGGAGAGAAGGAAAGGAAAAAGGGAAGGGAGGAAAGACGGAGCAAAGGAAGAAGAGAGGAAAGGAAGGAGGAAAGGAAAGAAAGATAGAAAAAAAAAAGAAAGGGAAGGGGAAGGGGAAGGGAGACAAAAGGAAGGAAGGAAGGAAGGAAGGAAGGAAGGAAGGAAGGAAGGAAGGAAGGAGGAAGGAAGGAGAGAAGGAGGGAAAGAAGGAAAGAAATAAAGAGAAGGAAGGATGGGAGCAAAAAGCTAAGGAAGGAAGTAAACAGGTAGAGAAGGAAGAAAGGGAAAAAGAAAAAGAAATGAAGGAAGGACTGAAAGAAGGAGAGAAAGAGGGAGAGAAGGTTGGCCACAGCAACGCGTGGCGGGTAAAGCTAGTACTATATATTTTTATTTTATTCTTATTTTTTATTATTTTTCTTAATTTATTATTTTTATTTTTTCCTTAAACGTATTTTCTCTATCTCCTATTTATACACTTTTTTGCATTCTTTTTACATACTTGTACCTTACTGTTCCTACTTTCCTATCCAAACCAAATATGTTCTCCCACTTTCAATGTTATTTTTTTTAATCTTCCTAATAAAAACATTTTTTTAAAACCTTGCCTTTTTCCCTGGAAAACTGACAAAGACTTTTTTCGCTAACAAGCAACTTGATCTTGAAACTCTATATTGACGAAACCTAACTCTTATATCTAATTGCTCATTAGTCTGTCCATCTGGACTTTCAATATCATCTTCTGAGCTCAGTTACTGTGGAATATGGCCTTTAGACAGAGACTGCTCATAGAATCATAGAATTGGAAGAGACCTCGTGGGTCATCCAGTCCAACCCCCTGCCAAGAAGCAGGAAAATTGCATTCAAAGCACCCCTTTTCAGTCTCTAGCTGCTCCTGCAGACTTGCAAACCCAAAATCTCTTGTGTCAACAGTCTGACTAACAGATCCAGAATCCCCAGAGAAACCATGTCCAGAGAGATCAAGTGCAGGCACAATCAAAGCCTGAACTACAACACTTGCTTCATTAAGTCAGGCACTTTTTATGGTCCTAAGGAAACAGTCTATACCAGGGGTCCTCAAACTGTTTAAACAGAGGGCAGGGTCACAGTCCCTCAAACTGTTGGAGGGCCGAATAATAATTTGAAAAAAACATGAATGAATTCCTATGCACACTGCATGTATCTTATTTGTAGTGCAAAAAACACTTAAAAACAATACAATAATTTAAATGAAGAACAATTTTAACAAATATAAACTTATTAGTATTTCAATGGGAAGTTTGGAGCCTGCTTTTGGCTGATGAGATAGGATTGTTGTTGTTGTGTGCTTTCAAGATGTTTCAGACTTAGGTTGACCCTGAGCGAGGGCTGGGTAAATGACCTTGGAGGGCCGTATCCGGCCACCAGGCCTTAGTTTGAGGACCCCTGGTCTATACTATGAATTACTCAGCCATTTATGATTTCAGTCTTAAGAGAGTATTTTTCAGTGTGATGCATCAAGATGTATTGGGTGCACACTGCTCTTTTCAGCACTGCCACAAGTCCTGATATGGAGACACTTTTAACTGGTGCATTTTTGGAGCTAGTCAGAAAGATGGGCTCTGCCCACTTCCCACTTACGGGTACTGGCATTCCCAGCGGAACTGGTGTGTACTGGGTGAAGAGATGAAGCGGTAGTGGCACAAACACAGGTACAGGAACAGGCACCATGATGATTTTGGGCGGAACTTCTTCTTCTTCTTCTGTCATATCAAACATAATAAAAGCAATCCTTATCAAAAAGCAGCTGGTCAGTCATTTGCCTTGCTTAACAAACTGTGTACTTTTCCTTGCTAACCACAACTGCTGCTCCAAACTCACCATCCCTTTCAACAGGGATGCAACCCATCTGGCCTCTTTAGAAGATTATTCTAGACCAAATGACCCAATCTTCAACCCAGAAGTCCATTCTTATGAAAGTCAGCTTTTGGTTTTAATTAAACTTGCATGTGTTCCACAAATCCTCCCAAGGAACTCCAAATCTTGCTCATTATTTTGTGTCATGCAAAGGATTCTAACATCTCCAAAATATTATGTGGCGATTTTTTTAATAGGTCCAAACAACTAACTGCCATTCTTTCATTACACACCTGTTTGGCATTCCTTGTGCTGCGTATGAGGCTTGCAAGAGGTGGCTTTGGTCTGCGTTATAGGCTTGCAGAGCAAGGCTTTGTTCTTGAGAAGCCGAGGAGGCTGTGAAGGAGGCAGTTTCAAAGCGTCCGTCTGAGTACTTGCCTGATCAGAAGCCAGAAAAGGAAACTCAGTCAATTTATGCTGGGGAGCATGTATTCGTGTGACACAAAACCCAGAAAAACCCAGCAAGTCTCAGCTACCAGTCTGCTCTTCCTGCTCCCACTGCCCATGTTTTTGTTTCTGCTATACACAGAGAAAATTGTCACTCTCAGTGAAGTTATGTTTGGGAAACACACTTCCCGGGAAGCCTTTTTTGATCACAATATTCAGAAAGTTGGTGATTTCTTCCTTTCAACACCGTTAGGGCAAACTGGCCCTACTTACATCTATACACATCCATCCATCCATCCATCCATCCATCCATCCATCCATCCATCCATCCATCCATCCATCTATCTAATCTATAATAATAATAATAATAATAATAATAATAATCCTTTATTTATACCCTGCTACCATCTCCCAAAGGACTCGGTGCGGCTTACAAGAGGTCGAGCCCAAATACATCAGTAAAAACAGCAATACAGACAATACATAAACTCATAAACAAAGCAACAAACAGTAACAATAAGACCATATCTATCTATCTTCTCAACCCAAGGAAAGGCTTTCATTTGGGGACAATATCATTCTAGGTTTTGTGTGTTTCCTCCACCACAGATATCCCAGTGTTTCTTATTCTCTCCATTGGTGTGGAATTTGCATGATTCTGCCTAATGCCTCTCCCTTTCCTATTATTTTCTATGGCACACAGTGATCAGCAACTGAAGATACTAGAGGAAGTGATCAGCAACTGAAGATACTAGAGAGGTTTGGGGAGAATTCACTATGATTTATAGGAGTTGTAGGTACTGGAATGTATAGTTCACCTGCAATCTAAGAGCACTCTGAACTCCACCAACAATGGATATGGCTAACAAAAAAATTGGGAGGGATTTATAGGAATTGCAGTTCACCTACATCCAGAGAGCACTATGAATGCAATCAATCATGAATCTGGATCAGTGGTTCTCAACCTGTAGGTCCCCAGGTGTTTTGGCCCAGCCAGTTTACCAGCTGTTAGGATTTCTGGGAGTTGAAGGCTAAAAACATCTGGGGACCCCAGGATGAGAACCACTGATCTGGATCAACCTTGGCATGCATACCCGATGTGCCCAAATTTGAATACTGGTGGGTTTTGAGGGGAATTGGCCAAGACATTTTGGAGTTGTAGGTACTGGGATTTAAAGCTCACCTGCAATCAATGAGCACTCTGAACTCCACCATAGATGGAATTGGACCTAACTTGGCACACAGAGCCCTCATGACCAGCAAAAAATACTGGAGGTCTCCCAGAAAGGAAGGTCAGTTCCTCCCAAACCCCTCCAGTAATCAAATTTCAGCATATCCAGTATCTGTGCCAAGTTTGGTCCAGTGCCATTGGTGTTTGGGTTCATAGTGCTGTCTGGATATAGGTGACTCCCCCAAATCAAGGTGACCAAACTTGACACACAGAACCCCCATGACTAACTCAACCTACTGGAGGGGTTTGAGGGGACTGACTCACCATAATGAGAGTCATGATGAATTCAGAGAGCAAACTTGCCCAACGTAACATTTGAGTACTGATGGAGTTTCTCGGGGTTAACCTGGCATGATGTGAGTTGTAGTTCACCCACAACCTTATACATTTTGTACAATTATTTATTTTATTTATTTAAATAATTAGAAATTGATTTTTTCAAATAACCCGGGTAATGCCAGGACCCAAACTAGTATACAAAAAAAAACCAAAAAAACAAAAACAAGGAAAAACATGTACAGTAAACGTAAAGGTAGTAGCCATGGAGCTACTAATCTAAACTTCTCTGCTGCCTCAAATAGTCACCTGCTATGGAATTAGGATATACAGCAGGACCCCTGTATCCCTGGGTTGGATATATTTGGTTTTATTTATATCTATCTGGCAAAATATGTCCTCTCAGGACAGTTTCTAAGTCCTTCAGTGCAGCTCTATGGTATTCTTGGGTTAGAAAGTCTTCATTTCAGTAGGGCTCACTATTATCTGTGTTTTTGCATATCCATGTGAAGTCTGGAAATGTATCCTCCACAGACAGGAATTGTACTGAACATTTTTTAAAAAAAGTACTACTATCCACAATAAATTACAAGGAAATATTGAAATGTTCTACATACAGCACAGAAACACCCAAAAATTTAGAGAATGGCATTCAAAGAGATATAAACAAAATTATCATTTTATTTAGCAAAACAAAGACTTTCTAGGACAACTTACGTCTCCAATAATTTTTGCTGTCACAGTAGGAACTGCACCTGTTATTGGGGAGAAAAGTAGGAAATTTATTAGAATCATAGAGTTGGAAGAGACCACATGGGCCATCCAGTAAAACCCTATTCTGGCATTCAGGAAAAGCACCATTAAAGTTCCCTTGACAGATGGCAATCCAGTCTGTATTTAAAAGCCTCCAAATAAGGAGCTTCCACCATCCTCTGAGCAGGGAGTTCCACTGTTGAACAGCTCTGACTGTCAGTAAGTTTTGCTAATGTTCAGGTAGAATCTTCTTTCCTGTCATTTAAACCCGCTGAACCAAGTCCTACTGTCTAGGGGAGCAGGAAACAAGCATGCTCCTTCTTCCTTAGAACACAAATAAAGACCTCTATACTTCCTTCGTTGCTTCCATGCTGGACATCTTCATCATGCTTCGCTCTTACAGAGCCTCCTCTCACAACAAACTTATACTGGAGCTTCACACAGGAGCTTTTTATACACAGCAGCCTTTATACTGGAGCTTTACACATGAGGCCTTCTCATACACTAAGGCCTACCACACAGAGGCTTCTCTCACAGACTAAGGCCTATTACTATTATTTACTATTATTATTAACTTTATTTGTACCCTGCTACCATCTCCCCAAGGGACTTGGTGCGGCTTACATGAGGCCGAGCCCAAACACAACAATACAAGCAATAAAACAACAATAAAGCAATTAAAAAACATAGACAATAAGATAAACAACATTATCAATAAAACAACACACAATTAAAATCAGAGGGGAGGTCAAATGCAAAGTTAAAATTGGAAATAGGCCTACCTCACACTGTGAGGCCTCTCAGACTGAGACCTTTCTCCCACTGAGGTTTACCTCATACTGATAGCTACTAAGCTAGAGGCACATCTGTTTATATGGAACTGCAGCTTTTGCTGAGTAATTGCATCAATTTAACCCTTTCAGTGCTTGACTCAAGAGGTTTGTAATTAGAAATACCTAGTCGATTTTTAATATTTCTGACAATAACAACCTTTCAGATATTAAATATGACTATCATGTTGCTTCTCAACCTTTCTTCTGCAGGCTAAACAGACCCAGCTCTTTAAAGCCTCTCTTCAGACAGATTTATGGTTTCCAGACCTTTGGTTCTTTTAGTCTCTCTCCTCAGGCTACATTTCTCAGACCCATTATTTTCTAACAGAGGGGAGATTCACATGCATGCAGTATCTGGAAGGGACTTGAATGAAATTTATTACGATCAATGGAAAAGAGAAAGGAAGTTCCTTAATGGCTGTCCTACCTTGCAAAACATTGTTGGAATTGGCTGTGGGCTGAGCAACAGGTGCACTGGCAAGGGACACCACGTTTGCAATAACTGGAGTGGAATCCTTCCTGAGAGATGGAGGGGGTCCCGCTGAGGATGTTGGTGCCATGGAAAGATTTGCTGAGTCGAGGAAGCAAGGGGTAACGAAGTAGAACAAACATTATTGTCCACAGAGACTTGTGTTTAATGAAACCCATTCAATCACCCAATGTAGTTTCACAAAGTGCATGTACAAACACTTCCTATCCTTTCCCCCATGTACCTCCCTCAGCTCAGTGGCTCCCAATTTTTTTTGGTCATAGAACCCTTCAAAAGACTTGCTCCCCCACAGAACCTTCTCTCTGTCCCTAAGAAGTCACAAAGTTCTTCCTTCTTTCATCTACCACATTGCTTGTGTATTTTGTATAAAAGGTAAAGGTTTCTCCTGACATTAAGTCTAGTCATGTCTGACTCTGCGGGTTGGTGCTCATCTCCATTTCTAAGCCAAAGAGCCAGCGTTGTCTGTAGAGACCTCCAAGGCCATGTGGCCAGCATGACTACATGGAGTGTTGCTACCTTCCCGCAGAAGCGGTACCTATTGATCTACTCACACTTGCATGTTTTCAAACTGCTAGGTTGGTGGGATATGGGGCTAACAGCTGGAGCTCATCCCGCTCCCTGGATTCAAACCGCCAGCCTTTCAGTCAGCAAGTTCAGCAGCTCAGCGGTTTAACCCTCTGAGCCACCAGCGGGCCTGTATTTTGTATACTGTAGTAGATTTTGAAACAAAGAGCAAATATTTCAAATATAAATAAATACATATATTTTGGTACAAGAAAATACTAGCTATAACCACTTTAGTGTAGGAAAATCTGAATTCCCACCTAAAAAGATGAAAATCTTTCATTTTTGCACTTAAAATAGTTTTGAAATTGGGCTTTATGTCTGACATTTGAATACGTAAATCCAGGGCAGCGTTTAACTTACTCCTAAATTTGGTTTTGGTGTCAGCTTAAGCTAAAAAGCCCAATTTGCATTGATAGATGGACATGAATGGGAGCATTACTTGGATAGGTTTTCCAGCAACTGACGGGTACACTTCTATCAGTCCTACTCAAAAGTCATGCAGTGGCACAGATTAAATTTCATTTTAAAAGAAAATATACTGAATTTCAAAAAGATCATCATAATCTGGCATGAACTTCTTAAAAAAGAATTTAAAAGATTTTTCATGGAACCCCTACAAATGTTTTTGTGGAATCCCACGCTTCCATGGAACCAGTGCCTTAGCTTCTGCCATTTGGGTTCAACATTGGATCTATCGTAACTCGTAAGTAAGAGATTCCAGCCCACTCTGATTTAAGCTAGACATTTCCGTAGTCAGTATATGCACACCTATACATACACATGCTCACTGTATTTTGAGATTTGCATGGTCTTATTCCTCCATCAGTATCCTCTATCCACAGCAACAACCAATGCCTTGTTTACCTGTATTGTTTTGAGGAGGAGGAGGAGGGGGTGGCGGCGGAGGGGGCGGCGGGGGATCAGATGCGCACTGCTGGTTGCAAAACATCAGGATGCAGAGCAAGTTGCAAAAATGCTTAATCTCCCCTCGCCATTTCAAGGACTCGCTGAGTTTCCCCTGCCTTTTGCATCCATCACATTTGGACATCTATTTGGACAAGAGGAAAAGGAAGGAAGAGAAGAGTCAGGGTTATTATTTATTTCATGTTAAAAGCACTGCATACAATAGTTAACCTAAAATTGATAAAATAAAGAAATCAAAAGCTGCTAGATAGTTTAAGACCAAAAACGAGCATCACAGTAGATTCTTGCACTGAAAGGGGGCCAAACTACTTGGCCTTGTGGTACCTTGCTATTCTATGATGGTACATAAATAAGACACAAGAGTTCCTTTTGAGGTCCATTACTGCTTTTCAGAAGGTGGGAAACAATACAAGATAGACAGGAGCCTCTGAACGGCTTACCTGGTAAAACAAAACCGTGAACTTCGACATGCAGTCTTCGGAGCAGAATTCTTCCACCTTTCCCCCAAAATGATTCTGAACCAGCTTGGGAGACGTCTGCAAACAGTAGCTGCACATCTTACAGTGGTTCCCCCAGCGTTTAGCTAAATCGTGCTTGTACAGCAGTTTGCAGCCTGGAACAGTAAACAACAACAAACAATGGCCACCAAATAAAGCTTCCAGACTCTCTCTTATAATAATAATAATAATAATAATAATAATAATAATAATAATAATAATAATAATAATAATAAATAATAAATAATAATAATAATCTTTATTTATACTCCGCTACCATCTCCCCAAGGGACTCGGTGAGGCTTACATGAGGCTGAGCCCATAATACAACAATACAAGCAATAACAATAGACAATACAAGCAATTAAAATCAATAAACAAAAACAATAAAACCATAACATAAGCATTAACAGTAGGACAACACACTTTAAAATCTATGGGTAGGCTGAATGTAGTTAAAAATTTAAAAAATAATGCTGAACATGGGCGAAAAAGTGATGGGGCGTTTGTGGAAACATACAAGCAGAGCTAAAGCAATATAAAGTGCTTTGGAGGATAAAGTGCTATGGGATCATTATTCTGGGAAGGCACACTAGAACAACCACGTCTTCAAGCTCCTCTTAAAGCCTGCCAGAGTTGGGGCAAGCCTGATGTCCTTAGGAAATGAGTTCCAGAGTCGAGGGGCCACCACCGAAAAGGCCCTCTCGCTCGTCCCCACCAATCGTGCTTATGATACAGGTGGGAGCATGAGCAGGGCTTCTCCAGATGATCGAAGAGATCGTGTGGGTTCATATACAGAGATGCGGTCGCGCAGGTAGGCGGGTCCCAAACCGTTCAGGGCTTTGTAGGTGAGAACCTACACCTTGAATTGGGTCCAGAAAATGAATGGCAGCCAGTGGAGTTCCTTAAACAGAAGGGTTGACCGCTCCCTGTAAGGAGCCCCAGTTAACAACCTGGCTGTCGCCCATAGGACCATCTGGAATTTCCGAGCCATTTTCAAGGGTAACCCCATGTAGAGTGCATTACAGTAATCCAGTCTAGAGGTGACTAAGGCATGGACCACCCTGGCCAGATCTGCCTTCATGAGGCACAGTCGCAGTTGGATCTTAGAAGGACAAAAACAGGAGTAGATAAAATTGTGGCCCGAGGGCAGGCATGGACAAACTTTGGCCCTCCGAGTGTTTGTACTTCGACTCCCACAATTGTGGGAGTTAAAGTCCAAAACACCTGAAGGGCTGAAGTTTGTGCATGCCTGTTCTAGGGCCACAATCTGGCATTGGCTAGAGGATGTGTCTAAGGCACATACTCCAGAACCGGGACAGGCAACTTGTGACCCTTTATGTGTTGCTGGATTACTCTTCTGCCTTACCACTGAGAAGGCCCTCTCTCTCGTCCCCACCAACCACGTTTGAGACGGTAGTGGGACCGAGAGGAGGGCCTCCCCAGAAGATCTTAGAGCTCGTGCCAGTTCATAGAAGGAGATGTGATCGCGGAGATAGGCGGGGCCCAAACTGTTTAGGGCTTTATAATAGATGCAGTACAACATCTATTAATGCCTTAGTTCCCCATCCTTTCTCTACAAGAACCTCAGGAACTGCAAGTCAGATCTGGTGGAGGCATAAAGCTGTTCTTGGCATAACGAGTATTTTAAAAAATAAGGGGGGAAATGGGTTGCTGTGAATTTTCCAGGCTGTATGGCCATGTTCCAGAAGCATTCTCCTCTTACATTTCACCCACATATATGGCAGCCGTCCTCAGAGGTTTTTGAGGTCTCACAACCTCTGAGGATGCCTGCTATAGATGCAGGCGAAAAGTCAGGAAAGAATGCTTCTGGAACATGGTCATAAAGCCCAGAAAACTCACAACAACCCTTCAATAAACTGCTTGCTGATTTATACTGGACTGTGGTGGTGTTTAAGTACAGAGGTGTTCCTGCCTGGGATACAACACAGTAAATGTTTGATTTGTATACTTATTTTATATACCTTGCATCATGTAAAAATTCATAGGCAGAAAGGGGTTGCAAGTGGAAAAAGTTCAAGGAGCGCTGCTCTAGACAGTGTACAAACATGAACAAAAATACTGGTTTTGTCTCTATAAACAGACTGCATGAACAAAACACATGTAAACCAAATTGTGGCAATGTGGCACAAGTGTTCTGTTTGCAAAGAAACGGCAAGCAATAATGAACATTACTATTTCAAAAAGAAAATTTCATGACATCTTGCCATACAATGCCAGGGTTTTGTTTTGTTTTTTCGTGTCAGGAGTGACTTGAGAAACTGCAAGTCACTTCTGGTGTGAGAGAATTGACCATCTCCAAGGATGTTGGTCAGAGGATGCCAAGATGTTTTGTATCTCATTTGCTGTGTCATATTGTGTTTTTGTTTCAGTAAAATAATAATAACAACAACAACTTTGGAGGACTAAACAGGGTCTTACAAAGGGATGCTTTCCCATTACAACTCTTGTATTTGGCAATGGGAACTGATAACAACAACTTTGGAGGACTAAACAGGGTCTTACAAAGGGCTTTTAAATTTTTGTTGTGTCAGGAGCGACTTGAGAAACTACAAGTCGCTTCTGGTGTGAGAGTATTGGCCGTCTGCAAGGACGTTGCTCAGGGGATGCCCAGATGTTTTATCATAATTGTGGGAGGCTTCTCTCATGTCGCCGCATGGGGAGCTGGAACTGACAGAGAAAGCTCCTCTGTGTTCTCCCCGGATTCGAACCTCAGACCTGTCGGTCTGCTGGCACAAGGGTTTGTGGCGCAAGAGCACCGAGATTGTGGCGCAGCTGGCTGAGTGTCAGCTGCATTGAGATCACTCTGACCAAAAAGGTCATGAGTTCGAAGCCAGCCCGGGTTGGAGTGGGTTTCCAACCAATTGTATGTAGCCTGTTGTCGACCTTTGCAACCCGAAAGACAGTTGCATCTGTCAAGTAGGAAAATAAGGTACTACCTTAAAATGTGGGGAGGCTAAATTAACTGATTTATGAGGCCATAAAGAAGACTCCAGCAAAGCATTCCAGCGGGGAAGCATGCGGGGAATGAGGAAGTGCTTCATCAGCGTCGCAGATGGACGATGAAAGCGACAGCTCCCCTGGCGGCCAGAAAAAGTTAAATAGCCTCTGTGTATGTCTGTATATGTTTGTATGTCAAAAACTGGCATTGAATGTTTGCCATATATGTGTACTCTGTAATCCGCCCTGAGTCCCCTGCGGGGTGAGAAGGGCAGAATATAAAAGCTGTAAATAAAGAAATAAATTTAGCCCATTGCGCCACCAGGGCCTCCAATTCCAGGGGCAATTTAAAAATATGAAGTAGCATAAGCCAGTTCTCTCTGGAAGATCACTGACTGGTCTCTTAACCTATAGTTACTGTACCTGCCAAAATATGCCCACAAATTATTGATACCTGTTCTTTCCTGGAATTAAGTTACACTCTTTCCTGAATTGTACTAATTTTTCAGCAATACATTCCCCATTGACCCCAATCCCATAAAATCCCTTGTAACCGTGTTTCCTCCACGCATACCACCCAAGCATGTCCTTTCTTACCCTCGCTGCAGAATGACTTGTCAATGCCTGAGAACCGCACCGTCTCTTTGACAATCTTATCAATTTTGCAATATTCGCACATGGACATGACACAGTTTATCTTCTTATACTCGTCACAGCAGGTCTTGCCACAGAACTGGAACATTTTCCCCTGCAAGCAAGCAAGAAAAGTTTGGATTCCTCCAGCGCCCATCCAGAGAGTGAAAAAGCATGCCACTACAACCATCCAAAAAAAAAGCAAATCTACCTCATCGTCATTAAACATCAACAGAGTCATGTCAACAACCTAACGAAATCTGCCATTCCAACTGAGCATGAACTGCCACTTCACACAAAGACTAAATACCACAATAGCAAGTGCAAAATCCCAAACACCTGGAATATCTCAGCTTTTACTTGAAAAAAAATACATTCTGGGTCTTAGAGAAAGAAATATATGCTTTCCCCCCAGTATGCGTGCAAACCTATGCTTGCTGAAATCTCAGAAGCCAAGAGACGGAGAAGCTGGAGAAAGAGAGAGTGTCCTACTGTCCTTGCCATTCTTATTGCTAGGAAAAAAAAGGTCTTAAAAACAGCTGTAGAAGAAATCACATTTACATTGCCGTCGTCCCTCCATATCCATGGATTCGGTATCCACAGATTCCAGTGTCCATGGCCTGAAAATATTCTCCGCCCCATTCCCCCCACCTAAAAAAACCAAATCTTGATATTGCTATTTGATGAAAGGGACACCATTTTACTACTCTACTGTATATAATGGGATTTGATAATCCACATGTTTGGGAATCCATGGATTTGAGAATCCACTACCGCTAGAACCTGTCCTAGAAACTAAACTAGTAACTGTCCTGTTTCAGAAGGCATAGACAAACTTTGGCTCTCCAGGTGTTTTGAACTTCAACTCCCATAATTCCTAACAGCTGGTAGGCTGTTAGGAATTATGGGAGTTGAAGTCCAAAACACCTTGAGGGCCGAAGTTTGCCCATGTCTGTGTTTAAGCGGGTTTTCGAATTATTTTGGCTTCCTTTGGTAAAATTGTTTTCCCTCCACATTTGGGAATTTGACTTTTCTCTAAGAATCTCTAGTTTCTCCAGTGTGACTCTTTGTTCAACTTCCTCTAGTCATGCTGGAGGATCTAGGGGAGAGAGTTCTTTAGGAATCTCTAATTTTCCACTGGGATTCTATGGTCAGCTTCCCAGCAGAGGTTAAGCACAGAGTCAAGCTGAAAGATCTAAGGATTACTAGAGATACTTTCTCAGATAACAAATAGTAACTGCTGTATTTGGAATTTCTCGCTTTCATGAGAGCCCTGTGCCCCTAACCCCAGTAAATGTGAAGGGCTAACTGTATTTCGCTTTTTGAATTACCGTATATACTCGAATATAAGCAGACTTGAATATAAGCCAAGTCACTTTACTTTGCCAGAAAAAAATGGGAAAACGTATTTACTCAAGTATAAGCCAAGGCTGGGAAATGCAGTAGCTACTGGTAAATTTCAGAATAAAAATAGATGCCAATAAAATTATATTAGTCGAGGCATCAGTAGGTTAAATGTTTTCAAATATTTACATAAAACTGTAATTTAAAGTAAGACTGTCCAACTCTGATAAAACCCTTATTCTAATCTTCTTCAGTGTAAATGAGCTTATATATTCCTCCAATGATAATAAAGAGAGTAAAATAATAAATGTAATAAAATAATAATAGAGTAAAATAATAAATGTAATAGAAGAGTAAAATAAAGGTATAATAACAATAATAGAGTAAAATAATATAAATGTAATAATAACAGTATTAGTAGAGCAAAATAAATGTAATAATAACAGAGTAAAATAATAAATGTAATAAAAATATAATACAATAAATGTATAACAATAGAGTAAAATAATATAAATAATAACAGTAATAGGCAAACAAAATAATAAATATAAAAACACTAAATAGAGTAAAATAATAAATGTAACAACAACAACAGACTAAAATAATAAATAACCTTGACTCAAGTATAAGCCGAGGGGAATTTCATCAGCCAAAAAAAAAAGTTGATAAACTCAACGTATACTCGAGTATATATGGTAAGTGTAGAGCACACACTGCCTGGCCTCACACTGAGCTTTAAGGGCTTTCAGTGGCAGCACTCATACATCACTTGTCAAGGATAGCAGGACTCCAAACAACATCAACAGGCAGGCGCCAATTACCCTGTAATCGAGCAGTTCGGGTTTGGTAGCAAACAGGCGGTTACAGTGTTGACACCTGAGTTTGACAACAGTGCGAGCGAAAGTAACTTGCTGGGACTGAGCGGCCAGTCTCTGGAGGCCAGCCGCAGCTGAGCTGCTGACGGAGCTTGGGGAGACGGTTGAGGTAGTACTGCCTGCGGCTGAAACGGTGGCCCCCGAGGGAATGCTGACAATGACTTGGCCCTGCGACAAGGGCACCACAGATGCGTTCATTCCAGTGGGCTTGTTGAACAAGTTCTGCAGGAGCGCCAGAGAGAGGAGAAAATACACATAAAACTTTTGTTAAGGATAAATTCATCACGTTCTGTATCAAAGTACAGTTTCAGAAAACCTCACCAGCTTTTATCTGTCCACAGGCTACAAAATAACCCCATGGTGGAGAGCTGTATCCAGAGTGGTGTCAGTGGTTTGAGGCTCAGCAAGTTCAAAGACCAGAGTTCAAGTTCTCAGCCCTCATTTACACTGACATATAATGCAGTTTCAGAATGAAGTTTAATGGCACTGAACTGCATTAGATGAGAGTATAGACTCATCTAGAGCCCCCTGGTAGCGTAGCAGGTTAAACCACTGAGTTGCTGAACTTGCTGATCAAAAGGTTGGTAGTTCAAATCCGGAGAGCGGCGTAAGCTCCCGCTGTTAGCCCCAGCTTCTGCCAACCTAGGAGTTCGAAAACATGCAAGTGTGAGTAGATCAACAGGTCACCGCATCTACGGGAAGGTAGCAGCGTTCCATGCAGTCATGCTGGCCACCTGACCTTGGAGGTGTCTACAGACAACGCTGGCTCTTTGTCTTAGAAATGGAGATGAGCACCACCTCCGAGAGTCAGACATGACTAGACTTAACGTCAAGGGAAACATTTACTTTTACCTTTTTAATAGACTCATGTAATCTAACCCAATGCCATTAAACTGCATTAAGAAACTGCTTTATATGACAGTGTAGACGGGGCCTAATTCAGCCATTAAAACCCACCGGATGACTTTGGGCAAGTCACACAACCCCCCCCCCCCCCACCAAAAAACTGCGATTTAGGGCTGCCATAACCCAGAAATGACTTGATGGCATACAACAACAAAGAATATTCTAAGTAGATACTTTCAAGAAAAAAGCAACTTAAGACATTCATAGAAATGAAGCAGGTGAAAAAAAAGCCAATGACTATGAGGGTAGAAACATACAACCTTGTTGGATCATGTCAGGACTTGGAAAATATACTTTATTTAGATTATAATCTCCAGAGCTCTTTCACCAGTTTCCTGAAGGGCAAGTGGGTGCCTATTAGCTAGTAAACTATAGTATAGCACGTTTTTTCCTTTTTTACATCAGAAATGACAAACGGCTTTTAATACAATTTTGTCTCCACAAATCTGTCTAATCCCTGTTTGAGTCTGTCCAGCTGGTGGATCTCAAAACGCTCATACCAATTACTTATTCTTTTATGATGATGAATTGCTACCTTATATTTGTTTCAAAACAGGTGGCCAGTTCTGCAACACAGGTAGCAGATGGAAAGGACAAAAGCAACAGAGTTCAGGACTGTAATTTCCCAAAATCCCACATTAGGAGGAGGAATGTCCCAAACTAACTTTTCTAAGCGCCAAGCAATAGCCAGAAGAGATTCCATGCTCCAGCATTTTCAAGAAAAGACAACACTTTGTCAATCATGTCAACTTCGGGAGCTCTTCCAAGGCCACCTAAAGCTTATACAGCCTCTTGGGAGAGTTTTCTGATCTATAACAGTGTTTCTCAATCTGGGGGTCGGGGCCCCTGGGGAAGTCACAAGGGGATGTCAGAGCGGTCACCAAGGACCATCAAAAAACCACAGTATTTTCTGTTGGTCATGGGAGTTCTATCGTTGGTGAAGTTCAAAATGCTTTTTGATTGTAGGTGAACTATAAATTCCAGCAACTACAACTCCCAAATGTCAAGGTCTAATAAATGAAAATACATCCTGCATATCAGATACTTACATTATGATTCATAGTAGTAGAAAAATTACAGTTATTTATTTATTTCGAGCATTTATATCCCATCCGTCTCACCTCCACAAAGGGACTCAGGGCAGCTTACAACAGGCAGCCATTAGATGCCAATACAATATATTTTAAAAAATCATAATTACAATTAACACAGTTAAAAGTTATAAAAATTCAATTAAAAACAGTTTGCCAGTTTAAATCGTAATCCAGATCAATCCATTGCAGTCCACTAAAAACATTCTCTTCCCAGTTGATCTGTCTATTGTTCAAACACTTGATCCCACAGTCAGGATTTGAGTTTTTTTCAGAAAGGTCAGGAGGGAGGGAACGGATCTAATCTGATCAGGGAGGGATTTCCACAGAGAAGGCCCTGTCTTTCGTCCCTACCAGTCGCAATTACTAAGGAGGTGGAACCGAAAGCACGGCCTCCCCGGATGATCTTAACCTCCTTGGTGGTTCATAGAGGGAGATACGTTCAGACAGGTAAATGTTCTAGAATATGAGGATGGATTGTACTCCTATAATCCTGGAGGTACATTTCTTGTCACTTGTGTAACTGAAGGATCCTTGAAGGGGTTGTTGAAGTCCACAAAAGGGTTGCTGTCGAAGTCTGACATAGCGGGGGCTGGGCATGGCGAAGAAGCAATGAAAATAATTTTATGGTTGGGGGTCACCACAACATGAGGAAATGTATAAGGGGATCGGCCTTTAATTTAGAACACGGCTACTTCCCAATATCCTTTACATTGCTCTTGGTGGTCATTGCGACTGATTTTGTCATTTGGGAGTTGTAGTTGCTGGGATTTATAGTTAACCTACAATCAAAGAACATTCTGAACTACACCAACAATGGAACTGAAGCAGTCTTGGCACACAGAACCCCCATGACCAACAGAAATTACCAGAAGTGTTAGGAGGGTTTGACCTCACATTTCAGAGTTGTAGTTCACCTACATCAAGAGAGCACTGTGGAATCAAACCATGAGAGATTTAGAACAAACTTGGCACAAATATTCAATATGCCCAAATATGAACACTGATGGAGTTTGGAGGAAATAAACTTTGATGTTTGGGAGTTGTAGTTGCTGGGATTTATAGTTTACCTACAATCAAAGAGAATGATGATCCCCACCAATGTTAAAATTGAGCTAAACTTTCCACACAGAACCCCCATGCCTAGAAGGGACTTGTTGGCTTGAGCCTCCCTTCAGCCTCAGGTGTTTTCCCTCATCCGCATATGTGCACCATGCTGCCATGTGCCAAGCACACCTGCTCGCCTCTCTGTTTGGAATCTCAGAACCAGCCCTCCCCTTGGCTGAGAGGTTGACCGAGAGGACCGCCAATTACAGCAGAGGGGGGCTTTTGGTGGGAGGATTCACCTGTTTCCACAAAGGAAGAGAAGGACAGGTGGAGAGATCTTCAGCCTTCTCTGCCAAAGGGGTTCCTAAGACCATCAGAAATGTATGTTTTGTGATGGTCTTTGGTGACCCCCTCATGACCCCCCTCCCAGAGGTCCTGACCCCCAGGTTGAGAAATGCTGGTCTGAGGGAACAGAGAAAGATGATGGCTTCTTGATTCAGAGATTATTTTCTAAGAGAGGCTTGACTGGTGTTTTCCCTGCTATCCTTCTGTAGGCAGGTGACAATATTTTGATTTGGCAGATCTTTAAAAAACGAATTGCTCATAGGGAAAGAGTCTTTCAATAGTGTGCAGGATTGTGTTTTTTCCAATTTTAATGGGCATGCTTTGATCGTGTCTAATTCTATTGGGAGTTTAAATATATTTTAGACTTTTCATGACGTAAACGTTTAGCTCAGTTTCAGGCCTTGGAAAAAGTAGGGTAAATAATTAAAAACCAATCTTTTTTGCACATAATATATCTTTTTTTAAAATCAGATGAAACCTACCAATTGAGGCCCAGTAGTCAATGGTCACAAGAAAAATATGCACTTGAAGTGACACTGGAGAAGGCCCTGAGCTCAGGACAGAGAAGGAAGTTGGCTCACCTGATTATATACTTAATAATCAGACTGAAAATGAAGACGTACCTGAAAGGCTACTACGCAGCTATAACTGCAAAAGTTGCGTATGCTCCCATCGGACATAGCGAGGTGATACTGAGGGATGGCTGAGGTCTTACAGCTGTTACATTGGACCTGGACACCTGACAGAACAGCAAAGCATAACAAAAGGGGACTTAATGGATTTTTAACCCTTTGCTTTTTGGAACAAACCAAGGCAAGGGCAAACTGAAGAGTTACCTGAAGACGTGACCATTTTAACTCTGTGGGCCGACAGGCAGTTCACGGAACAGAACAGCTCCGTTTTTCCCAAATTATTTGTGTTTTCAATCATCTCAGCCGATGAGCGCAGAGTTTTACACAATGCACATGGAGTGATTTTGGCTGACTTCTGCAGGGGAGAAAAAGGAATAAACAAGGGATTTCCCTGCCAGGCGGGGACAGAAATGGTGCGCTTGAACTGCAAAAAGGCCGTCTAAACAAGTAAAAATATAACATTGCAAGAGCAGAAAAAGAAAGAATGAACAGAACTTGGAACACTGGCTCGACATAATTTTAGATGAGCAAAAGATTTGGAAAAAAGATAAATCTGTGCAAGTTTTTTTATGCCAACAGAAAGGTTTCCCCACATGACCACCTTTTTCTCATTAACTTTTTGGAGATGCATTTAAAAAAAATATTTGCTTGAAGAGACACAAGAATTTCACTAACTGGCTTGATAGACATTTTTCTGGAATTGTTATTGCTGTGCCATGCAGTGTTTGGTTGCTGAAATATTATAATAGTGATACAATATAATAATTTTACAAGAAGTAAAAGAAAAGGCCCTATGTGAAGCTTTCCATAATATTGGTTATAGCAAGAACGGCCCCAGTTAAAGAACAAGGCCCCATCTACACAGCCATACAAAATCCAGATTATCTGCTTTGAACTGGATTATATTGGTCTACACAGCTATAGAATCCAGTTCAAAGCAGATAATCTGAATTTTATATGTCCACAGAATGGCACTGGGGCTGGAACTATACAACTCATGGAGACACTATCTCTTAGTGATTTAGCAGACTTGGGCTCTACTCCACAATTCCTGTTTACCTGGTGAGTTTCTCCACAACCACGCACCCTTAAGGTAGAGTCCTTATATATCATTAAAGAGGTACTGCTGAGGTTTTCCATTTCACTCCTGTGTGACTCTCATGCGCATACTCACAAACTGAGTAATTTAAAACATATAAGAAGGAAAATATCTCAAAGAAAAACCAGACCTGCTTGTACGCCGTGACGCATGTTGAGCTGCAGAACTTCTTGGACTGCCCCTCAATCTGAAGCATGTGGCACTGGCCTGAGGCACTGTAGCAGTAGCCCCCACAGTTTTCGCAGCAGTTCATGGTGAGGTTGTTTGCTGAACGGAACTTGGAAAAGCAAGCATCACTGCAGAGCTTGTGCACGACGTTCTGGTAATTCACTTCATGCCGAATCTGGAAAAAGGGAGGAAAAAAAGGGTATAAATTAAGCCGTCAACAAGTCGTATGGAAAACTTTTCTTTTCAAGAACATTTTACAATATGGTTTCCTCTATGTCAAACGCCCACAGATGTAAAGGGAGATCAATAGCCTAGTTCAAAAATACAACTAAGGATGCATCTACACCAGTGGTGTCAAACTTGTGGCCCTCCAGGTGTTTTGGACTTCAGCTCCCAGAATTCCTGGCTACTGGACAAGTTGGCTAGAGCTTCAAGGGGTTGGAGGCCCAAACATCTGGAGGCCCACAAGTTTCACACCTACACTGTTGAATTATGTATCATATATACTTGAGTATTTCAGCCCCTTCAGTTATTTATTATTTTACTCTGTCATTATTATTATTTTATTGCATTTATTATTTTACTCTATTATTATTATGAAGGAGGATCCAGTGGTGCGGCAGGTTAAATCGTTGAGATGCTGAGCTTGCTGACTGAAAGGTAGGCGGTTTGAATCTTGGGAGCGGGGTGAGCTCCCGCTATTAGTCCCAGCTTATGCCAACCTAACAGTTTGAAAACATGAAAAGATGAATAGATCAATAGGTACCGCTCTGGCAGGAAGGTAACGGCACTCTATGTAGTCATGCCGGCCACATGACCTTGGAGGAGTGTACGGATTGAGATGAACACCATCCCCCAGAGTCGGACACGACTAGACTTAACATCAAGGGGAAACCTTTAGCTTTATTATTATTATTACATTTATTATTTTTCTATATTTATTATTGTTATTATTACATTTATTATTTTACTCTATTATTATTACGCTTATTATTGTACTCTATTTATTATAACATTTTCCTCACTACCTCTGAGGATGCTTGCCATAGATGCAGGCGAAACGACAGGAGAAAATGCCTCTAGAACATGGCCATATAGCCCGGAAAAACTTACAACAACCCAGTGATTCCAGCCATGAAAGCCTTTGACAATACATTTTTCGTTTTACTTTATTATTGTTATTATTACATTTTTTACTCTATTATGATTATTACATTTATTATTTTACTCTATTATTATTACATACTTTTCAAACAGCCAAATACCTAAAGACAGAAATGCCTAAACACCTAAGGAGGGTGTTTTTATTCTATTAGGATACGTAAGCACATTTACATTGAAGGTTAGAATAATGGTTTAATCAGTTAGACAGTCTTATCTCAAATTACAGTTTTATGCAAATATTCAAAAACATTTAAGCTACTGATGCCTCAATTAATGTAATTTTATTGGTATCTATTTTATTTTGAAATCTACCAGTAGCTGCTGCGTTTCCCACCCTCGGATTATACTCGAATCAGTATGTTTTCTCAGTTTTTTGTGATCTTATAATTGGGCCGACTTATACTTGAGTATATACAGTAGTTTGACATTACTTTAACTCAGGAACCAGCGCTCTTTGGCAGACCATTGTATACGTGATCTAACCGTTCTCTTTTTTGCCACTTCCCTTAGCACTTGTGAATGTACAATGTGTTGCACATCAAAAACCAACTTATAAAGCTAGTTAAGCCTGGTTAACTTGACTCGGGTAATGTATGGTTGAATGGATATTGATCCCAGCAACCTTGCCTATCCCGCGTTCGGAACAAAGAAGAGGGCACAAGTTCAGTTACCACTGCATTCTTCTGGCACATGCTGCACTTGGTGGAAATACTGTTTGTGTGAATGGTGACAACAGGCTTCTTTTTCAGCTCATGCATGGAAAGACACGCCTGGCTACAGAAGTCTTTGCTGGAATTTGTGTTGTCAAACTGAGCAGTGATCACATCCTTTGGATTCAGGATGTCCCTGTGGAAAAAGAGAGAAAGACAGAGCTATCAGTTTGGGAAGTATCTATCACATGACAATCAAGTTCATTGCAGTTTCAAAGACCACTCAAGTTTGAAGAGGGAAAAACTGGTGCTGAGAAAACAGCGGTACCAAATCAGGTGCTGAATTAGAATTTGGTGTAAGCCCACTTTAACAGCACAAGAAAAATGAAGAAAACAAGAAGGAAAAGCTAAGTTACCGGGTACCTCCCCAGGTTTCACAGTAGCTCTCTCATACTGTTTCCCATCCTATATACTCCTAGACCACGTTTTGTCAAACTCAAGGTCCATGGGCCAAATCCATTCTGCCATGTCATTTTATGTGGCTCTCCAGAGCCTGTAGTTCAACTCCTGTATTCCTCAACATTATGCATCATGACTAGAGCTGATGGGAGTTATGATAGTGGCATCTAGAAGGCTGCAAGTTGTTCTGTTTAGTCATGAGAGTGGGATTTGGATTTATTGCAGTGTTTCTCAACCTTCCTAATGCCGCGACCCCTTAATACAGTTCCTCATGTTGTGGTGACCCACAACCATAACTTCTACATGGAACACTTTGAAGAACAAGCCCTGGAGACAGCAACAAAAAAGCCCACGATATGGTTCAGATATGTGGATGACACCTTCACCATTTGGAGCCATGGAGAAGAAGAACTCAACAGGTTCCTGGACCATCTTAACAGCATCCACCCAAACATCCAGTTCACCATGGAAAAAGAAAATGAAGGAAGACTGCCTTTTCTAGATGTCCTAGTCATCCGCAAACCAGATCAACAATTGGGTCACACCGTCTACAGAAAACCCACACACACAGATAGATATCTACATAAAAACTCCAACCATCACCCAAGTCAAAAAAGAAGCACCATTAAAGCCTTAGCAGACCGTGCAAAAAGAATCTGCGAAGCCCACCTCCTCCAAGATGAACTGAACCACCTCAACTGGGCTCTCCAGGCCAATGGATACTCCACCTCAGACATCAGAAGAGCTGCAAGACCAAGAAGAAGCCACGAGAGTCAAGATGAAGATACACCCAGATGAAGATGCCATACATCAAGGGAACCACTGACCGCATAGGGAAGCTGATGAGGAAACACAACATACAAACAATCTACAAACCCACCAAGAAAATCCAACAAATGCTACGTTCAGCAAAGGACAAGAGGGATCCTCTCACCTCTGCAGGAGTCTACCGTATACCATGCAGCTGTGGACAAGTCTATATAGGGACCACCAAACGCAGCGCCCAGACACGCATCAAGGAACATGAAAGGCACTGCAGACTACTTCAACCAGAGAAGTCAGCCATAGCAGAGCACCTGATGAACCAGCCTGGACACAGCATATTATTTGAGAACACAGAAATGCTGGACCACACCAACAACCACCATGTCAGACTACACAGAGAAGCCATTGAAATCCACAAGCATGTGGACAATTTCAACAGAAAGGAAGAGACCATGAAAATGAACAAAATCTGGCTACCAGTATTAAAAAACTCTAAAATTATAACAGCAAAACAACAGAGAGGAAACAACCAGGCACAGATTAACACCTCCCAGCAAGAGATTTTCCCAGGCTCAGGCAGGCCTTCAAATGCTAATGAAGGTGATCAGCTAAACATTCACACCTAACTGCAGCAGAGAAGAGCTCCTTGCCCCACCCCAGCCATTCCACAGATATATAAACCCATTGTCATAATTCCAACAGACCTCACTACCTCTGAGGATGCTTGCCATAGATGCAGGCGAAACGTCAGGAGAAATGCCTCTAGAACATGGCCCTATAGCCCGAAAAAAACCCACAAGAACCTAATTTTGCTACTGTTATGAATCATAATGTAAATATCTGATATACAGGATGTATTTTCATTCACAGGACCAACTTTGGCACTAATACCTGATATGCCCAAATTTGAATACTGGTGGGGTTGAGGTGGGATTGATTTTATAAGTTGGAAGTTGTAGTTGCTGGGGTTGATAGTTAATCTACAATCAAAGAGCATTCTGAACTCCACCAATGATGGAATTGAACCAAACTTGGCACATATAACTCTCATGACCAAAATAAAATGCTGGAAGGGTTTGATGGGCATTGACCTTGAGTTTTGGAGTTGTAGTTCACTGACAACCAGGGAGGAGGAGGACTTTTGGTGGGAGATTTTGCAGTCTGTTTCCAAAAAGGAAGCGAAGGACAGACAGAGAGATCTTAGCCTTCTCTGCCAAAGGGATTCCTAAGCAGTCTTTAGGAGGAGCCTGAAAATGTGACTGTTCCAGTGTGCCTTCCCTGAATAAAGGAAACAATCCCCTGCAAATACTCTGAGAAGCACTTTAATTACCCGTTGGGTTGGTCTTTACTTTTGATTTAAAACCCTCCAAAATAGATACATCCTCTGTTCATGTCGAGCATTTATTTTTAAAAGTTTTAACTATTACATTTGGCCCAGCCGTAGGATTTAAATTCTTGTTATTGTCTACTTGTGAGTTATATTAATTGTATTGTTTATTTTGTTTATTGCTTGTTATTTTTTATTGCTTGTTGTTTTTGATGTGTTGTTGGGCCTCATGTAAGCCACTCCGAGTCCCTTGGGGAGATGGTGGCGGGGTATAAATAAAGTTTTTATTATTATTATTTTATTAAGACCATCGGAAATATGTTTTCTGATTGTCTTTGGCAACCCCTCTGAAACCCTCCTTGCGACCCCCCCCCCAAGGAACTTGACCCCCAGGTTGAGAAACACTGATTTAAATACAAAGCTTGTGGATATGAAGTCTGGCTTTAAAACATCCTTTAACCCTTTCCCAACCTCAGAGCCACAAGTGCCGTTGGACGGCAATTTCCAGTATACCCATAATAAAAAATGATGGGAGTTGTCATTCTGTAACACCTGTGGACCCAAACTGGGTAAAACTAAAGAGCACTGACCACTATGTTAAAAAAAATGATAATTGGCCCTCTGTATCCATAGGTTCGTCAATATTCAATGGCCATTTGAAGACAACCATCAGGCTGATGTGGCCCTCAACAAAAATGAGTTTGACACTCCTACCATAGTTCAATGTAGATCAGGCCACATTTACAGGGATTTAATTCCCACTGATTTCAAATGCTCTGATACAATTCCAAGCCACCACCATCCTTACTTGGAGCAGCTGAAACAGGTTTTCTTGGTCGAAGCTGGTGGCCGGGCGGCTGGTACAGTATATCCCGTGAGGCACAGTGTGGAGCAAAAGAGTTGAGTGGAGCCTTTCCTCTGATAAGCCGTTTGCCCCTTCTGCAAGATCTTCTTACAGCCAGAGCAGGAAACCCGGATGGCTGCACTTGGGACTGCAGGAAGCAGTTTGTTCACTCCAGAAGAGGGTGTGCTGGGTGGAAAACCTGATGTCAACTGTGGAGCTTACCAAAAAAGAAAAGAAACTGTTGGAAACAGCAACCTCCCAAGCCTTTCATTGTTTATTTATTAACATATATATTTGCTAACCTGTATTCTATGTGTATGTTGATTTGCCAGTTTGCCTTACTTCTTTGGTGTGGGAAGGGCTATAGACATGTGATTGTACTGAGCATATGCAGACTCAGGACTCCATGTTGTATTCAGTGTTTCATCAGTGGAGGTGGATGTATGTATGTGTTTGGTCCTCAATGAAAGCAGTGGCTGTTTAGAGACTTCAACAGAGAAATATGACTTAAGGACTTCAGTGTGTACAACTATACCGAAAGTCTATGAACTATTGATAAAGAATGATATCCTGAGTACTCAACACAGAGAACTTTAATAAGAAACGTGCCTGTTTGGTGAATTAATACACCATGTTTATAAGTAAACAAGACATGTTATTATTTTCAAAGAATACTTTGTTTTTTTAAAATCTCTGAGTGCATATTTTAAACTAAGAGGTTTCAAGGGACTGCGTATTTTTTGGGCAACTGCAAGTACAACTTCAAAGAAACAACCATCCTCTGCTAACCAAATATATTTTTGTAGTGGCATGTCTTTATCCTTGGCAATTTAAAGACATGGTTCTTCAGTTTAACAGCTGAGTTACTTGTGTGCCATTACATTAATGCTTATGAATATCACTTGTTCAAAGGTCATGCTTTTCTTGACTAGTGGTTTTCAAAAGGTGGTCTCCACATGTTAATGGAGATTCACATTTGCCAAATGCATGTGACATCATTTTTACCTTTCCAATAGGTTATGGAATTTGCAATAGAAACAGGCTGTTATGACTAGATCATCATTACAAGTCTACCATCTAAGTGCCTGACTAAATAGCATCCTCAGATGGGACACTATTTCTGAGGGGCTCCACCCTTTTGTCGGTTATCAGCATTATTACATTAACCCCCGGTGGCACAGTGGGTTAAACCCCTGTGCTGGCAAGACTGAAGACCGACAGGTCGCAGGTTCGAATCCGGGGGGAGGCGGATGAGCTCCCTCTATCAGCTCCAGCCCCTCATACAGGGACATGAGAGAAGCTTCCCACAAGGATGATAAAAACATCAAATCATCCGGGCATCCCCAGGGCAACGTCCTTGCAGACGGCCAATTCTCTCACACCAGAAGCGACTTGCAGTTTCTCAAGTCGCTCCTGACATGACCAAAAAAAAAAAAAAAGCATTATTACAAAGTCCAAGCAAAAAGAAATCTTGGTATCTTGGTTTTTAGGCCTATTCCTGGGGTTATTTGTGGTGCTGATTCAAAAAACTGAATTGGATAGACCACATCAGCACTAATTTCCTAAGTTTTATAAATAAATATTTATTTATTTGCGATATTTCTATCCCGCCTTTCTCGAACCCGAAGGTAAATCAAGGCGGCTTACAACCCGGCAGCCATTCGATGCTGTAATATACAATATAAAATTTAAACATTTAAACAGATTTATCAAATCATGCAATAAAACTATTTAAAGACATATAAAAACCAGTATCTTCACTGTTCATCACCTTGTCCAAAAAACATTGTCTGAGCCATTCCATAATTCAGTTCCATATGAATCTGTATTTAACTATTGCACTGCATTCTCAAAGGCTTGTTCAAAAAGCTAGGCTTTTACTTTCCTCCAGAAGGTCGGGAGGGAGGGGGCCGATCTAATATGGTCATCATTATATTATATGGCAACTGATAGATGGAATATGATCTGCATCTCAAAAACTAGAACTGATAGGAGAAAAGGGTGCCATTTTTGGAATCAGCATGTCAACTATACCCAGAAAGAGGTCTAATGTTTGAGGCACCAAAATGTGTGTTGGCCAGCGATATATTTTTCAGTGCCAAATAAAAGTCTTTTCCAATGATCATGAATTTTATCTATACTATATCTGTAGAAGTAACATTTCTGCCTGGATGCCGTTACCTGAAGCAATGGATACAACCAAATGTCATTAAATTGTCTAACTTCCAGTCCCAGAATACCATAGAGTTGTGTTGGAAGAACTTAAAAAGCATCCTCTAGAAATTTGCTAGATCCTGAAAGGCACATCTATGGCAACTTCAAGGGAAGTATCCCACGGAATCACCCGGAAGACCTAGCAAATGCTTAGAAAGACCATTTCTCCCTGGACATGAGGGAAGGGGTGGTCTTATTGCATTTTCTTTCAATTTCACTTTCAGTATTTTGTTTTGTTTTTGTGAACCATCCTGGAAGCAGTGCTCAAAGGTGGCACAGATGTCTCCAAATTACGTAAAACAAGGCAAAGGCATGGACTCCTCTCAGCCTAAGCAGTCCCTCTGCTCTGCGTTCCCTTCCCAAGTCCGGCTCCTTACCAAGAGGGCTGCCGCTGACGGAAAACACAGCACTGATCTTTAGTTCCCCTTCCTGAGTTTTTGGCTGCTGGCCATATTCCTGAAATAAACAATCACACATGAAATCAGCTCTCTCCAACTCATCTTGAAACCTAGACCTTATTTGGGAGACCCACTCCCTTACTCTAATGCAATTATGGGACAGAGCCTTGTGTCCAGTAATGGAAGCCATGACTTGCTCCCTATCTTATGCATAAAAAAGCTGAGTAAGAATTGTGCTTTTTAAAGACCACATGATCCTTTCAGGGTGCAATTCTATCCTTTAGACCAGGGGTCCTCAAACTTTTTAAACAGAGGGCCAGGTCACAACTCCTCAAACTGTTGGAGGGCCGGATTACACAGTAATTTGAAAAAAAAAACATGAATGAATTCCTATGCACACTGCACATATCTTATTTGTAGTGCAAAAAACCACTTCAAAAAATACAATAATTAAAATGAAGAACAATTTTAACAAATATAAACTTATTAGTATTTCAATGGGAAGTGTCGGCCTGCTTTTGAGATAGGATTGTTGTTGTCATTGGGTGCTTTCAAGTCATTTCAGACTTAGGTTGACCCTGAGCGAGGGCCGGGTAAATGACCTTGGAAGGCCGCATCTGACCCCCAGGCCTTAGTTTGAGGACCCCTGGTTTAGACCACTGCTTCTTGAACTGTGTGTCTCAATCGCAATTGGGGTGCCCTTAGTTCAATGTTAGGATCACCAAAAATTTGGCGACAGTAAAAACTTTCTGAACACCACCAATTTACACAAATCTGTTAGCAACAACATGCAGAGTTTAAAGTGGACTCTGCAGAAAATTCTCGACCTGTACTCCACAAAAAGGAAAATCTCCTCGTTTAAACAAGCCTTGCAAATGCTGATTTACCATCAGGAAGAGTTTGGTGTTTATATCTATTTTCAATACCTATATACCTCGGGTCACAAAAGAAAAATCTCAGATGGAAAGGGATTTTGAGTGATAAAAGTTTAATACTAATAATAATAATCGGGTTGCTGTGAGTTTTCCAAGCTATTTGACCATGTTCCAGAAGCATTCTGTCCTGACATTTCGCCCACATCTATGGCAAACATCCTCAGAAGTTTTGAGGTTTGTTAGAAACAAGGAAAGTGGGGTTTAGATATCTGTAGAATGTCTAGGATGAGAGAAAGAACTCTTGTCTGTGAATACTGCAATTGATCACCTTGATTAGCATTGAATAGCCTTGCAGTTTCAAGGCTTGGATGCTTCCTGCTTGGGAGAATCCTTTGTTGGAAGATGTTAGCTGGCCCAGATTGTTTCTTGTCTGGAATTCCCCTGTTTTCAGAGTGTTGTTCTTTCTTTACTGTCCCAATTTTAGAGCTTTTTTTAATACCAGTAGCCCGATTTTATTCATTTTCATGGTTTCTTCCTTTTTTAAAAAAATTGTCCACATGCATGTGGATTTCAATGGCTTCTCTGTGTAGTCTGGCATGGTAGTTGTTAGATCTTTCCAGCATTTCTGTGTTCTCAAATAATATGCTGTGTCCAGGTTGGTTCATCAGGTGCTCTGCTATGGTTGACTTCTCTGGTTGAATGAGTCTACAGTGCCTTTCGTGTTCCTTGATTCGTGTTTGGGCAATGCTGCATTTGGTGATCCCTATGTAGACTTGTGCACAGCTGCACAATATACAGTAGACTCCTGCAGAGATGAGAGGATCCCTCTTGTCTTTTGCTGAACGTAGCATTTGTTGGAGAGAATGCTTCCGGAACATGGGCATACAGCCAGGAAAACTCATAGCAACCCATGAAAGCTTACAACACAACAACAACAAAAATATATTCATTTCTTACACACCTCTCTACATGGCTTGAGGTGGGTTACGGAACAATTAAAACACATAAACATTGCAAAAATGCCACAAAAATACACACATATTAAAATGTATTTCTATAAAAGATACATATTAAAATATATTTCTATAAAATATGTATCAACATACACAAAACAGATATTAAACAAAGGGCACACTTTTAAAATTCATGAAGCCCTGCTTTCAACCGCACTAATTTCCAAGCCCCATGTACACAAAAATTCAATAAAAAACACACTTTTCAGATGAAAAGTGCTTGAAATTTTCTACAAAGCTTTCTTACTAGGCTATTTTTTGACCAGAGCTAAACAGAAATAGCAAAAACCAAAAGCCTGTCCCAGAAGAGCCCTAAAGGTGATAGAAATGGCCCAATGACATTTCCAAGCCCTCAAAATGTATTTATTTATTTATTTAGAACTTTTATATACCGGTCTTCTCACCTCCGACGAGGGACTCAGGCCGGTTTACAACAGTTCATACACAATAGTTAAAAAAAATCACATCCTATAAAACTCTAATATAAAACACATTAAAACACAATCATATAATTACATAAGGCCAAGTCATCCGAATAAAATCACAATCCATCCACCATCCGTCCATGTGATCAAGGGTTATTGACTCACTCATCAAATGCCAGGTTCCAGAGCCAGGTTTTCACCAACTTTCTAAAAGTCAGGAGGGAAGGGGCAGTTCTAATCTCCAATGGGAGAGAGTTCCAGAGCCGAGGGGCCACCACCAAGAAGGCCCTGTCCCTCGTCCCCACCAGACGCGATTGCGAGGGTGGTGGGACCAAGAGCAGGGCCCCTCCAGAAGATCTTAGCAACCTTGATAGTTCATAGGGGAGAATCCGTTCGGACAGGTAAATTGGGTACCAGGGACTTCGCAGTGCTGCCCACCACAGTTCTAGAGGATGCTGAAATGGCGCTGTGAGGCCTTGTTGGCTCCATACCGTGCTCATCTATGCAATACAGCGTCTGCTATCCTTATACAAGGATACCAATAAAGAGTCTCTAGTTTATGTCCATCTTACCTCAGTATTATCTGGTTCATCCTTAACTTTATTCGCCAGCCCCGGCTGAGGTGCCATAGCTTTATCGTAATCGTTATCCAAAGGCTCTTCCTTAATTCTAATACTTGATGCATAGGAATTCCCAAGCTCTTGCCCAACAGATTCCTTGTTAGAAAACAGATAGTTGGACTCCTACCATAAAGGAATTGCAAGACAGCAATTAATTAGCATACATAATTTCTCCAAATATGCCAGAATTTTGCTCCCGACTTCTCAATAATTTCTTCAAAGTTTCGGAATTACACCTCATTTCTGCCCATACATAAAATCCAAATGCAGATCTTTAGATTTCTCCGCCTTTAATAATTGGAATGTTGAAATCTTTTTTAATGTTTATATTGTGTGTCAGAAATATTAAAAATTAAATGGGTATTTTTGATCACAAAAGTGTGAGTCAAGCATTGAAAGAGTTAGTAGGCCGAAGCCTGTTAGAATTAGTAGGACAAAGCTAGCGTTAGTGTTTGTTTTGCCTCAGTGAGGGAACTCCTCAGTCTGTGTGTTTTGTTCTTTTTATCACTTTGGTCTACTGGTGCTGGATCACACTGCTGCTGCTGCTAAGTTACTCTGCTATACATTCATGGGGAGGGTCTTTTGTTAATTAGCCCACTCACCCAACAAAGGTTATGGGCCCAGCACACTTCCGCTGCATGTAAAGCTACTATGCATTCATTTGTGTTGTGGAAACCTTGTTATTGCAAACAGTGCAACTATTTATTTATTTACGACATTTATAAGCCGCCCTTCTCACCCCGAAGGGGACTCAGAGCGGCTTACAAGATATATATACATATAATATATTATATTACTAGCCGTCCCCTGCCACACATTGCTGTGGCCCACATACTATCGTTGGTGAGGTTCAGAATGGTCTGTGATTGTAGGTGAACTATAAATGCCAGGAACTACAAATATCAGTATTATATATTACTATATTCTACTATACCATTATATTGTAATATCATTAGTAATATTACATGTTATATAAAATATATAATTATAATATCTTATTAATATTGGTAGTAGTATTATATTGTATTACATTATTATTATAAATATTATATGTATATATTATATTATATTATATTATATTATATTATATTATATTATATTATATTATTAGCATAGTACAGGAGACAAGAGGGTACTGTCCCCTGGCCCCCTCTCTCTTCACTCTGGCCCAGAGCGGCAATTGGTGCTGGAGGGAGGGGTCCCCAATTGATGACATATGCAGGAGACAAGATGGAACTGTCCCCTGGCCCCCTCTCTCTTCACTCTGGCCCAGAGAGGCAGTTGGTGCTGGGGGGGAGGGGTCCCCAACTGATGACATATGCAGGAGACAAGATGGAACTGTCCCCTGGCCCCCTCTCTCTTCACCCTGGGCCAGAGCAGCAGTAAAATAAACTATATTATTTTACTACAAAGAAAAGCCTTCTATGAAAGAGAAAACATTGGTCTGTGTATTTTTCTTCTTTTTATCACTTTTGGCTACTGGTGCTGGGTCACACTACTGCTAATAAGTTACTCTGCTGTACATTTATGAGGTCTTTTGTTATTAAGCCCACACACCCAACAAAGGTTATGAGCCCAGTATAACCCAGTACAGACCAGTAGGGACCATATTGAGGCTGAAGAAATATGGCAATGGCATTTAAAGCAAGTGGACTGCTTTTTGAAAGGTTGAATGCCAGTATCTATGCCACATTGTCATTTAATTTTTTTTGTTAAGAGACAATTTGTGGGAAGTAGTGTAGAATCCCCCAGATAAAGAAGGAGAAGATGATGACAAATTGAGGGCAGATCAGAGTTTTTAAATTGTATATTCTTTAACCCTAACCCTAACCCTTTTCCTGGAGAAAGAACTGGACTACAAAGGCTCTCTGCTTGCTTGCCTGCCTGCCTTCCCTCCCTCCTACTTTTTCCCCTTTCCTTTTTCTCATTTCCACACTTTTTCTTTCTTCCCCCACCTTCCCTTTCCTTTCTTCCTCCCTTCCCTTCATTCACATGTGTTCTAGCAAAGAAGGGAGGGGAAGCAGGAGGGACAAAGGAGCAAGGAGTGAGATAAAAGTAGGAAAGGAAGAGAAAGGAAAGGTATGAGGGGAGGGGAGGGAAGAAAGAGTAAGAAATGGAAGGGCCGAAGACAGGGAGGGAAAAAAGAAAGAAAAAGAAGGCAAAGAGGTGAAGTTCAGCTTTCCCTACTTTTATACCTTCTGGCTCTGTGAATTTCTCTCTTGTCTTCCTAGGGTTTATTTTAACCTTTCCTTCATTTGCTTAGAGAACTCTGTCTTCTAACTTCCCAATCCTGATGTACCTTCACTCTCATAGCCTGAACTACAGACTCCAGAAACATCTAGTACCAGAGAGCTGTAATTCAGGCTTATCGTATATACTCGAACATAAGCCTACCCAAATATAAGGTGAGACATCTAATTTTACCACAAAAACCTGGGAAAACTTATTGACTCGAGTATAAGCTCAGGGTGAGAAATGCAGCACCTACTGGTAAATTTCAAAAATAAACCATTATTCTAACCTTCTTCAATGTAAATATGCGTACATACCCTTCCAATAATAATAAAGTAAAATAATAAATGTCACAAAAAATAATAGAGAAAAATAATAATGTAAAAATAGTAACAGACTAAATTAATAAATGTAATAAAAATAATAACAGAGTAAAATAATGTAAATGCAATAATAATAGAGTAAAATAATAAATATAATAAAATAATAACAATAAATAGAGTAAAATAATAAATGTAGTAAAAATAATAATAATAGTGCATGATAATAAATAACCTTGACCTGAGTATAAGCCAAGGGGGGCTTTTTCAGCCTTAAAAATGGTCTGAAAAACTCAGCTTATACTCGAGTATATATTTTCCCCATATTCTCATCATCCTGATTACATTACCTGTTTTGGCTAGCTGCTTCTTCACTCTCATCTAGGGCCTTTCCCTGATTCTAGGAGGCTCAAGAAAAGTCTCCTAGGCTTGCATCTATATCTCTCACCTTTCAGGTGTTTGAATAGTTGAACACATCACTGCACTACTAGAGTGTCACTACAAAATCTGTACAGTAATTCTACACAAAAAGCAACCTGAGCATGGTATCATACAAAACATCCACAGTCAGACGCACACGATACATGCTTACCCTGAAGTTGATTTCCGGGGTTTGTGGTCCTAATTGGGTACGTAATGTTTCTTCTACTTGATTAGTAACTGAGGAAAACAAAACATTCAGTTAGGAAAAAAATGGGAGAGGTTCCCTGTGTTTACTGTACAAATTGCTGTCACGTTTATCCAGAGCAAGCACAATGAAAGAAAGAATTCTCCATTTAGTTTAGCAACAGGTGTATAAACTTATTGTTGAAATAAGGGAAGTTAATACAGCCATGTCTCAAAGTTTGTGACTTTGAACTATTTGGCGGTGGATAGGAACAGGTATATCAAAATGAAGCACCTGCTAATTGCAGTGGAATATGAGAGATACTATGAAAAGGAAAACATTATTATTTATTTATTTACTATTTTTAAAATCCGCTCTCTCTCACCCCGAAGGGTACTCAGAGCGACTTACAAGTTACATGTACATACATTATATTACTAGCATAGCACAACATTAGTATTATATATTACCATATTGTACTATACTACTATATTACAATATTATTAGATATATTACATGTAACATATAATATATAACTATTATATATTATTAGCATTATATTGTAATACAGTATATGATCAATATTATATGTATAAACAATATTATTATTAAGATTGCATAATATTAGTATTATATATTACTATATTGTGCTATACCACTATACTGCAGTGTTAGTAATATTACATGTCATAGATAATGAATAATTATTATATTGAATTATTAGTCGTATTATATTGTATTACAATATTGTGATCAATATTATATGTACATACAATATCTTTTTAGCATAGCAAAATATTAGTATTATATATTATTGGCATTTCGGAGGAAAGTGAAGACCTGGCTGTTCGAACAAGCATTTGATTAAACAGTGCAATTGAACATAGGAATACGGAATAATGGATGACGAGACTGGATTCTGATTTTACTGTTAAGGCGCTAATGATTGTTATACTGATGTTAATGATTTATGTGATAATTGTTTTTAATTGCCCTATACTTGTTTTGTGATATTTTGTACTGATGTTGTTCACCGCTTTGAGTCGCCTGAGGGCTGAGAAAAGCGGTATAGAAATAAAGTAAATAAATAAAATAAATAATACTATACTACTATACTGCAATATGATTTGTAATATTACATGTAATAAATAATATTCAATTAATATACTGCATTAGTAGTAGTATTATATTGTATTAGATATACAATATATACTCTGGTTTCTCTTCACATCATAAAAGAAGAAAGATGATGGATCTAATCCATGCATATACTTTCCTATTACTTATGTTCTGTATAAAGTTTTCTAAAATAAATGGTAACATATCAAGACAATATTAAACATTTTGGATTTGCTTTTCTCAATCTGAACAAACATGATGTCACCTGATTTATCCAGGAAATTACTTTTCAATCTGGAATCCAACTCTTTTGGCATTTTTTCCAAACGTTTGTCACGGTCTTGAAAAGGTCCTTCTCGAGCTTTCTCCTTTGCCAAAAAACTCTCTTTTCCATCATCTCTTGCTATGCTAAAATCTTTGCGAATGGTTTTAAATACAGAGGGTCCTTTGTCGAAAGGTGAGGAGAGGTCCTTTTGGATCACGTTTTGCATCTGCATGTCCTTCTCGTTGTCCACTGCATGATCCCGAACCCTCCGCACATCTCCCCGGCTGTCCTCAGAGCAAAGGGTAGAAGGGAGGCTCTCTTTTGTAGCAAAGGTTTGCTCATCTTCATTATCACTCTCAATGACAGGAATTCCTGTGAGATCCCCAGAGTTCAGGAAGTAGTCATTGTCATCCAGCAAAGAATTTGTAGAACCTGTTCTGTTTTGCATTCTGTAGGGTATGCTGTCAAAGGCAGGGGTTAGGTTGTGGACTGTTTTCTCAGACATCGTGGTATGTACAAGGCCTCCACCTGCAGAAAAAAACAATCAGGAGGCAGACATAAGGCCCAGTACACTCCAAATTCAGTGAATATCAGCCCTGAACAGGACTTCCTTTAAGTTGAAGGAATCCGAGCTGAACACTACACGATTCATAATGTTCACCCGCTTAATTATAAGGCCCCCCTGGTGGCGCAGCAGGTTAAACTGCTGAGCTTCTGAACTTGCTGACTGAAAGGTCGGTGGTTCGGATCTGGGGAGCAGGATGAACTCCTGATGTTAGCCCCAGCTTCTACCAACCTAGCAGTTCAAAAACATGCAAATGTGAGTAGATCGATAGGTACTGCTTTAGCAGGAAGGTAACGGCACTCTATGCAGTTATGAACTTGGAGGAGTCTATGGACAACGGTGCTCTTTGGCTTAGAAATGGAAATGAGCACCACCCCCCAGAGCTGGACACGGTTAGACTTGATGATATGGGAGACCTTTACATTTACCTAACTTAATAATAATAATGTAATAATAATAAGAAATCTTTATTTATATCCCGCTTTTCTCCCTAACGGGACCCAAAGTAGCTCACAATGTAATACAATACAAATCAAAACACATTTAACATAAAATACAAGACCAAAGCCATCTCAGTCCCATAGCCAGGCCCAAAACCAGCCTGAAATGGATCTAGATAATCTGTTTTCTCCAGGAATTCCTGGAGCTGCGACGCCACCACCCATTCCAGAATATTGCCCAGGAAAGGAAGGTTAGAGACTGGACAGTAACTGCCGGTAATGTAAACCTCTATTACTCTCCTCCATTAATATTACATCACATTGGATGCCATATACCTATGTATAATCTTTATAAGTAGCTGGAAGGAATACAGAGTTTGCAGGTTTTAGAAAATAAATATTAATTTATTGGGGGCGGAGTCGGGGAAAGAGGAGGAGGAGAGGAGACCACCACCGAGAACGAGGGAAGCATGCCGCTGCCTCCTTCCTTCTCCGGTGGCTCCTTAGGCTGCTGCTGCTGCTGACGACAACTGAGGGAGGGTTCGGTGCTCTGCAGCGATGAGGCCCTTCCCAGCAGCGGCGCGGTGCCAGTCGGTGAGCGAGGGAGGCCAGGAGGGAAGCAGAGAAGGAGGCGGGCAAGGAGGAGGAGAGGCCCGGATCTGGGGCAAGCGGGACAGAGCTCTGCCCCGGGAAGGGACGACCTTGGCGGAGCTGGAGGTGGAGGGCAGCCGGGCTTTGCTTCTTCACTGGAGGCAGAGGGGACAGGGTCGGGAGGGTGAGGGCCACCTTCGGTAGGGGTAAAGAAGGCCTTGGCCGGATAGGCACCTTTCTCTCTCAGTCATCAGCAGCCAGGCATCCCTATGTCGTGGATTTTCACTTATCGTGGGTGTTCCTGGAATGAAACACCCATGATAAGCGAGGGGACACTGTATTTTTCTCAGAAACAATATGCCAGGGATGCCCAAAAAAGTATACACATTTAAGAGATCGTATATGTGTATTATTTTCCCAAGTTGAACTGAATGTGAATGATGTTCACTCAGAAGACAGCATTAGCCCAATGATTGCTAGTGTCACCATGGGACAGGTAGGATGGTAAAAAACAAAAAAAAGCAGAGCCACGATTGCCATTTGAGAAGTGTAAGACTCTTTTGAAGTGGTATTTGAAATCTGAGGACATTGTGAAAGTATGACAACAATAGAGACCTGAGTGTGCAACAGAACCTCCAACACGCCTAACAACTCCATGCATTTGTGCTGAGTTGGTGACAAGAAACCTGGCTATACTGGTAGTACTCTGACAAGAAACTGAAAGGGCATGCACAGTGATACAAGTGAAGACTTCAGTCCATGTTGCTCCTCTCTCAGGGAGAGAGGGCGGTCTATTAATAAAGTATTTATTATTATTATTATTATTATTATTATTATTATTAGTAGTAGTAGTAGTAGTAGTAGTAGTACTTCGCCATAATTAGAAGTGCCTGAATGCTGATAGTAACTAGTTTGAGCATCTCTTGTAATTGCAGAATGTGACTTATACTCATCTTTTGTTACTCTTAAAATGTGTATACATTTTGGCACACTTTGTATTATTGCAAACTATACCCATTGTGAGTCAGCATATTACAATGGTTTGAGTAAGAGCCTATGGTTCTGGAGACCAGGTTTCAAATCTCTGCTCAGTCATGGAGTCCTCGGAGTGATTATGAGCAAGTCACATTCTCTCAGCCCCAGAGGAAAGCAAAGGGTACACAACAACAACAATCGCTATTGCCATGCAAGGACTGGGTCCTAAATGGTCAGGTAAGACACACTAGCTTCATAAAAGATCATGAGGATATAGCACAGGGTTCCTGATAGGATAAACAAAAGTTTTCTGAATTTGAAACTTTACTTTATGTAATGGCTATGAGGAATTTCATACCAAGTGACTGCACTTGGAATATAATGCTAAACTATTGTGCCTTAGTTTTAGGTGCAATCATTACGGATGGCCACATTTTGAAATGAGCAGAGATTGAGCTTCTGGAAGAGTTATTTCTAAAAAGAGCAAAAGATATGAACACAGTATCTAGCAGACCACATGTATGACAACAGGTTGATACCAGGGCTCCTTCTTGTAAAATTTTGGGATTTGTAGTTTGAAGAATTATTTCAAATTTCCAGGGAGCGCTCTAGTCTATTCCCTGCACTACAGGTCTCTAGCAGAGAACACTAAGCATCTCAATGAACTTCAAATTCTTCGACTCCATGGGTCAGTATCATAACAATTGAGATGTGAGCTCCACTTACCCCCACCACCCAAAAAGATAAAGCAATATTTTATGAGCAAACCAAAGAATTGCTTACGTTTTTCGCCTATGCTGCCAAAAACGGCATCAGCCTTGTCTTCGAACTGCAAAGACAAAAAGAATTGCATCATTAATCTGGATAATTTAAGTTCAAGGGGAACATTCCCCTCTGCCTTTGTTACCTACTTCCCAGGAGAAAACACCTTATTCAACAATGCAGCATGCTATGTATGTGAATGAAGCACAGATACCCCTCACTTAAATTGACTGATTGATATTCAAAGATTTGAACACACTGCAGTTAAGAACAAAATTCAGGTTTATCCCCTTGTTGGGTTAAGTTTTACAAAGGTAAGATAGTGGAAGCTGGAAATCAAATCTTGAAGAGACATGCCTCTAAATCAGTACAGATTCAGATCTATACCTTTATTACATGGGACAGTAATCTTAGGCCTCATCTACACTGTCATATAATCCAATTTCTGAATCCAGATTATCTGGTTTGAATTGGATTGTATGGCTGTGTAGACTCATATAATCCAATTTAAAGCATATAATCTGGATTCAAAAACTGGATTATATGGCAGTGTAGACCCAACTATAGCTCTTGAGACCAAGGTTTAAATAGTGAAAACCCACTTGGTGAATTTGGGGAAGTCACACTCTCTCAGCCTCAGAGGAAGGCAAGGATAATATCAATCAGAATAAATCTTGCCAAGAAATCCCAGTGAAAAGATTGCCATAACTTGGAAACTATATGAATGCACAAAACAGAAGTGAGGGAACATGGAGATGTTGCACAACTTCAACAAACAACAACTCTCGCAAGAACAACCAAGGATCTGAGGCAAACCACTCTATCTCAGGCCACCACTCTATCTCAGGCCACATTCTCTGGTCAGCACGATGGAAATAATAGTATTGGTCAATCTTACAGGGATTATGGTGATACTGCACTAAATGTACAGGGTCAGCACTATGTGGATACTATACATATTTTTACAGGTGTTTAAATTTAACTAATTTAAAATTATATGTATTTTAGATTATTTCCCATATTGGTTTAGGCATACTTAAACTGAACCTCTCAAGAAATAAATGAGTATCCAATGTCTAAACAGAATTGCAACATTCAGATATTATACAGTGAATTCAATTTTCTTGCTCAATGCAGAATGAGCAAACAAATAGCTTGGTGAAACATTTTTAAAGTGATAATCCTCCACAGTAAATTCTCAGAAATTTGAATCATGGATCTGCTTCCTGTCCACTTGACTGCAAGTTTTTCTCTGGAGGGGAAAGGAGGAGGGCTCTTAAAGAAAACTATGCAATTGCAGCTACCCAACAAAAAAATTTTTTTCCCAAATTCTCTTTCCAAAACTTTTCCCAGATCATTACTTTGGATGAAAGTTATGTGGAACAGAAAAGAAACATTTGCATTAGAAATTCCAACTATTCTGAGCTATGGGGGTGTATGCTGAAGATTTCATCCAATTCATTGCCCCTCCCTGATTTGAGGAACCTGCTTTATCTTAAGAGCTGTGGCCACTCCACCTGGGAGCCCTTTCCAAGCAGTGTCTCAGGTTCAGAAAAGAAGGCTATTGCTTTCCTACCTTCAAAGCATCCAGGGAGAAAGGAGTGTAGTGAGTAACAAAGAGCCAGCTTGCTGCATATACCTGCTGCAGGAAAACGAAGCACTTCCAACAGGAAGTGAACCCCGAGAGGTCAGGAGAGCCATAGAGAGGAGGGAAGGAGAGTGCTGCTGGGCTGGAAGCAGGAGAGCCCCCTAGCAGTGTGTCAGCTGTTCTATCTCACATAATGCCTGCCATTCAGGCTGGAAGGGGAGGGATTTCTCTGAATAACATTGGGCAAGTAGACTACATGTTCCCCAGAATTTATTTACTTTTTAATATTAATTTTCATTAAAATAAAATAAAATATATCTATAATAAAATGAACACATTATCAAAATAATAATAGTATTTTTTTTCTTTCTTACCCACCTCTCTTTGGCCTATTGATTTATTTTCTAATACTAATACAGTACAGCAACAAAAACTACTATGAATGACCGTTCAATGAACATATAGACACAGAAAATAAATCAAGCCAATACACAGACACACAAACTAATATCTATAGTACACCAAGACTAACTAGTAAACCTAAAGACTATCCTATTGACTCCTCACTCTCCATCTGATGGTTTTTCATTTCTAACTACACTACTCCCCCCCCCACCCCAAGAAACACTGTAGTTACACTCCTAGATTGAATAACCTACTCCAGGATTTATTTTCAAGAACATTTCCAGCATGTTCAGACAGATGTATGATGAGAAACCTGAGCGGCTCAGAAAACTGTTCAGAATTAGACAAGATATACGAGCCGTTTGGAGGAAGCTACCTTAAATCAAAGAACTAGTTCATAAAGATTATTATTATTATTATTATTATTATTATTATTATTTATTTATTTATTTAGAGAAGAATGGTGCAGCGGTTTCAGTGTTGGACTAAGATTCTGGGAGATAGGGGTTCAAATCTTTGCTCATCCACATAAACCCACTTGTTGGCCTAGAGCAGTGCTTTTCAATCTGTGGGTCCCCAGGTGTTTTGGCCTATAACTTCCAGAAAATCCAGCCAGTTTACCAGCTGTTAGGATTTCTGGGAGTTGAAGGTCAAAATATCTGGGGACCCACAGGTTGTGAACCACTGGCCTAGAGCAAGTCACATTCAGGCTGGATCTACACTGAACTATATCCCAGGATCTGATCCCACATTATTTGCTTTGAACTGGATTATATGTGTCTCCACTGCCATATAATCTGGAATAAGCAGATAATCTGGGATCAGATCCCGAGATATAAGACACTGTAGAAGGGGCCGTAGAATTTGAATAAATCTTGCCTAGAAAATCACATTATAGGGTCACCATGAGTAAGAAGTTACTTGAAGGCATACGACAACAACAAACTTGTTATGGGAGGTTCAGGAAATTGGGGAGATATCGTTCCTGTTTCTGCCTGAAACTGAAACGTCCTGAATGCCAAATATATGACCCTACAAATAATTGTTACAAGGGAATCATTGATGGGATAGTGACTTTCGTTCTAATAGCTTGACCTGAATGCCATTTCATAAATGGCTTTGGAAAGCCCCACATTTTGTCACAAAGCAGGTTTCCAAAGGAGAAATGAGGTTACAAAATCCCCTAGGTTTAAAGAAGCCACTGGTAAAGCTGATTGGATTTTGCCACAGAATTTTAGCATCTTTTCTCATCTATCAATATTCTTCATCTGCTTTTAAGGAACACATTCTAGAAATGCATTTCCAATGGTGGTTGCCTGACAAACAATCACAAGACACATGCAAGAAGTAGAGATGCCATTCAAAAGTTGAGCGGTTCATTGTGAGTATAAGAAAATAAATACACGAAGGAGCTCATAGTACAGGTTGAGAATCCCTTATCCAAAATGCTTAGGACCAGAAGTGTATTTACATGAGATATCTTGGAGATGGGACCCAAGTCTAAACACAAAATTCATTAGTTTCATAAACACCTTATATATATCCTGAAGGTAATGTTGTATGTTGTTGTTCATTCGTTCAGTCGTCTCCGACTCTTCGTGACCTCATGGACCAGCCCACGCCAGAGCTCCCTGTCGGCCGTTACCACCCCCAGCTCCTTCAAGGTCAGTCCAGTCACTTCAAGGATGCCATCCATCCATCTTGCCCTTGGTCGGCCCCTCTTCCTTTTGCCTTCCACTTTCCCCAGCATAATTGTTTTCTCTAGGCTTTCCTGTCTCCTCATGATGTGGCCAAAGTACTTCAACTTTGTCTCTAGTATCTTTCCCTCCAGTGAGCAGTCGGGCTTTATTTCCTGGAGGATGGACTGGTTGGATCTTCTCGCAGTCCAAGGCACTCTCAGAACTTTCCTACAACACCACAGCTCAAAAGCATCGATCTTCCTTCGCTCAGCCTTCCCTAAGGTCCAGCTCTCACATCCGTAGGTTACTACAGGGAATACCATGGCTTTGACTAGGCGGATCTTTGTTGCCAGTCTGATGTCTCTACTCTTTACTATTTTATCGAGATTGGACATTGCTCTCCTCCCAAGAAGTAAGCGTCTTCTGATTTCCTGGCTACAGTCTGGATCTGCAGTAATCTTTGCACCTAGAAATACAAAGTCTGTCACGGCCTCCACGGTTTCTCCCTCTATTTTCCCAGTTGTCAATCATTCTTGTTGCCATAATCTTGGTTTTTTTGACGTTTAGCTGCAACCCGGCTTTTGCGCTTTCTTCTTTCACCTTGATTAGAAGGCTCCTCAGCTCCTCCTCGCTTTCGGCCATCAGAGTGGTGTCATCTGCATATCTGAGGTTGTTAATGTTTCTTCCAGCAATTTTCACCCCAGCTTTGCATTAATCCAGCCCCGCACATCGCATGATGTGTTCTGCATACAAGTTAAAAAGGTTGGGTGAGAGGATGCAGCCTTGCCGTACGCCTTTCCCAATCTTGAACCAGTCTGTTGTTCCATGGTCAGTTCTTACTGTTGCTACTTGGTCCTTGTACAGATTCCTCAGGAGAGAGACAAGGTGGCTTGGGATGCCCATCCCACCAAGAACTTGCCACAATTTATTATGATCCACCCAGTCAAAGGCTTTAGAATAGTCAATGAAGCAGAAGTAGATGTTTTTCTGAAACTCCCTGCCTTTCTCCATTATCCAGCGGATATTGGCAATTTGGTCTCTCGTTCCTCTACCTTTTCTAAACCCAGCTTGAACATCTGGCAACTCTCGCTCCATGTATTGCTGGAGTCTTCCTTGCAGGATCTTGGCATTACCTTACTGGCATGAGAAATAAGGGCCACTGTACGGAAGTTTGAGCGGTCTTTCGCATTTCCCTTTTTTGGTATGGGGATATAAGTTGATTTTTTCCAGTCTGATGGCCATTCTTGTGTTTTCCATATTTGCTGGCAAATGGCATGCATCACCTTGACAGCATCATCTTTTAAGATTTTAAACAGTTCAGCTGGGATCCCGTCATCTCCTGCTGCCTTGTTGTTAGCAATGCTTCTTAAGGCCCATTCAACCTCACTCCTCAGGATGTCTGGTTCTAATTCATTCACCACACCGTCAAAACTATCCTCAATATTACTATCCTTCCTATACAGATCTTCTGTATAGTCTCGCCACCTTCTCTTGATCTCTTCAGCTTCTGTTAGGTCCCTGCCATCTTTGTTTCTTATCAAATGTTGTATACAACATATTTAATAATTTTGTGCATGAAATAAAGCTTATGTACGCTGAACTATCTGAAAGCAGAGGTGTTACTCTCTCAAGTCACTGGAGGATTTTGGATTTTCGGAGAAGGGATACTCAACCTGCAATAGACTTATTATCTGCCCTAACCAGAGGTGCTCCACCTTAGAGTTCCCATCAGTCATAAACAATTTGGAAACATGCAACATAGACCATATGATAGTGATGAGTAGTTGGATTAGGTTCTGGGAGCTCCAGGTACAAGTCCATACTATTTCATGAAGCTTAATAAACTAGAGATATTAGGCTAGCTGATTTTTCTGAGCCTGACCTCCTTCACAGGTGCCCCTTCGACACTTACTTATATCCCAGGATCTGATCCCAGATTAGCTGCTTTAAACTAAATAATGTGTGTCTCCACTGCCAGATAATCTGGAATAAGAAAATAATCTGTGATCAGATCCTAGGATATAGGTGCAGTGTGGAAGGGGCCAGGGTTACTGTGATGCTCAAGTGGGAAGTAAAGATCCTGCACAGCTCACTAATGGAGAGGCAGTATACAAATACAATGAAATGTTTACCAATTTCACACATATCTGACACTTTTGTGTCTTAGGTTCTTCTGAGTTACAATCGTGTTTCTGACTTGATGGCAATAACAAAACAATGAGGATCAACCTAGCCATAAACATAGGAAACCTACGGATACAATCTTTCTTTCACATATAAATAAATAGGGATATCTTGTGGTTAACTACTATCAAATCAACTTCAACTTATGGCAACCTCATGAATGAGGTCTCCAAGTCAGCCTATTCTCAACAGCTCTGGTCAGATCTTGCAGACTCACAGTAGTGGCTTCTTTCCATCTATAATGCATTCTCTCTTTTTCCTGTTGTCTTCTACCTTAATAAGCATTAGTGTCTTCTCCAGTGATTCTTCTCTTCTCATGATATGGTCAAAGTACGACAGTCTCAGCAGTATAGTCATCTTGGCTTCTAGGGAGAGTTTAGGCCCTATTTGCTCTAGGACCCATTTATTTGTATCCACAGAACTCTTCTCCAGCACCATGTTTCAAATGACTTCATTTTCTTCCTATTGTCACTGTCAAAGCTTTCACAACCAGACACAGAAAAAGGAAACATGATAGCATAGAGATTATCCTAACTTTAATACGTAATGACACTTCCTGATACTTCAGGATCTTGTCTCGTTCTCTCATAGCTGTCAATCCAAGTCTGAGCCTTCTTCTGATTTCTTCACTGCAATGGCCATCCTGATTAATGACTCAGCCAAAATATGGAAAATCTTTAATTGACTTTAAAATCCTGTTAATCATCCGTAGTCATTATTTTTGTTTTCTTACTGTTCAACTCCAAGCCAACCTTAAGAAGGGAAGGTTCAGATTTGGTCCAAGCATTTGAAAATAAGGAGAGAAATTCTCCCTTATCCTCTTTTCCCTTATTAAAACTGCCATGGTGCAAGTCACCTTGTATGATGCCTTATGTTTTGGACATGATGCAAAAATATTTTACTGGTGGTATGAAAAGTCTGCAGAACTCTGGACCAAAATATCTCAAAAACCACCGTCTCCTGGAATCAACACTGGAGATCTTCAGGTAAAGTCTCAGTAGTCATTTTGCAATTAACTCAAAGGTGCCATGTCCCTTGGAGTCTCTTTCAAGTCTATGATTCTAAGGAAGCCATGGCTCCGAGTCTATAAAAGCTGAGCAGGACTATCGAGGATAAGGATGTCTTGGAGAATTCTCAATCCCCATGAGTTTAAATTGGCTTGATGGTCATCAACAACATATAAAGCACCCAACAGTGCAATCAAATGTCTACTCAAACAGAAATCCAATTGAATTCAGTGGGAATACAAATGATTGTGCTCAAAACTGCAGCTTAAAATACTTTCATTCATTTCCCTATCGAGCATCTCAGCAAAATTATTTTAGATTACTAACAACAAAATTATATTTATTTATTTAGTATGAAAAACCAACATGGTGCAGTATCTTTCATTTCTAAATGCAACTCAAACATGGCTGTTTTTTAATGAATTGGGGACTGACCAGTGTGCTGCCACTCAAAGTCTCATAGACAATTCAAACTACAAAATACTTCACACCATAAAAACAGAACTCGTAAAATAACTTAATAACATTCATTTTGTGGTCTGTGTGTAAAATAACCTAATGACATTATTTTATGGTTTGCATGAGCTGTACAAGTGTTGATAATTAACTTACACTGCAATTATGGGAATTTGATTTTACTGTTTGGTGTTTTTGAATTTTATGAGAAGGAACAAGAAACCCATAATACAGTGATGGCTGATTTCTCTGTGATGCCATTGCTCCTTGATTGGCTGGGGTCATAGTCTAGAAAAGTTATTTTTCTGGACTACAACTCCTAAAATCCCATACTGGCTGAGAGGTTCTGTAAATTATAGTCTGCAAAAACAGCAACATCCTTTGAAGAACTTTGCTATTCTTCCTTCTTCCATTTTTCAAGTAAAATTATTGAGCACCAATATTTGCAGCAAGCACATCAAAAACACGATTCTTCACATAAATCTGACAGACAAGATCCAAACATTCAATTTCTGGAGTTGGGCTCCATCACCTTCCACATGTAGGGTTAAAACACTGCTAAACTTTTCGAATACAACTTTTTGTCTACTGTATTTGTTTTCAAGGGATACAAAATGACTTGTTAATGACATTTTTTCTATACAGATTGAGCATCCCTTATCCAAATTCCAAAAATATTCCAAAATCCAAAATTGTCCATATGAGTGGCTAAGGCAGAAAAAACTATTTCTTTCTGGTGGTTCAATAAACACATTGTTTCATGGACAAAATTATTTAAAATATTGTAATGAAATTATCTTCAGGCTACATGTATATAATGTATAAAAGACATAAATGAATTTTGTGTTTAGACTTGGGTCCCATCTCCATCATCATCTTTCACTGCACACAAAGGCTTGATCTATAGTGCCATATAATCCAGTTTCTGGATCTAGATCAGCGTTTCTCAGCCCGGAAGTAGGGACCCCTGGGGTGGGGTCGTGAGGGGGATGTCAGAGGAGTCACCAAAGACCATCCATCAGAAAACGCAGTATTTCTGTCAGTCATGGGGGTTCTGTGTGAGAAGTTTGGCCCAATTCTATCGTTGGTGGGGTTCTAAATGCTCTTTGATTGTAGGTTAACTATAAATCCTAGTAACATCAACTCCCAAATGTCAAGGTCTATTTTCCCCAAACTCCACCAGGGTTCACAGTTGGGTATATTGAGTACTTGTGCCAAGTTTGGTCCAGATCTATCATTGTTTGAGTCCACAGTGCTCTCTGGATGTAGGTAAACTACAAATCCAAAACTCAAGGTCAATGCCACTAAACCCTTCCAGTATTTTCTGTTGGTCATGGGAGTTCTGTGTGCCAAGTTTGGTTCAATTTGAGGGCCTTCTCGGAGGTGGCCCTCCGACTCTGGAACTCACTTCCCAGGGACATTAGACATGCCCCAACGTTGGCAGTCTTTAGGAGGAGCCTGAAAACGTGGTTGTTCCAGTGTGCCTTCCCAGAATAAGGAGAACTCTCAGCAATATGTCCTCACAATGCACTTTAATACTGACTTAGGATGGACTGTGCTCCCTCATTTCTCACAGAAAAATCCTATCCTAATTCTATTTTACCTTGTTCATGTCAGCATATTTTCAATTTTAATCTATTACATTTGGCCCGGCCATTTTTACGTCACTATTGATTGTTTTTTGTTTATGTGATATATACGATTTGTATTTTATTGATTGTTTATTGATGTTGTGTTTATTGATGTTTTGTTTGATGTACTTTGGGCTTGACCTCATGCAAGCCGCACCAGTCCCTTGGGGAAATGGTAGCGGGATACAAATAAAGATAATGATGATGATGATGATTATTATTATTATTCAATTCCATCGGTGGTGGAGTTCAGAATGCTCTTTTATTGTAGGTTAACTATAAATCTCTGCAACCACAACTCCCAAATGACAAAATCAATCCCCCCCACAACCCCACCAGTATTCAAATTTGAGCCTATTGGGTATTTATGCCCAATTTGAAAACACATCCTGAATTTCAGATATTTATATTACAATTCATAACAGTAGCAAAATTGGAGTTATGAAGTAGCAACAAAAACAATTTTATGGTTGAGAGTCACCACAACGTGAGGAACAGTATTAAGCGGCATTAGGAAGGCTGAGAACCATTGATCTAGATTATCTGCTTTGAACTGGGTTATATGAGTCTGCACTGTCATATAATCCAGTTCAAAGAAGATAATCTGGATTCAGATTATATGGCACTGTAGATGGGGCCTTAGAGGATAATGGATGGAGCCTTAGGCGGGATTTAATCCCTGAAGTGCTAGCTGAGCCTCACTTGCTTTAATTCCACATTATTCCGGTTTCAGCCATAACTAACTATCATCCACATAGCTAATTTGTTAATGAGTAAACCCTTTCTTGAAGACTGTTATATGTTCACAGAAAAAGATTAATCTGGATTTAGAGAAGTCTATTTCTTCTAAGTGCCTTTCACCAAAAGGCAAACAACCCAGCAGATTAACAACACAGTACCAGAAAATACAATGTCTTAATTAGCTTCATATTGCTAGATAGATGGGCAAGCTTTCAGGATGGAGATGTCTATCCACATAGCTAATTTGTTAATGAGTAAACACTTTCTTGAAGACTGCTATATGTTCACAGAAAAAGATTAATCGGGATTTAGAGAAGTCTTTTTCTTCTAAGTGCCTTTCACCAAAAGGCAAACAACCCAGCAGACTAACAATAAACTGACCTCACGGAATATTATAGGACTTGCTACCAAGCACACATGTACTTCAAGGAACATTAAAGATAATATCTTTGACCCAAAGCTGTCCTTCTGCTAATACATGGGAGATAGTCCATTAATTCTATTAATTTTCCAATTCCATCTGCAATTATCTGTATTGTATTTCACCTCAGCACAAAAGCTCAATTTTATTAATGGAACAATGTTAAGATAGAGATCAATATAACACCATCAGAAATTTTATGAAACACACACTTTATTTCTATTTCAAAAGATTCTCATTTTTTTTGTACAGCAAGCCCTCACTCAATATATGCTATGACAACACAAAATCTAAGGTACTACCTATAACATAATGTCAGAGAAGCCTGACCATCAGATGAAGAAGCTTAGCAGAGGCAAAGCATCAGAAAGACAGGATTTACTTCCACGCCAGGTATATTCTATATATTTGAATTTTATGCATCAGAAAGAATACAGACTATTCGCAAATGGTGATGGTCTAATATTTTATGTGTTGTGCTCTCGGTCTGCAGAAGGAACTGATTTGGGAGAATTTCTCCAACTCTAAATGGAACTGCAGACCCAGCTTGCACAATATGAATGACACAAGTCCTATTGAGATAGTTGAGGAGAGGTCAGGCTGGTGAAGCAGAAATTGTAAATGTTGGTGATGTCTCAGGGTGCATCTATACTCTAGAATTAAAACAGTGTGACACGACTTGAACTGCCATGGTGCAATGGCATGGAATCATGGATGTTGTTTGGTGAGCCTCAGCACTCTTTGGCAGAGAAAGCTAAAGACATTGTAAAATTAAAACTGCATTACTACCACAATGTCAACAGGCTCTTAGTATGCCTTTCCCTGACAATCCGAGGTCTACTTCAACTTATATCCAACAAGGAGGTCTTGGGTGTCGTAAAAAAAACGTCAGCAATTTCAGAACATCATCCTTTTTATTTTTAAGATTTGTAAATGTTAATAAATGTAATTATAATGTATTAAATTGGGAAAATGAGAATAAGGTGCAATTGATTCTGTTCTAGTGAGATATTTCAATCAGTAGGAAAACACAGTAACAAGGAAAGGTGGAGGAAAAGATTAAACATAATGAAATACCTTTACTAGTATGTTACAAGTCATGAATTTACTTTTATTTTGTGAGGCTATTCTGATGTATTATAGTAATTTAGAAGATACTGCTAGAACTGAAGTGAAAGATCAATATTATAGATGAGCATTAACGTGTAAAACAGAAGTGAAAGCCTTTGACAATACACAGAAGTGAAATAGTCAATAAAAATCATATGATCTTGTTGAGTTGTTTTAGGAGAGTTTGGGGAGGGGAAATATTAATATTAGGATTTGAAGAACAGTAGGATCAAACAATATGCAGAGATTCACTTAATGGTATATTTCATAGGAGATAGGATGCCTTAGTAACTAAAACCATTAGCAGAAAAGTTGGAAATCATTTGTTTTCCCAATTATTGCCTTTTGTTATTAATATGTTGTTTTGTCTAGTTAATAACTTTTAGAAGTTATCTCACTGCAACAGCATCATATAGATTGAGAATCCCTTTTTCTAACTGCTTGCAGAAGAGTTTTGGATTTCAGATTTTTCTGGATTTTGGGGTACTTGTACTCGTGTATATCTTCATAATGTGAGATCTTGGTGATGAGACCCATATCTAAAGATGAAATTTGTTTTTTAGATACCTTAAACACAGTCTGTAGATAATATTTTTAATACGTAATGATATGAAGTTTGTGTACTCTGTGAACACCAGAGAGCAAAGACATTGCTATCTCAATCATTCATGTAGACGATTGTGGATTTCAGAATTTATTTAAATTTATTTATGACATTTATATCCCGCCCGTCTCACCTCAAAGGGGACTCAGAATGGCTTACAAGTTATATATACATATAATATATTATATTATTAGCATGGCACAATATTATTATATATTACTATATTGCACTATACCACTATACTGCAATATTATTAGTAATATTGAATGCAATATATAATATATAATAATTATATTACATTATTATTAGTATTATATTGCATTACAATATTATGATCAAAATTATGTGTGATTACAATATATTATATTATCAGCATAGCACAATATTAGTATTAATTGGTATTATTAATTATTATATATTACTAAATTGGAGATACTGGTTATCATTAATTATATGCCAAATACGATGTTATTAATTATTCAAATGTTGTATTCCATCATTCTGCTCTCACTTAACTTCAGCCGATGGTTTGTTGACTGAAATAAAGGCTACTGACTATTACTATATTACTATACCACTATACTGTAATATTGATAATATTGCATGTAACATATAATATACTGTTATTGTATTGTATTATATTATAATATTATCAATACTATTTGTATATACAATATATTATATTATTAGCATGGCACAATATTAGTATTATATATTACCAAATGATCACCCAGGAGACATGGTGGAATTGTGTCTTCATGGCTCACCTTCTTCACTCTGGCCCCAGAGTGGTTATCTAAAATTCTAGATAAGGTATACTCAAGCAGTATCACGTTACAGGTCATAAGGAGAATAATATGTAAATGTTATATGAGCAAGAGTATGGGCTAAATGTTAGTGCAAAACCTTTCCTGGGTTTATAACATCATTATGAAAACATGAGCTTTAGAGATCTTGAGATAATTTTCATGTGCTGAACTGGGAGTCAGTGGAGAGATAAAAAGGCTGCCCATATTGAAGTCACTGCCAAGATTCACAACTACAAATAAAGCAATGAAGTGAAGGAACCTTGCCATACTGAAGTTCCAGGAGCACACGCCATTGCTCCGTATTTCATTATAACAGTAGAACGTGACAGTGGAAGGCATCAGTTCAACTATTTCCTCCTCAATAAGCCAGAAAAAGAAAACATCAAACAAATTTTGGGCTTGTTAGAAATAAATAAAACTGAGTTCCAGCTCCTGCCAGGTTTGAACAAAATGTGAAAGAGCCACAGACAATTAGGTTTTATTCAAGCCTTGGGGGACTGCTGTCCACTACTAAAAACAACCTTGTTGAGTCTCCTTTGTGGAGAGAAAAAACAATAACAACGACCTCAACCATTACAGAGATCTGGCAAAACATAGACGGAGCATCCCTTCTCGGAAATTAGAAGTATTTGGGGTTTTTTTTTCAGATTTTGGAATACATGTATTTGCACATACATGAATAAATATCATGGGGATGTGTAAATTAACAAAATTAATTTATGTTTCATATATACCTTATACACACAGCCTAATTTTATACACAATATTTTGTAATAATTTTGTGTAGGAAACAACGTCTGTGAATATTGAACCATCTGAAAGGAAATCTACCTAAATCGTCCAACTTTCTGGATATGGAATGCTCAACCTGTACATGTCATTCATCTTTAACGCAGAACTTTTTCTCTCTTCAAAATCTATTTATTGAAGCAGTTTGGCACTTCAAACTTGTGCCTGGCTATTCTAGAAATAAGCACTTTGGATGTTATTGCTATTTTTTTTTTGTATTAAAGCTTTACAATGTCATTTATTTTCAAATGTGCAACATGAACTTCAGCCATAGTCTTGGACCAGAACTAGGAAAATAACCAAATTTCTAGGAACCACAGCAGAAGAGCAGCCAATCATTAGAAAACATTTCAACCAGCACCAAATGTGTAAATGCTTCAGAAAAACTTGGAACTTTTCTTGGTTATGCTTTGCCCCAGTTCTAAGCACACACTATAATAGCACTGTCTTTAAAATCTGAACCATGTTTTAAAATCCAAACTAAATGTGGATCACCAAAACTTGAGAAATTCGTTTTTGCTGCCCACCTGGCTTGAAAAATGTGTTAAACGCTTAGGAAGCTGTCCTCAAGGCTAAAATTATATATGGCACATGAGTACAGAGTGAAAACAATGGTAAGGATAATTACATTCTTAATAGAAACTTTCGATAGTTTCTGCACACTATCTCTGTGAACAAGCACAAAAAATATCTTCAGGATAACATTAATTTGTCATTCATATTCCATCTTAACTAATCCACCTAAAATCATTCTTCTGGTATCCATGTTTGTTTGTTTCTTTTTTCACAGATATACAGAGATCTACCAGGTCTCTCATCTGCCTTCTTTAGCCACGCACTTCCTTCTTCTCCCATGCACCTGTGTACCATTCCAGTTCCAATCCATTTTGAATCCTGATTATTAAAAAAAACTCTATAAACACTGTCCTTCTTCAGTTATTTATAACCCTTCACAGATCTCCACTAGACCCTACAAAGTCCTTCCAAAGCCAACTAATCCTTCCACATTGTCTATGAGATAATTTCATTCATTATATTTCTGATATCTGAAGAGCAACAATAACCCAAAACAAATGTCATAAAATCTCAATGTACAGATTACAGTACTTTTCTCATTTTTTCAACACTGCTTTGGGCCTGCCGCAATCGGTTAGGACGAAAAGGCCATCTCAACCTCCTGAAATCATCTGTTCCAAATCCATCAAACCCCAAACTTTTAATTCATTGTCTCCCTTCTTCCACCATCATTTACATTTTATTTGTTACCAACCTCCCCTAACTCTGAAAGCGGGATGCAACGCAGTCAAACCGTATCGACATAAAATACACCAATCAAAACACAGCATTATTATTGTTGTTGTTGTTATTATTAATTTCTTATCCGCCTCTTCTCATGGCTCGAGGTGGGTTACAAAACAATTAAAATGTATAACCACAGCAAAAACACTACAAATACACACACTAAAACTTACCTCTATAAAAGTTACACACCAAAATGTACCATATCTCAACAAAATACAAACTAAAACACACAAAACAGAGATCAAACAAAAGACACTCAAAATTCACGTTTAAAGACTGTCTGGGTAGGCCTGCTGGAAGAGATAGGTCTTTACATGGTTTTTAATTCTGACAGCTCTAGCAGTTGAGAGTTCTTTCAGCAGGTCATTCCACAGTCATGGGGCGGCTGATGAAAAGATCTTCTGGGTGGTAGCTGCCAGTCGGGTTCTGACTGGTTGGAGCAGACGTCCCCTCCCTCAGAAGACCAAAGTGTGTGGCGTGGATTGTATGGGAGAAAGCAGTGCTTTAGGTAACCTAGACACAAACTATTATAAAATACACAAACCAAAACACAGGGTGCAGAGATCATATAACAGCGATAGAATACAAATCCAAAAGGGATGGGTTGTACCTCCAGTGTCCATCTCTCCCACCTCTGAGAGCAGGCATGGGCCAACTTGGGCCTTCCAGGTGTTTTGGACTTCCACAATGCCTAACAGCATATCACATCTATCGTAAAGTCTAATTTGCCCGGAGACTAATTGGCTGCCAATTAGTCTCCAGGCAAATTTCAAAGTGATGGTTTTGACCTTTAAAGCCCTCCATGGTTTGGGTCCAGGTTACCTAAAGTATCGTCTTTTCCTGTACAAATCGCCCTGCACACTTCGGTCTTCTAGAGGGAAATCTGCTCCAAACAGCCAGAATCCGACTGACAACCACCACCCAGAGCAGGGGTAGGGAACCTTTGGCCCTCCAGCTGTGGTGGACTTCAACTCCCACAATTCCTTGAGGCTCGGCATTGGGCCAAGGTAAGCCTTTGGGGCGAATGCCGAGCCTCAAGGAATTGTGGGAGTTGAAGTCCACCACAGCTGGAGGGCCAAAGGTTCCCTACCCCTGACCCAGAGGAACTTTTCATTGGCTGTCCCACGTCTATGGAACAACCTGCCAGAAGAGCTCCGCCAGTTAAAGCAGCTGTTGTAATTCAAGACACAAGTGAAGACCTATCTCTTCCACCCAGCAGGCCTACCCAGACAGTCTTTAAACATAAACATGAATAAATGTCCTTTGGTTTACTGTTTTAACAAGTATTTCAGAGAGGTACATTTTGGTATGTAACTTTTACAGAGGTACATTTTAGTGTAAGTATTTGTAATGTTTTTGCTGTGTTTATGTATTTTAATTGTTTTGTAACCTGCCTCAAGCCATGAGGAGGCAGTTAAGAAATAAAATTATTATTATTATTATAATTATTATTATGCCTGCCCAAGAGGTGATTACAGTAGAATCTCGCTGATCCAACCTTTGCTCATCCAACTTTCTGTATTATACAACGCAGTCCAAAATGGGCGAAAGAACCCTTGTCTGTTTTGGTGCTAAATTCGTAAATACAGTAATTCCTACATAACGTTACTGTGTATTGAACTGCTTTTTCTGTCAATTTGTTGTAAAACATGTTTTGGTGCTTACTTTCTAAAATCACAATGTAATCATAATGTACGAGGGTTATTTTTTAAGTAAGGTCCGTTTTGTTGTAGACACTAGTAATTTGCGCACATACTGCAACGAGCGCGTGCGTCATGTACCGGCATGCCTCGGGAACAACTGTGCTCAGTTTCCGCTCTTTAGCTAACCTGTACGATTCTGTTCTGTGCTTTAAAGATGTTTAAGATTATCAACTTACCCGCCGCATGTGAGGTTCGCTCAGTGATATGGTTTTTGTCAGCAAGGAACCTGCCTGCTGCAGAAATTCATCGACAGATTTGTGAAGTGTACGGTGATACTGTTATGAGTGAAAGCAAAGTGCATAAGTGGGTACAACAATTCAAAGATGGCCGTGACAACATCCATGATGAGGACCGCTCCGGTCGCCCTTCTTTGATTACAGACGATTTGGTGGCTTCGGTTGAAGCGAGGATTTATGAAGAGGGTATTTTAATATTGGTTCAGAGGTATGATATGTGTTTGAACAAACTTGCCAACTATGTCGAAAAATAGAGTGTAGTATGTACTTTCTGAAAATAAATTTACTTTTTTGAAATAAACTTTAGTTGTGTACTTATGTTCCAATGGACCTTACTTAAAAAACACCCCTCGTATTTTGATGTTTAATAGGCTTTTCCTTATTATCCAACATTTTTGCTTATCCAATGAACAGTCCATTTATATTGTATCAGTGAGACTCTACTGTATTATATTTATTTATACCCCGCTTTAACCCAAAGTGGCTTAACAAAAAAGCATTAGCATAACACACTAAAACAGTGGATGTGGCTCTTAATGAGACATGCCGCATTATCACGGGGTGTCTGCGCCCTACACCACTGCAGAAATTACACTGTTTAGCCGGTATTGCACCACCTGACATCCGCCGGGAAGTAGCAGCCAATAGTGAAAGGACCAAGGCAGAGACATCTCCAGCTCATCCCCTGTTTGGGTATCAGCCAGCACGTCAACGACTTAAATCAAGAAATAGTTTTTCTAAGATCTACAGCAGTGGTTCTCAACCTGGGGTCCCCAGATGTTTTTGGCCTTCAACTCCCAGAAATCCTAACAGCTGGTAAACTGGCTGGGATTTCTGGGAGTTGTAGGCCAAAACACCTGGGGACCCACAAGTTGAGAACCACTGATCTATAGAGACACTCGCTGGAACACCTCAGCAAGCGAGAGTCCAAAAGTGGCAGGCTCAAACCCAGAACCTCAACCAATGGCTGATACCAAATGAGAGACCCCCTGGGCACAGAAGACGAGGCGACTTGGAAGGCGCTGAACAGACTGCGCTCTGGCACCACGAGATGCAGAGCCAACCTTCAGAAATGGGGCTACAAAGTGGAATCCTCGACATGCGAGTGTGGAGAAGAGCAAACCACTGACCACCTGCTGCAATGCCACCTGAGCCCTGCCACATGCACAATGGAGGACCTTCTTGCAGCAACACCAGAAGCACTCCAAGTGGCCAGATACTGGTCAAAGGACATTTAATCAACTACCAAACTCACAAATTTTGTATTTTGTCTGTTTGTTTGCTTTGTTCTGTTAGAAATGTAATATAATTGGTTGCCCTGACACGACAAATAAAATAAATCTCTAGATCCTCCAACACAACTCTGTGGTCCATTTCTGGTGGAAGTTGGCCACAGAGTCACACTGGAGGACCCAGAGATTCCCAGAGAGGCATTTTTAAATTTGTGTTTTCTCCTGTGCCCTTAACACCTGTTTGTTTGCTTTGTTCTGTTAGAAATGTAATATAATTGACTGGTTGCCCTGACACGACAAATAAATAAATTAGCATAACTATTTAAATCAGCCATGGGCAAACTTTGGCCCTCCAGGTGTTTTGGACTTCAACTCCCACAATTCTTAACGGCCAGAATTGTGGGAGCTGAAGTCCTATTTATTATTTATTTATTTGCTTTACTTCTATACCGCCTTTCTCAGCCGAAATGGCGACTCAAGGCGGTTTACATAGTAAAGGTTAACACAACAACATCAAAAAGGCAATTAAAAATACACTATACAACATATCAAGTCAAAAACAATCATTATCATAGACGTGCGCCTCAGCAAACAAATCAGAATCCGTAATCATAATCCTTTATACCAATTCCTATGTTCAGTTGTACCATCTTACTGTATTTCATTGCACTATTTAACCAAACGCTTGTTCGTAAAGCCAAGTCTTGACCTTCCTCCGGAATGCCAGCAGTGAAGGGGCCTGTCTGATGTCCACAGGTAGGGCATTCCACAGCTGAGGGGCCACCACCGAGAAGGCCCTGTCTCTCGTCCCCGCCAACCGCGCCTGCGATGCGGGCGGGACCGAGAGCAGGGCCTCCCCAGACGATCTTAATGTCCTAGTCGGTTCATAGGAGGAGATGCGTTCGGAGAGGTAAGTAGGGCCAGAACCGTTTAGGGCTTTATAGGCTAAAGCCAGCACCTTGAATTGTGCCTGGTAGCAGATTGGCAGCCAGTGGAGCTGGCGCAGCAGAGGAGTGGTGTGCTCCCTGAGTGCTCCTAAACACCTGGAGGGCCAAAGTTTGCCCATGGCTGACTTAAAATATACAAATATACAAAAAGTGGGATATAAATAAAGATTTATTATGATGATGATTATAAAATAGGATTAATTATAAACAGTATTTTAAAAATTCCCAATTAATTGGTGCTCACCTTTTCCCAGGCTCATCCACATGCCTCCCAATCCATCCACCTCTCCTCTTGATTCCTCCCTTTGGGCCAAGTGGTGTCCTTGTCCCGCCCCCAACCTCTAGCCCCGCCCCTCCTCCTCTATGGCGCGTGGGCCAGTCCCCGCCTCCTCGGCCGCCGCCATGTTGGGGCCACCGCCTGAGGGAAAGGGGGCCAACTCGGGGGCGCTCACCTCTTTGCGGCCTCCTCCTCCCTGCAGCCCAAGCCTCGAGGGGGCTCCGAAGGGAAGGCGCAGCCTCCAGAGGAAAAGGGGAGCAGGCAGGCCTGAAGGGGCGCAGTCGTCTCCCTCAGTAGGTCTCCCTCCAAAGACACGCCAAGGCGCCTCCAGGCCGCGCGAGGCACTGCCCCCACTTTAAAGCTGCAAAAGACCAGCCCAAGCAGCCAGGGGCGGGGAGAAAGGCCGCGCGCATGCGCCGGCCGGCCAGACGCTCCTCCCCTTTCTCTTGGCTGTCTCCGCCCCTCTACGCATGCGCGCTGGAAGTTCGTTTTCCTCGCGGTCTTGTAGGCGGGCCAACTAAAGGGCTGGTCCCAGAATGGATCTCTTTCTTAAACGGGAAGGCGCCCTATTTATTTATTTATATCCCGCCTTATTTCTCCATACGGAGACTCAAAGTGGCAATTCCAACTTAAAATACACCAATATACATAGTTTTATATTATAGATCTATGTATATTATATTTATAATATTTATATTATATATGTATATGTATATAATATTTTATATTAAATATATTCATATGTAATATGTAATATATGTAATATGTAATATATATGTATTCATATATTAAATATATTCATATTCCACTGGCTACCGATCTGCTAC